>JBBMOE010000022.1:4242657-4556327 GCA_037975065.1 Chaetodon trifasciatus
TCCTGGCCTTGAGAGGGCTTGTGTGGAGAGTTGTATTTGTGTGTGCATGTGTATGCGTGTGTGCATGTGTGTGTGGGTGGGTGGCGTGGGAGGGTTGGGGGAGCCCTGTGCAGCCTGTCTCTTATAAATTACATTTATATGCAACTAATTTGCAACAGCAAATATGTTTTGAGAGAAATGTAATGCCGACCAAAATTTTCTATTAACATAATGAGAAAACGTTTTAATTAACATACCTGGCAAGTCGCAAAAATGCTGAAACTGAATATATCAGTAAAATGTTCACTGACAATGCATTTCATTTACTTTCAGAAAAGTAGGCAGTTTTGCTCTACTTTAATCCAGAAAAAGTCACCAAAGTGCTTTTGCTGGCTAAACCTAACCACAAACAGGAGTGTGGACATGAGCCTCAGATTCAGTCCTGCACATTGTATGCCCACCATCCACCCCAACCAACTCCCTGCAACACCAGCGTGCCACATAAATGTAGTCTTTCATTCACTCAAAGAAACGCTGTCTCTGAACAGAATCCACACAGCAATTACATTGTCACCACAACTTAATTATGAGAACAATTTATTGCAAAAATGTAAAATGAAAGTTCTAGGAGACAGGGTTGTTGTGTGGGAAAAAGGAAAGACAGGGAAACACACAGAAAACCAGAACAAGAGAGATATGTAGTGGGATAGCAGACATTGACGATACATTTCAGGGGGGAAAACTGCATGTACTCCACTGCATTTTTTTCACAGTAGAAGCTACAATTTACTTTCCTTTCAAAAGATTATTCCTCACTTTACCAATTGGTATATCAGTTTACAGAAAATGATGCATTTTGTAGATTACATCATTAAAATGCTGTTAACATGTTAATGCACCAGCAATAATGACCAAAATAATACCACATAATACACCACTCTTACTTCTGATCATTTGAGTAGTTTGTTGCGGATGCTTCTGTACTTTACCTGTATAATTCATTTTTTACAGTATTTTAGATTGCAATGCTGCCACTTTTAATGGCTTTAAGACAATGATGTGTTTTCCACTACTGCAAACACACCAATTTTTTTTACAACAAATCAACAAAAGCTTGATAAGCGGAGGGTAAAGTCTCCATCTAAATCTGTGAAGACAGTGCCACCACTGGAGCCAATACACGTTGCAGAGATTTATCTTTTACTAATCACGTCGAGAATTTAAAATCAGACCAGAGTTTAGAGAGAATATTGTGATTTGTGGATTAATCTCCGATTGGATTAACTCCCATGCACTTCTAAAACAATTTCTGGATCACAGTGAATTTCTATGAATAAAATCTGACAATATGGATTTGAGTTGAAACCTTTCAGAGGATAAAGATGAAGAAAAAAAGAGGCAAAAATAAAGAAATTAATAAAGTGTGCTTTTGGGACACCGCTGGTGGAGAAATCAGAACCAAATTCTCATATTTCTATCCTCCTCACAGTCTGACTCCTATCTTACAATATTCCACTGTGATACAGACTTGCTGTGAAAAAAGAGCAAACCTGTGTGCTGAGAAACATTTGGCAAACCAGCCCCAGTTCTAAAAATAGCCCAGCAAGGCCCCTAAAATAATGACCCTGGCTGGCTGCCGTAGCGTCTAAGGCTGGCAAGACAAACGACATCCATTCCCGCTCGGTGCCTTTAATCAGCTTGTGATAATTAACGCCACACTCCATTGGCCAAACAAATATCTTTGTCAAGGTGCTCGTTGCTGTACAAGTTCTTCCCCTGTTCTCATAGACAAGATAACAAGCAGTCTTTAATTGCCCTAAATTTTGTGTAGTAGTGGTATTATAGACTTTACCCTGTGCTGTTAGCAGCTCTGGTAGTCACCCTCTGTTTCCCTCCCTTGTTCCTCCCTCTTTCCCTCCTTCCCAACAAGTACATAAAATATTTCATCATGCTGGTGGGCAGTGGTAGTGGCATCAGACTTTAATAAAGTGAACGACCTTGTGGGATTGCAGAGGGGATAGATTAAGTTTGCCTTCCCTACTGGCAGAAGCAGCCACCTCTGTGGGGTTTCTTATCTGGAGCTTTACTTAATTACCTGCTTTAATTCTAACATTCTCTAAAATGACCCCTCGCCTCCATGAGACAAGCTGTTTTAATTAAACAAATGAATACGTCGCTTATCGGGCGGGATCACAGCTCTCGTTTGTCACAGTAACAGTTAAGGATGCCGCTGATGATCACGTTATCTGGGACTTGGCCTGGGTTTCACCACACACAGAGGAAGGAGCAGTCGATGCTATCTGGTTACTGTATGTGGTACTGTAGTGATATGGAAGATTACAAACAGGCCCATTAGATATAGCAGACATGTCCACTTAGTCACATAGTAATCTGATGAGATTCATGATGTAGCTATGCATCCCTTATCATGGTGGTAAAAGGGTTTATAGCCGAAGGCAGCAAAGTCAGAGAGGAGAGGAGAAAATGTCGTGAGAAATAAACGTGCAACAAACCAAAAGAAAACCAAAAATAGTCTGCCAGCTATTCCCAAAGTCACTGACACCGGCCAGCCTGTTTATGGTAGTTATATAACAATATTTTAGAGTGTGCAGAGGGTTCCTGCGCAGTGCTGCCTGACCAAATTTAATGGGAGAAGTGTCAGAGAAGCCATTATACCAGCAGGGGCACGCACAGCCCTATTACATATGGCTGCTGGCTGCTAATGTGTATTAGCAGGAGACAGAGGAAGCAAGGTGAAGATAAGTGATTTTGCAGTAGCTGGCTAAGTAGGACAAAGGAGGGAGGGAGCGTGTTAGGGAGAGTGAGACAGAGAAAGGAGAGCAGGAATGGTCACCAGGACCAGAGTGACAACAATTTTGGAGTTACTTATTTGCTGTGTAGATGTGCAAAGAAGTGCATGACTAAAGCTCAGTGCGAAGTGTTCAAGGCCCTGCTGGGAAACCTTAAGGTCACAAGTGGAGTCTCCAGGCTATCGGTAGTATCACAGTGTTCTCGACCGAGACATTAAGGGGGCATTCCTTTTGGCTCCAAAGATAGAAAGCCTTTAACAAGCAGAATGCATTGCGATGCACTGGACCACGATGCTCCCGCTGGTGGATGACGAATGACGAACCGGGCGGTGCTTGGTGCGGGCTCTTTCAGCTTCAAGCACACCTGGTCACAAACTGTATTGTATTACAGCTGAACAGTATGTTCAAATATGTTTCTGGAAACATTTGAAGTGAGAAATAGGCAATGAAGTAACAGAATCTTAATTCATATTTGATGAACACTGCCTAATTTGACCATCTGATAGCAGTTTTGTGTCATGAAGCTCTCTCTCTTGATCTGACGTTTATACTGTTTGTGTCTGTTGAGGCGGGCGTACAAAAATGAAGTACAATCTGCAGTGCGACCAACAGCCCTACAGCCTGCAGAGGTCCGCCGGATGACGCAAAAATTTGGGGTGTAGGCAGCATTGTTTATTTGCATATACTACCCATGTTGCGATGATACAACGCTGGTTTTCCTTTAACCTCTGCTGTAACTGCTTGTTCAATATAGAAGAAAAAAAAGCAATCCGAGTCTTATAAATCAAAACGAGACTGCTGGAGCATCTCAAAACACCAACCATTAAAACAAGGTGACAGCCAGTATTTTCTGCTGCTTAATAATTTAGTGGAGGATTGAAGGCTGCTCTTGGCAAGAAAGTGTGAGTTTGCAGTGTTTGTGTCTGTCAGCAGTAAAATTCCAAACACTGTGTTTTTCGTCTAGAAGGGGGCACCTTGCCCAGCCAAGGAATCCCAAATGCACTGCAAAATGTAGAGCTGCGTGCCTTCCTGCCAAGCACATTAGCTCTCGTTCTTTATTTAAGCCTTTGTCAAACTATCTGTGGTACTTCACTCGCACAGCCATTCTTTTCAAGGGCTAACTGGCCAAGTTTGGCCACTCGACACCAGTGGTGTAAGAGTGCGCTGGTATTAAAGGAGTGAGGAGGCTCCTCAGCTTGGTCTTTGACAGCCCCCTTGAACTCTGTGGGCCCGGTGATAAAGTGGCTTGATGAGTGGGCAATCTCTGTCTGCCAGCTGCTGGTCTGGCCAGGGGAGCTGGGATGGTGCCAGACTGAGTTAAGACCCACTCCACACAAACAAAAACACACACGTGCACTGTGAAATGTGAATGCATGCTGATATTATTTGGACAATCACAAGTATTGTATATCGGTCGTGTCAACATATGAACCCAGCTGACATGTAGATATTCAAAGTGCTGATCAGATGCAGATGAACTCAGCTTTAACACCAGCCTCCAACCCATTATCAGGCCAGAGGGAGACCTGGGGATGTGACATCATGTGTTCTTAAGGAGAGACAGAGACGGGGGTCTTTAGTGCTAATTCTCTAAAGAGCACTCACTGAGTGTGTGTGGGCACACGTGTATGTGCATTTCAATATTTAAATCCCAGTCACACATCAAAAAATCATAACAAATTCTAACTCCGACCTGCCCACTGAATGCATCAAAAAACATTTCTATTTATATATTCATTCATTTTTACAGCCGGCTGAACAGAATGCATCACTGGGTCCCTATGCCTTCACTCTATAGACTCTCAATCTCTGTCTCCATCTCTTTCTCTACTACGAGCCTACGAGTGCCCAGCACCCACAGCCCAGAGATTACTGCCACTTGGAAATATTCAAGTCGTGTTTGAAAGATGTTTCCATGAAGCATTTCACAGAACACTGTCACAAAAGTTAGAAGAAATTGAATTACTGAAAATTATATTCTTGCATCAGTACTTCACACCTTTTGTTTCAGCCATGCTAACGGCATGGCTCAAGGCAATCTCCACCACTTTGAGAAATATCTCAACAGCTTTTTCACGGATTTGCGAGAAATGAACAGAACAGATGTTCATTAATCCAATTAATCTTTTTAACTTTGATGATCCCCTGACCACTGTGAGACTGACATTTGATTTGGGATTTTGAGTTACATCGAAACAACTATTGGATCCATTGCCATAAAATTAGCCATTTTGGCCTGTATGCTCCCCTCAGGACGATCATTTCATTTGTCCATCTCTCTATGACCAAATACCTGCAAAACTGACATTCCCATCAGCCTAGCAACTGTTAGCATGCTAACAGGCTAAATTAAGATGATGAACATTGTAAACGTAAGGATCAGCATCTTAGCACTGTCACTGTGAGCACGTTGCCATAATAACTAGTTCAAAGCTTCACAGAGCTGTTAGCTTGGCAACAGATGGTTGGTCTCGATAATGTAGTAATTTAATTTGAGAAATTTTGTTAAATTCACAATTCTTTTTATTGTCCTGGGCTACACTGGCAGTCTGAACGGGTGCTGTCGCAGAAACATTTTTCTGTGGCACCTATATCAGTCAGAACAGATGTGCTTTAATTTTACCCAGTGTCACTGCCCTGTAACACTTCAGGTGTCTTTTTTCAGCTTGAGAGCAAACATACTCGAATTTAAGGCCAGGGACAAGACATACCACTGCTTTTTACTTCAACCACATAGCAAACAAACTCTATATTTAGATCTTTATTAAGTACAAAATACACACAACACAATTGCATTATATACAATATTGTTTCCACAAATAAATTTCAATCTCAATGCTCTCTGACAGGCTGATCTGATGACCAGGGGGTGAGATCTGAGAGACAACAGCAACATGAATGCCACCCTTCGCCCCATGCATATTCAGGTGTCATCAACATGTGGATCTTGAATAGATTAGAGGTTTGTGTGTTGACACTCCCGGCTTTCAAAGTGAGCAAGGAGCTTTCTGGCTGATTGCGCCGACGTGTCAGCTGATAATTCAGGAAGTAGAATACACATGAGTAGATTGGACGGGATTGTTCGCTAAATGACAAGATCTGTCTTCCTCTCCGCCTCCTTAATTATCTTCCACGGTTATAATTACACGTGTGAAGGTCCAGAGGACAATCACTGTTGTGCTGTACTGTCTGCTAACTGAAGTTAGATGAGATTGGCAGGAGATACTGCAGAGACTGACACTGGCTGTTAATGAAGGTTACTGTCTGCTGTTTCAAAATCACAACCTTTCATTATGAGAATAACACAAAATCTACAGAAATGATTACATTTGATATAGTGTACTGTAAAATGTCACAACTTAGTAGTAGAATATGACAATAAAATGGTTTAAATGCTGCAAAGTTGTCCTTTACATCCCAGTAGTTCCTCAAAATCCACAATATTACCGCCCATAAACAGCTGACGGTTAAGGACACAATGAGGACTTTCATTAAGAACAGTGATGACTGAGAACAGTGAGTGACCTGGGGGTCCTTAAGCAGCCTTGTAATTCTCTCTTAATGAAGCCGATGAATAAATGATTTGAGGCGCTGTGCATGAGGAGTCTGATCCCCCGTCAGCATGTCTCCGCGGGGTTAGCGGGCACCTCAGGGGAGTCCTCTACTCGTTCCTCTTCCCCTCACCAACTCCTCCTCTATCCTTTAATCCCCACTTTTTTGCAGCTGTCCTCTCTCGTCCATTCGACTTCCTCACCTACAACCCAGCCCTTCTCTCACCCCCTTACTCTGCCTCCTCTCTCTGCATCCCTCTCCCCCCCTTACTCTGCCCCCCCTCCCACTGTCTGTGATCCTAATCTCCTCTAAAACATCTTTTCCTGAACTGTGGGAGTTGGCAGATAGTGAAGGCCACCATCAGACTCTGACTGACTCATCCCGTCATAAACAACTGGTGGGTGTCGGCATGCTGGCGGCCCTCCAGTTTCAGACACGCTCATTTTGACAGGTCATTTTTTTATGATGCTGATTGTTATTTTCGCTGTTATTGTTTTTCTTCCCCGTGACTTCAGATGGGGGGTAAAAGTGCAACTCTCTGAGATCAGGCAATCTTACTCTCTGGGACAGAAAACAAAGATGACAGTAATAAAAAGGAGAACCAATTGCTTTTTCATTTCATTTCCACTGGGAAATCAGGCTGAGGGAGGAATAAAGGAGCTATAATAATAAAGTTTAAGAAGAAGGGCCTATGGCTTTCCATTCCCTAAGCAAACCACAAGCAGTAGCCACCATGGACAGCACAGTTGCTCAGGGTCATCCACATTATTGGAGGGAAGGCAAGAGGATGTGAAGCAAGCTGTGGGAGCAGGTGTGGAAAAATGGGCTTCCAGTCAGTGTATACAGGAAGGCCTAGTGCCAAAAACACAGTATGGATAAATGCAACAGTGTGTCCTCAGTGCATTAAACCTTTTCCTTCATTTCATTTTTTAAGAAGATGAAAGCCTTTCTCCTCCAATGTCTTGGATCTACTTGTTGGTCGGGCACAAAATTCAGGTAAAATATTAGTGTGTGAAACTGCTCTCAAAAGCTGATGCTGGTAGTTAACATAACTCTACTTAACCAGAGTGTTTTTTAACAGTGCATCATTCTATGCTGTGGCATCGTTATATTGCTCATTACAGTGGCACATAGTGCAGCTATCTCCACATGAACATCCAAGTTAATGGGCCACAATAAAGACACCACTGTCTTCATTTTATGGCTCAGTTTTCTAATGGCCTACTTGGCTTTCTTGCCTGTTCCCTCAAAGGAGCCATCTAGGTCTCTTTAAGACCTCTGATATTCTCTGCACACTCTTTCCTCCTGGCCAATGTCTCCTTCCATCCATTCCTCCACTCTTCCTCATTCCTATCCCCCTCCCTCCATCCCTGACAGCTATAGGCAGCGTGCGGTAGCCCAGGGCCTTTTCCTGTGCCTTTAGTTTCATTAGCGGGCCCCAGATGCTTCGCTGCTTACAAAATTATGAAGGGCCAAAGCCAACCGCCTCCAGATGGGACCCATCTATATTCAGATGAGCTGTTTCCTCACAGTCAGAGCAATCCCACCCTGATGTCCTACAGTGTCGTCAACAAACATGCTGACAAACACAAACACGAGCGAGTACAAACAGATGCACACATTCACAGAGGAAACCGTGTGCACATGCTGTGCACACTCCCAGGGCCACCCAGGCAAAAACACACACGAATGCACGCACACACACACCGCCTGGCTGGGTGGCATCGCTCTCTCTCTAGTGGAAAACAATAGCTTAGCTGATGCACTGTGGTTTGTGCTGTCAGCTTAAGCTTTTATCCTGTATTGTGTGGTGGACAGTGATGCTGAGGGATTTTTTTAAAAAATGGCCATTTTACGAATGGACAGCGAGACGGACAATTTGACTGTGGGCCCTCTCGGATGATTTCAAATGTTGGGGAAATATCTGGAAACATCAACACAACAAGCCACTCTAACAACACAAAGCTAACTAGTTTGATAACTATTATAACATGCTTATAATGTCATAAGTGTTAATTTTATTCATGAAAACGGTGATTTGATCATAAACATGTTTCAAACAATCATATGGTAGTTGGAGCTAAATAAAAACTTTGGGTAAAGAATAATACGATAGTCTTTTGTGCAAGCATTGGTGCAATGAGGGCCAATGCATAACTCTGTGTCCCTGGTGTTGAGGTAGGATGCATATTTTGTGGACAATCCACGAGGCTAGCATGGTAATCAACTTATCATCTTTCTACCTTTTTTCTTTCTCTTTCTTCTCTTCATCCTTTCCCCTTGTAACTTTAACTCTGCTCCAGTAATTAAATCACAGGCGTGGGTTTTTGAGACAATCAAATCCCCCAAACTTCACACTCCATTTCACCGCTCACGTCTCTGACACCCAGACGCATTTGAGCGGCACAGAGAGGAGACCCATTTCAATGCAATCATACAACCAACACATCCATGAAAGTGTCTTGACACCAAAAAGGAAAAAAACAAAAACACGGTGGAAGCACAGATGTAGATGTGTGGACAAAGTAACAGAGATAGATGCTCAAATGACAGTTACCGAAGACAAAGGACTGTTGAGAGCTAATGGAGGTTGTGCATCTGCGTGACTCTGTCTGACTCATGCTGACGTGTATCTACACAGAGGGAGTTTATGTATCAATGAGAGTAGAACAAAAAAGTCCCAGAGGAGAGGCAAATGCAATTAGGGGACAAGAAGGATTTCTTCAAGGATCCGTTTTCAAAAGAGAGAGGAGAACAGTTTTGTGGGCCTGCCAGTTACAGATACTGGTTTTGCTGGAGCATCTGCAGAGCGGGAACCTGCATAACACCACTGTTGACTTAGCTGAGCCATCTGAATTCATTACAGTGTCTGACACACACACACACACACTCCTGTCTTGGACAGAATGCAGATATCAACCACTCCTACAGAGTGTCCTAATATGTCCCGTAAACACCTGACAGCATGGCTTTGTGGAATTGCTGAGATACCCATAATCCTTTAGTTGGAGTCAGGGGGTCAACTCGCCATCGTGCTGAGCACACCCAATAAGCTTCAAACAGCCTATAGCCAAGCACCGCCACGCAAATCCCGCACAGTATTCTGCACAGCAGGCAGACACGGCTGCTATATGTGCAATGTAAATCCAGCATGAGGTGAGGAGCCCGAGTGCAGAAAAACACTTTAGGACGAGCTGCTGAAGAATCTGCCTTTGTATCACACTGGGCTCAGGACGACAAAACATTTTGCAACGTTCATGAGATCAGGCTGCCTGAACAAAGAGGGGTGAAGGTGAGGTCTTCTGCCTACAATACTAAAAGCAGCCGCTGACTTACAGTACAGTAATCAGGGGACTGCTGGCTGCAGAAAAACTGCAACGCCTCACCTAGTTCATTATAAGATGACACAACCAATTTGTACCTCTGCCTGCTGCAATCTACCAAATCTCCCCTGACAAAAGCATTTAGATTAGAGCGCTTTCAGGGAGGGCTGCGCTGACATGCGTACCCAGCCTGTAAAAGGGGAAATGAAGTGCCTTTTTAATTCTCCTCCAGGCAAACATAAAACTGTCCAGGTAAGTCATTTGTGGGTTGAATGGAGAGCCAGAAGCAAGTTGCCTCTCTGTTGCAAAACCCCTCACTCCTCCTCCTTTTTTTTCTACCCCTTTCTCTGCAGGAAACTGTGCACAAACACGTGCTATTGTGCACACATGCAGCACACAGACACACTCACACACATCCTTATCCTCATCTAGAAGATTATTAATCTATTTGTTACATTTTGTCCCATTATTTCTCCCACATAATCCTCTTTCACTTCCTTTGGCAGCATGCTAATGAGTTTCTGTGAACAAGGAAGCTGCACGTGCTGTTGATTGTTCTGATTGGCGCATCTCCCTCTCTCTCATTCTCTCTTCCTCTCTGACTCTCCCTCCAGTTTGTCCTGCCCTGAAGAATAAAGACTCCCAGATGGAAAAGAAAAGTGGAAACAGCGAGAGGTGCCATTTCATCTAATAAAACACAGTTTTGTGATCACTTTCCTCTTTCAAGTCTTTAAAGACAACTGGAGTGAGATAGAAAGGGAAAGTATTTGCCCCAGATGATGAACACCACTCCAGATTTTGACTAGAGTTACCAAATCACTTCCACAGCAATAGTACATCAGGTATTCTCTTTTTCTTCCTCCAAACATTCACTCAGTTTCATACATCACTCCATTTCCTCTCGACGGTCGAACTGGTGACAGATAATTAGGTGCGTGTGTGTGTGTGTGTGCCTCTGACTTTCTCCTGCGCTTGGTTTTTATTAAAAGATTTTGTCCGTCTCCCTTATCACAGAGACAATGTTGACAGAAAGGGAACATCATATATAACACTTTTTTTTTAATCTAAGAATCTTATATGAAACCCATAGACTGTCGGATGATTGCTACGGTTCCCACTCCAAAATAGGCTTGAGAGCAAGGAAACAGCACAGAACATAGTAGCCGTTACGAATTAAACACACACGCAACCACACAGAGATACAGGCCGCAGGCACAGTATAGATGTAATAAAAATTATGTGAGAGTAAAACGTCATGAGATTGAGAAACATGGATGTGAAAAGGCAGTAAAGCTACTCTGATCTCTCGAGGAGGAATATAACAATCCATTCCTTTCCTTTAGCCTCGAGTCTAACAAGTATGACCACAGGGAGATGAGCAAAGAGGGAAATAGGTGAACCACTCTAGCACTAAATATCAACCTGAACTGGTTGTAATATAAGTCAACAACTACATAGGGAATTTATTCATTTCAATACACCGTGTTTTAATACTAAACAAGCAACTCAGACATTGTATCATACCACTGAGACTCTTTTTGTGGCAAATAATCTTTGTTATTACATTCTGGAGCCACTATAGTTGTGATTTGTCTAGTCTTATGTAGGAAGCCAGGACATTACCATTCACATTTCCTCTGTGTGTACTTACATGTGTGTGACAGTGTGCATGTGAAACTGTGTTCGCGATTCAGGTCAGTAGATATGGCGGTAGCAGTAAAAGCTGGGATGGGGGCTGCAAACCGGGGGTCGCTTGATGTTTTTATGAAGCGAGTCTGTTTGGAAATTAATCGTTAGTCCCGGTTTTATTGCTCAAATTACCCGAGCCGGTCCTTGTCCTGTTTGCCCTTAATTAACAAGCGTTCAATTCCCCTAATAATTAGCACAAGCTATTAGCTATTTTACATCACTCTTCATTTGTCGACAATTAAAAGGCCTATTATTAAAAGGCATGCCACATGGTTAATTGGACAAAGTGGCTCAGCGGCGGGGAGAGCAAGGGAAGAGGAGAGTGCGGACTCACTGAATGTATAGGGAGGAGTCAGAGAGGTCTGCCGTAGTTCTCACACAACCTTTACAGTCTGTCTGTCTTCAGTTTGCTGCCTGACACTCTGGACTCAAGAGAGAGACCGTCTCCCCCGCTACCGTCACACCCTAACTGCATTTAGACCCAGACGGCCCAGCTCAGCGGTACAGCAGTTAGAGGACGGGAGGTGTGTGTGGTACAAAAAAAGAGGTGTCATCAGTGCAGTTTCCTTCATAGCGTGGGGCTTCAATTAATTGACAGTTGTTCAGTCTACAAAATGACACAAAATGGAGACAAAGTCCAAGATGACGTTGTCTAATGTCTTGTTTTGTCTACAACACAAAGACATCCAGCTTACTGTCATAGAGGAGCAAAAAAACAGAAAATATTCATATTTAAGTAGATGAAATGAGAGAATTTCAACTTTTTTTTAAGTAACTCAAACTGATTAATCGATTATCAAAACAGTCGGTGATTAATTTAACAGTTGAAAACTAGTCAATTAATCGATGCAGTTCTAAAATACACCAAATACAGAAAGGTTTGTGTCGGTGAAATGTGTCGCTCAGACTTGGTGATGTGTTTTTACAAACGCTTTCCATACTAATTCTGTTACTTTTTCTGCCTTAAAGTTAAGCAATACACTTAACTGGAGCTGAAGGTGAAGCCACATCATGAAGGAATAACACTGAATACATGGACAAAGAGGAAATAACAGAGCCGAATGTATAAAAAAGAGCATACAGAGAAAGACATCCATAAGAAACTTGTAAAATAAGTAAAAAGGTGAGAGGACAAACAGACAGGAAGTGAGTTTTCAGAAAAAAACACAATAAAGACAGACAAAGGTGAACAAGGAGAGACACACCGAGCGGAGCAGGTATCCCTTCTCTTTCCCTCACCCTGCCTCGCCGATCCTCACCCCTCGCCCTCTGCCAGGGCTTAACAAGTGGCAGGGGAAGCAGGCAGGCCAGAGCTGTGCTGATTGACAGAACAATTACTGCTAACACGCACCCCGATGGAGAGGCAGACGTCTCCAAATAGAATTCCACTATGCTGTTGCATCACACGCTTACAGGAAGGATTTTGGTAGAAAAGCAAAATTGCCCTGACTGACTGACTGATTGACTGTCTGTTTGTCTGTCTGACTGACTGACTGACTGACTAACTGACTGACTGACTTGGAGCTGAGCACTGCTTGAAAAGTACTCCTCCGTTTTTTTGTTACCTCCTATAAAACAGGGAGGAAAAAGCATTTACCCTTGATCAAGGTTGGCTGGTTCTAACTTTAGAAGCAATGTTTGGCAACCCATTTCCTCCAAGTCTGACTGTTCATCTGTTAGCTCAGTTAGAGGTGTAGCTATTTTTATCCACACACCTACTGACTGACGAAGTCTTGGAAAAGTGGTTAATTAAAAGAGATGCCACATATCAGAACATTTCCAACACACTATACATCACAGATCTAATGAGCTGAAATGATGTATTTCAGACTGTGAGGTCAGAGTAACAATCATGTTACAGCTACATGCGATTTGTGTTTGAATCTCCTTAATGTGTTTCTGTAAAGTCACTTATTTGCATTCTGGTCTTCATGTTGTACAGACAGGAAGGTTTGCTGATGTATTTCAAATTAGAAGTGCAGGGGAGCTAAAACGATGAGTCGATAAATCAATTAGTTGATCAACAGAAGCTGAATCTGCAAATATTTGAATGATAAGTTCAGTATTTCAGTCACTTTTCAAGAAAACACCAAAAACACCAACCAATCTCTACTTCCAGGGTTATAAATGGGAGAATTGGCAGCTTTTTCTATTTAAGGTCATTGTAAACCGAGTGTCTTTGAGTTTTGGGCTGCTGGTCTCATCTGAAGACGTCACCTTGGGCTCTGTGAACTTGATATTTTCTTCACTATCTTTCAGCATGAAACAGCCTGAACAACCGACTGATTCAGAAAAAAATCTCCACATTAATTGATAATGAAAACAACTGTTAGTTCTGCCCTAATGTGCAGTGTTAGAAACTATCTTCTGCTGTCGTACTGTACCCTCTCCTCCGACTCTGCACCACACGGGACTCCGTCTGAAGCATCTGTTGGTTGATGCAATCAGTCTCATGCAGCCATCCTGGCCATTACCCCACCCCACGGCATTCCGGCCTCCAACAGCTGCATTACACCACGCTCTCTGACTTTCTAATTAGCTTATCTCGGAAAATAAGGATGCTGGGCAATTCTTTGCTCTAGCAGTCTAACATCTAGCAGGCCGCAGGGAGCGCGGTTGGCACCTAGTGGCACCAAGGGGGCTGTTGTCTTCGACAGACAAGTACAAGAAAATATGGTTTACTCTCCGTCTTCTGTCTCGTAGACACTCTCGCTCCTTTTCTCACTTCCTTGGCATTTTTTCACTTTGAACTTTAAGTCAATTACCAATCACAAGAGCCAATTTAACTTGGAGGATTTAATTTTTTTGGGATTCATGGTGAGTAATGAACATGATGCTAACGTTTGCAAGGTGAAACCGGTTTGCTTTTATTCAGCAGCCTCTGAACGACACAGACGTGGCTCCATAAGGGTGTTAAGGACATAAAATACTAAATTCTTATTTTGCTGTTCTTTTAATGATGTTCTCTCTCTCTCTCTCTCTCTCTCTCACACACACACACACAATATAATATAATATGAAGCTCCACATGCTGTTCAGAGTACATACTAACATTCATGTTGTTTTCTCCTCACCTCGTGTTTGATTAACTATTTGGAGTCTCTGTGTTTACAGAATAACATCCATTGTTGATTTGTCACACACTTCAAAAGCAATGCAGTCCTTTTTAATTAGTTTAGCCATCAATCATTACTTATCCAACTTGTAACCTGTAGCTGTGTTTAAATACCAGATGAAAGCGAATGCGGGCCTCTGATGTCTCGTCTCTGGAAGAGTCATGGAGTGAGGGATGGAAGGAAAAAGGGATGGAGGAAGGGATAGAGGACAGATCCTTCCACCTGTAGCGGTGAATGTCCTGCAGGACTGTAATCTGCCAGTTGTCTCTCACTGAGACACCCAGCTTAGCCGAGGCCAGCCAAGCCCCGCAGCCTCCAGCACCAAACGATGCTGGGGCCCCAGGACATAAGGCACCTGCACGGGGAGATAAAGGCTTCAACTCCTGGGCTAATACTGACGATTCTTTTGATAAATACAGGCGTGGGGTGGTGGGTGGTGGAGGAGCAATCTTTTCCTGCTCACTCTCTCTCATTCTCTCCTCCCTGTCTACCTGTCTCAGTAATCTCTCTTTCTTGTACTTTGTGTTTTTCCTCCTACACCCTCTTTCTGTCTGTTTCTCTGCACCCCCCCCCTCCCATTTTCTATCTCTCCCTCTCTCTGTACCTTCTTTATCCTGTCCTGTGTGAGTTTGGATCAGACAGGCGAAGCTCTCCACGCTCTGCCTTTTTATTTATTCCATATCTGTAACTGTCAAAAAGAAGATTGCTACTTTAGGAGCTGTCTGTGCTTTGTTGTGCTCATGGAAAGTCAAATAGAGGAGGTTGTGTTAAAAGCATCTTGACCACTTTGTGGGGACACAAACGATGTCAGCTGTGGCCTTGGAAGCCCCAGACAGTTGAAAATGGCTCTACAAGTGCATGAAACATGATGCCTCTTAGATGGCACAGTGCTGAGAGGAGCGGTTAAAACAGTATTAGCCCGGGGAGGTAATTGGAGTCAGGCCTCAGCAACGTTACCTCCTGCTGTGCGTGTCACTTAAATACCTATTTATGAAAGCTTATTGAAACATAAACATGGCCAGGGTTGCATGATTAGCGTATTAAGAAAAGCTTTGGGACCTAAATGACTCAACAAGGCTGCTGCTCAGATTAACACCTCAGACATTCATGATTCTGTCAAATGAGGAGTCAAGATCATTGAGGAAGTGGCATATTTCTTAACCTGGGACAATAATTAGCTGGCACAAAACGTCAGTTAAATTACCAGTGCATGTGCTTAACTGACAGTGTTACTGTACTCACCTAAGAAGTAACCACAATTCTAAAGCAAGCACATGCCAGATTCACTGTAAATAAATGCTTGGCAGAATGAGACAATAGTGGTGGCTGGAACTGTAAAAAAGCCGTATCTCCACAAACACGACGGAAAGTCTGTGTGCAAAGTTGCGACTGAAACAGGGAGAGCAGGGCAGCCAAGCTGAGCTGCATCGTGTTACACAGTGCTGTATCGTCGACAGCAGTTCATCTTTCCTGTCTACGGTGTCGTGCCCATTGTCTCTTCCCATTATCCTGCGACCGCGGTACTATGGTATGGTCGGTGCGGGTGCTAGGCTAGCAGACGCAGGCAGCTCAGGGTGGCAGATGCCTGGCTTTCCTACGGATGCCCTCCATCAGCTGATGACAGATGTCAGGGCTCCTCTTGGACGGCAACACTCCATCACGCTACCCTGTTCTCCCTCCTCGCCCCACTGAATACACCAGCCTGCTTGGCAGACGCAATGCCCAACCCCACTGCACCAACCCCATTCCCTCCTGCCACACCTATTCATTCACACATATACACACACACACACACACACACACACACACACATATCTCTGCATCCATCAGTCAAGCGTTATTACATCAGACAGCCGTCATACTGGCAACCAATGGATCACATGCTAATGCGCCCAGACGCATCCACTCTGGAAATCTAAAGTATCTCTCTTTAGGGTGCGTGTGTGAGAGTGAGTGTGTGTGTGTGTGTGTGTGTGTGTGTGTGTGTGTGTGTGTGTGTGGGGAATGGGAATGGTGTCTACTGCTGGGCAGAGAAGAAAAGTTTGTCAAAGTTGCAGAAAGACTCTAAAATACTCTGTCAGCATTCTACTGACCACAATGTGGACTGAAATGTTATAGATTAAATTACATTACTGCACAGCACGCACTGTAAAGTACCGAGCATTTACCTTTAAGATAATGCTTGTAAAATCAGTGCTAATTGCACACTTACCATTTTGGCCTGCTGGTAGACTTCACCACAGGAGACATGCCATCTCTGTACAGGCTCTTGGTCTTGGAGAAGTTGACCACATTGAAAATGACTCTCTGAAAGACAGTGAAAGACATCGCAGGCACGTTAAAGCCATGAAAAATTAAAAGCCAGCAGTTCTTGAATGGTAGTAGCACCATGGAGAAATGTTTTATGAGTGGGTCAGTTCACCACTATCATTATAATCAATAGTTAGTTTTGGTAATGTGCAAAGAAATGCACCGTTTGAGGCACTGCAGCAAAAGGCTGCAGCAAACTTGCATGTAAACAATGAAAGTTTTAAAATGTTCAAAAATTTCGCTTTCCGTATGTTTTATAAGTGGGGAAAAGGCATTAAATACACATAAGAGGTCTCCACGATACAAAGAATGTTTAGGCGAGTAACACTAAATGTAAACAGAGCTTTGTTAGTTAACAAGAAAACCCCACAGGGCACCTTAATATTTGATCAGAATAGTTAGAATTCAGCTAAATGTGAATTTGAAATATGAAGAAATAAAAAACACATCATTTGGGAATGAATCTGAGAAGATGAATCCTTCTCATGTGACTTGGGAGTGGCTTTGAAATACAAACCCCTAAACTGCAGAAGAAGCTCAGAGAGAGGTAAAAGTTGCCACTGCCACTGCGGATGACACCGACAACACACAAAAATTACAACACATTAACGTTACAGTGAGGAGATAAGGCAGCTTTAATGTCCTGCAGATGATCCCATGTCGCAGTAACAAAGTTCCTGATAAAAGGCAGCAGCTCCGAGGAGTGCCAGCCTCTAATCTGAGGGGACATTACGGTTCTCCCCAGAGGTATCCCGTCTGGCCCAAAACATTAAGCTTTGCCTGGAGCGCAGAGGATAGCCGTGGTGTCTGGCTTCGCACCTCCTCTGGACCAAGGACTTTCTTTATTAGCTAAAATATTGTGGAGCAGCCCCTCCTTCCTCCCACCTCCAGGATGCATGATTAGGATCAGGGAGGAGTGGAGGAATGTGGAGAGAGAAATGAATAAATATATTTTTTAAAAAGTCAAATGAATGGCGATGGTAATACCGCGGTGAGGTAAATGAATCCTATTGATGGGGCATATCAAATTACCAACTAAGTCCAGGTGGTGGAAGTTAACTGGGTGCTGCTGAAATCCTATTACAGACTCCCCACCCTCCTTTTCTTTCTCCTTTCCCTCCCCCTCATCTATTTCTCCCTTTTTCTCCTGCCTAGCATCAGAGGAATGGGGATTGCGGATTGTGGCAAGCTGATTCAGACTTAGGTAAAATGACATCTAACTGATGTTGAGACTGGCAGCAGGCTCCTGTAGCAGGGAGATAAGACCATTGCTGCTGGCATTTCAATTACACTTTACTGCCCCGCACATCTGTTGCGAGAGCTACTTTTCAGCCTTTTCCCCTCAGGCAAATACAGCCTTACTCTGACTCCACTGGCTTTCTTTGACTGCACAGCCTCCTTCCTCATTCTTTATCCACAACAAATTCAGATTGTCTTCCTCCTTAGCTTCACTCTACCCACTGTTTGTAATCTATTTGTTCGGCCTGTTTAACTCAGAGGGAGCTGAGACTGGACAGATGACAGAGACACAGGCATGTCAAAGAAAAAGACGCAGGCAGAAAGATACACAATGCAAGGGTGGGAGACAGTCAAGTAGAGAAAAAAGGAGACATACAGGAGGGACGGACACAAAGAGACAGAAGATAATTACACAAAACTGATAAATATGGGTGGGAGATGGAACGTTACTGAGGAAAATAAACTGGCCTAAGTGGACAGATGTAGAGGACACAGACAGGTGGGCTGGTAGGTAGGGAGGAAGGTACATGTACACGTCTCCCCCTGTGGCTCTCTGATTTCATTGAAGCTAAACAGATCAAAAGAATCTTGTCGTCCTGTGACTAAACATCGGATCACAAAGTTAGTCTTTAACCGACAAGACAAGAGGAACTTTGAGAAGCTTAAAAGCAAGGTAGGAAAACCCTGGACGATTCACTAACAAGCACAGACCAGCATGGGAAGATGTGCAAACCACTTTCAAGATACAAGAGAGTTGTAGTATTCCTTTAGAGTAGTATCTGCTCCCTGGTGTAGTAACAGATTGTAGCGTTAGGTGCTTCTCATCCTGAAACCTGACAACTGCAGCTTTCTACATTTACAGAATATTTGTTCAAATACACACAGCATCTACGCACCGTACAGTCTGTTTCAAGCTCATGCTCACATACACATTTCTGAATGTCTACCTTATCTGTGATATTATGAAAATCAGTGTTTCACAGATTCTATGCGATTGTCGGGTGGGAGGCCATGTTTCCTCCACCTCTGTAGGTTCCACCCAGCTGTACCATGGTGGTCTGAGTGACGTGGCTGAAGTTGTGTTTACACAGAACGGGAGCTGTGTAATTTTGGTATTCATTTTTGCATGAAATTGTGCCTGCGTTTCCATCTGCTAAGACCAACTCTTATCACAAATGCAAGCACAAAGATCAATTTTTGTGGCTTTGGTTGACAGAAGCTTCTCCAAAATCACCAAAACCCTTTCTCGTATGTTGAGCTTTGATTTGCATTTTTTTCACCTAGTCCAGGTTAAAAGAAAAAAAACTTCAAATGAGGTTACAATGTAGTTTATTCTGAGTTTGAATAAGTAGTCAAATTTTATCAAAATGTCACCTGCAGCTGTTTGGAGGATGTGTAAAGTTTAGATTAAATACCTGTGGCCTTCACAGGCAACAGGATTGACAGGAGCTTTCCGTCGGTCATCTCTAATTTGAAGAATGTGGCGTGTGCAGATGACACACTGTACACAGATCTTAGGACAGCTGCAAGCTGACAGACACGTACACGCCACAGAAAGTTGTACGATTTCTGGTAATACGTGAAACAAAATGAAAGAAGAACGTAGCTGCTCTTCTGCATCTATGTCTCGATTAGCGCCACATGTGCAAACATTGTGAACTACTGACAACAGAAGTTAAAGTCGTGACCAATAAACTTGATTTTGATCTGTCTCTGCCTCAATTTCATTCACACACGCACGCACGCATGCACACACACACAAATTTATTAACTGAATGGACTTGCATTTTGTCCCCATAAGGAAGGTAAGTCCCCACAATGTGACTGTGTAAACAGATTTATGTCTCACAACAAGAGTAATACATGTCCACACACACACACGCACACACACACGCACACACACACACACACACACACCCACACCCGCACACACACATTTCAGAGAATTAAAATCAAACAAACTGCTATGGGGCCAATTCTCCAGATCGTTAAAACTTACCACAACCACGACCAATTTAGAACGTCTGTGTGTGCCTGTGTGTGAGCGTGTGTGTGTGTGTGTTCATGTATCTGCACATGTGTGTTGCCCTGGAAGATTTAATTAGGCTGGGAGCAGTTAGAAGAGATTAACATCCATGCTGTCTGAGCTGTCATGTCGACGGAGCGTGTCAAAGCCCTCCGCCGTTCCCATCACTGCTGAATTACAGACTGGAACAGGTGTCTCTGCGGTGTCACAACACACACATGCGCACACACATGCACCACGCAGATGACACAGGCGTCCTCAAATATCACATCCAAGAAGAAGTAAAACCATTACGTTTACGAAAATGATAACTCCAAAGGAGATGTTGATAAGCAGGAAGTTGCATGAGAGAAGTTTGTGCACATTACAACAGCCGAACATCTTCTGGCTGACAGAATCGAACAACATGCGAAACTCAAATGAGCCTTAATGGTGCAATAAGTAAGATTTTTACTCTCTCACAGCAGCAAATAATTATAATTTATCTTCAGGGACTTAATGAGGTAGTTGATCAAAACCAATGACTCAAGAAATACTTCCTTGCACAACTAAAAAAATCTGAATCCACGAATGAAAGTTTGCTTAAAAGTAGCTGTTTTGCTTTTGAAACATATTGTACAATCAAGCAGGGTGACGTGGATGTGCACTGTGAGGCTGAGATGTACGTCAAGGTGAAAGGAAGCACAGCCAACTCATTCACCATATTTTAGGTGACAGTCCAAATGACACATTTCAAACCCTAACCTCTCTGTTGCCCTTAAAGCAGACTAGCCAGGCAGCCAGGCAGCCATAGGGCTCGGCACCAAAATAGCCTCGCTGGTGCCGCTTCAGGATAGGATTGCATTTAGGAGCAAACGCTGTCTTTTGATCTCCATCGATCCAGCGTGTGGCCAGATAGCGTTGCTTCCTGGAAGAAGCCTGGATAAATTATTAAAGAAAACACTCTAAATGTGTAGTCCAAGACCTTTACAGAGAGAATGAGCACTTTATCCTTTTGATGGTGATGGCTGAGCAGACTTCATCATGAATGATCTGAAAAACAATAATGTCTCCAGAATGTGAAAGCTGTTAAATATGAAGCTCTGAAACCACGCCAATTAAACACTTGTAGGGTTGATTAACTAAAATTATTGATGCGCTTGAATGTCAAAAAAGTGGTCTTTTGACTATATTAATGGCAAATTAGATTTTATTATAGATTTAAGAATAAAAATTGTGCTTTTATTCAGTGAAAATGGAAATCACGGTCCAGTCTCACTGCTGTTTACTGACATAATTATGTAAACAAACCTTTAGTATCATAAGTGTATGACCTTTGAATTGTTAACAACTGCTGCTGAAATGCTGTTATGTTACACGTGTTGTTAAAGTAAAGCTCTGAAATAACCTGTTGTACAAAGTGTTATTTACACAATATTACACACACTCTACAACATCACTGAGATGTAAGTGCCGATCATAATGTAGAGATTGTGTGTGTGGTTAGTGTTGGTGGCCCACAGCTTAAAGAGATTGTTCTATCACAGTTTTGGCAGGAATCCTTCGTGCTGATTGGTCTGTGTGCAAGAAACTGAAAGCTGCTCTGGGGACTGATCCCCGGCTCAGACTGGAGCAAAACTGAGACTTTTTACTTTAAAATCAGTTCATCACGGAAACATTATTAGTCCCACAACACAGCACCTGAAATGTTGCCAAGTCTTCTAAATACAACGACAACAGTGGAGCTGAGACAAATCACCCCATCAGGTATCATTGAGGTTACCTGTACTCACCAAACGGTGGTTCACTGAATCACCTCGGCTACACCGTGATTCCCTCACAGCATAACACTAGCGAGCAGAGCAGATCTGTGAGCCCTGTCCATAGCCATCAGAGACAGGCAGGCTGATAGCTGCTGGCAGCTCTGCCTGTTCCTCTCTTGTTGTCTTTGATCAGTCTGATCACTGACGCACAGCGTGCCAACTACCCACAGTACTGGGGACTACCTGACACCGCCAGGAGCACACACACACACACACACACACAGAGTCCAACACATGCACATCTGTGCAGCAGTGGTGTAATGTAACTAAATACATTTATTCAAGTACAGTGCTTATGTAAAAATGAGAGGTACCTGCAGTTTACTTGAGTCTTTTCTTTTCATGCCGCTTTTTATGTCTATGCCGCCACATGTGAGAGGAAAGTACTGTACTTTTCACTTGAGTACATTTATCTGACTGCCTTACAAGTTACTTTAGTAGTTACTTCCTACTACTAAAGTAAGTAACCATTTCATGGTTCAAACGTTAACAATTTGAAGATTTCTTTTTAAGGATTTTTTTATTTATTTCCAATAACTTTGAAACATGTATGATTGGCTGGACAAGACAAGTACAGAGAGGCTTCACTCTGGGTAATTGTGCTGGCATTTCTCACTATTGTCAGACTTTTTACAAACCAAACAATCACTTAATAGAGAGGATATTTGGCAGATGAATCCATAATGAAAATAATCATTAGTTGCAGTCCTTTACAAAATAGTTAAAAATTACCTCAACCTCCAACCAACTACAACATTAAAATTCTGCTTTTTCTACACTGAATACTTTTACCTCAAATACTTGAAGTACATTTTGCTTTCTATACACCTTTGCTTATAAAATATTATTTCTACAGGGTGGTATCAGTGTTTTTTCTTTTTTTAAGGAATACTGAATACTTCGTCTAGCACTGATGTGCCAACAGCTGTTGTACTTTTACAATAAAACATACAGTAAAATGGTCATACTATTCAATGGGCATTTAATGTACATCACACGTAAATGAGAAAGTGAGAAGCAGACTTGGTATTTACAGCACATAGATTAATGTGAAATAATGCAGGAATTATATGGTGGTAAGTGATGAGTAATTATGTAGTATCACCTGGGCAATGCTGTTAAAGTAATGAGACATGTTTGCAAACGCATGTTGAACTGATGCACTGACGTGTCTGTCTAACAAACACCTGAAGTCGGGCCAACTGTGCAGTATTCTACCAATTATTTTGAACACTTAATTTAGAGATTGGATGTGAATGCATTTAAATATATTTCTTTTACAGAGCATGATTCATTAAAAGGAGAAAGGAGAAAAGCAATAAACGGCAACCAAAAGCATTTAAAGAACGTGGTTTAAAGCAGCTATTGCACCTTAAAAATAAGAGTTTCTACATCATTTTGACGGTAAACTGAGGGACCACAGGGAGGATGGTGCCTCTTTCATCCCCACTCTGTGCTGACAACAAAACTGATGTGTCACTGGCAGATACTGATCCTTTTAGGCAGCTGTCACCTTTGTGGTATCTAAGCTAATGCGGTAGCCACAGCTTCAAACTCGTTGGAAAACTGTGGCTTATTACAACTTGGGTTTTATTCTGATAGCTCAGGTCATTGGCAAACAGTGAGTTATAACCACCCTGTGAACTGTAAACATCCATCCCTGCTTACAGACTGACTTACACTTGTTACGGCACACTCATGACTTCCTGTGCAATTAATTGAACATTATAGGCCTACTTACTTTTGGTGTTACCAACAAATAAAGTGGTTTCGATCATCAGGCAAAACTATCATCTTGATAGCAGCTTGTATGATTGACAGCTTGCGACTGTTACTCTCATTGGATATTTTTTATTTGCTACTTTTGTGCATTGTGAGATCTCAGCAACTACTACTACCATTATCATAACCAATATAACAAATGGATGGAGGTACCCAAGGCTAGCAAGGCCCTGGGACTACTGGAAAAACAAGGGTGCACATAACAAACGTCAAATCACATGGGATTTAACTGTCAAAACAGCTTATCTAATTTAAATAAAATGCTACCAGTTGTTTATTTTAGCACTCACTGAAGAGCAGGAAGCCTTTTCAGTGGGTTTGGGGTGACTCCCTTGGGTGGCACTATGGTGAAAGCGTGCTCAAACAGGGCAGCTCAGCACTGGCTAAGCTCCTGCAAAGCCAGGTGGCAGTGAGGAAGGTCACAAGGCAGCAATAGGTGGGATAACAGTATGACAGGGGAACACTGAGAGACAGCCTGAGCCCCTATAGGAGAGGACAAAGGTCACAGTCTCATGTGTGTAGGGTGGGACACGTGTGTTTGTGTGTGTGCGTGTGTCTGTCTTTGTATGTCAGGGAGATCAGCGTAGAGACACGACTCCTGAGGGAACACATGCATGACCTTGAGTTAAGTCTGCTATACATAAACTGACGGTTCACAAAGTCACATGCTGGCAATGTCATCCAGTACAAGCAAATGTCAACAATGTCACAAACACAATTACGCCCCGGACACACGCACGTACGCATGCACGCACACACATACTTTATATTCCTGCTCTTTTTTACCTTCCCACCTTCTCTTTCTTCCTTCAGTGTGATGTTGTTGCTGACAGTTTAGGTCCCCAATGACCAATGTCAACTCAAGGTGCTGACACAAGGAAGAGGAGGATGGGACCCTTTAAACACATTACAGGTACACAAACACAAACACACACACAGACAGACAGACAGACACAATACCCTGGCCCCCCTCTGCTACATGCCCAATTCACACACACCTGGAGGTAAGCTGAAAAAACAACACAGTAATATTCCTACAGTAGTTTTGGTTTGTTTGTACTTAGTCTGAGATGCCCCGTGGAAAAGTGAGCTAATATGCGGGGGAAGTTGTGAGATACCTAGCTATTGATCCTGGGGGCCACGAGTCCCAGCAGCAGCCTTTTAAATGTCAGCTTTTAATTTCCTTCTCCCTCCTTCAGTGAAAAAGATTTATTCAAAGCAGTGCTGTTCCAGGAGATATCAGATAGCACGGTGACAGTCTTTTAAAGAGCCTTTGTTTGGTTTCAGCATTCATGGCTTTTTGTATCAGACTCTTTTATTCAACCAGAGGAGGAGGAAGTTTCTGCATTAGGCACTGAGTTGAAAGGCAATCTCTCCCTTCCATTGTAAGGCGATGTACAACTGGAACTTCTTTAATTAGGGCTTCTCTCGCACTGAGTGACAGCAATGGCCAATACCCTCCAGACACTGATGGAGGTCAAACAGACACACACATATACAGAGATACACACACACACACACAAACACCGGAATTGTAAAACATTAACCTTTTGTATTCTCACAGCTCACACACACAGATGAACATCAGTTCACGGGTTCTATTTAATTACCAGGCCACACACTGCACATGCTACAGAAAGGTGGTGGCACTATAATAAGATCACACATTCATGTTGTGATTTGATGAGGACTGTGTTTGTGTGTGTTTTTGTCTGAAGTGTGTGTTCTTTTTGTGGTCAGCCAGCCACAAATTGTCCGATGTATAGGGACTCTAGCATGTCCATTTAATTGTCAGGGTGTTTGGACAGCTTCCTGGCAATAAGACCCTATGTTGAACATGCAGTTCGCCTTTTATTACCATCCTGCCACGCCGCCCTTCTCATCCATGGACACACAAATATGGATGAGTATGAAACTTACACCATATGTCCATATCCCCTATATCCCAGTCGACACAAAATAGCACAGAATGCATTTTGCTACTCTCCTTCACTCTTTTATTACTCTACTTTGTCTCAATAAAGTCAGTTTTTTGGCTGATCCTGTTCCAAGTCCTTCAATATTGGGTATCTTCTGCAACCGAGCCAGATCCAATACTTGTATTTACCTAAACGTTGATTAAATATGTATCTGACACATTGAAATAACAACTGCAGGCTACTAAATCTGATGCACCTTATTTTTCACAAGCTACTTCATCCAAATACTGAAGCTCCTGATTCAAAATAATGAAACTGATAAGCTTAAATTTTCTACATGACACGAATAAAAGTCTAACTGAGAGAGAAGACCAGATCAGTCTGTTGGCGTTTGGTTTTAAAACAAGATCACAATCTTTTCCTAACATTAACAAGTGCCCGTGACCATTAAAACACTGAACTGTGCTTTACTTGCTATGAGCGGATATTATATTGCAAGAGTAGATTTTGCAAGGAAAACAAATGACATAAACTGTCGGTGGATCTTTTACAAATACATTTGTGCAATAGGTTGATAAAAAACACAATCCAGGCAGCATTGTGTTTCTTGCAAAATGAATTTGCTGGTGCTAAATAGCAGTAGATGAAAGTAATTTTTAGGGTTGTACAAACAAATTATACGAACCGCAGATCTTAAGATGACATGGATCAACTGTGCACATGATCACGGCCTGTCATGGCTTTTAAACAGGAATTTAAGCACGTGATTCAGGGTACATACAGATGAAGCACAAGAAGAAAGAAAAACGTCTGTATCATCTATAGTAGAAAAAAAGAGGACCTGAAGAAGTTTTCCATTTCTTAGATTTCGAGCCACATATTCTTCCTCTATGCTGCGACGAGGACAGAGCTAGTTCCAGCCAGTCCACCTCCTCTCCCTCAGCAGCAGCACTGCCGCCGCCACAGGCACTCAGTGAGGGATGAACAGAGCGGCAGTAACAGCCAACTGCCGCACTTCTCCTCTTCCCTCCTTCCCTTTCCCTCCACACATTTGTCTTCTCACCTTCTTTTTCCCCTTCGCCTTCTGCTTTAAACATGGAAGAGTTAATTTGCTCATTCTGCAGGCAGCATCTCTTTCTATTTATCTTCCTTCTTGTTTTTTCCCGCTCTCTCTCTCGCTCCCTCTCTCAGGCAGGGCTGTGCTGTCAGGCCCTTCCAGAGCACTGGGGTTGTCAGGAGTGATGGATGACTATCAACCTTCTGCTGTCTTCCACTATGCTCCTGGGAGATTTACAGGCTCGCTGACTACCAGGCATGAAAACCAATCTCTCTTTCTCATTCTTCCCTCCCTTCCTCCATCCAAGCCTGCCTCGTTCCTTCCATCTCACTCCCTCTATTTCAACATCTCCTCCGTTACCAAAAAAAAAGCTTTCATAATGGAGAGATGGGTGCAAAACAACATTGAAATTCGTGTGTGGACAGAGGGAAGCAATTGCTCCTCTTGAGGGTTATTGTGGATGTGTCAGAGGGGAATAGCGTCCTGAGAGTGACATATGTGGTGATAACTTACCCATCTTCTCCATTGCTTCCAGCTTCTTCACAGGTTTGTAACACATGAACATCCATCCATGTTGCTCTTGCTGGTGGTAATTATGGCATCAAAGAAAGGTGGTGGGCTAATTGCTGTCTCAAAATAGTAATTGCTTTATTATCGCAACCATTTTTGGTAATGATCGTTCAAAGGCATTATGTTAATGCAATTAAACAGTTTCATTATTATTCTCACTTGCACTAATTGATGGGTATTTTCCGAGGCTGGACCCCTGAATAAAGTTGTACTGAAAAATTCCTCTTTATTGCAATGAGCATACCGCAGGAGAAGTCATGCACATATAGAGTACAATTCTGTCACCTCTCACAAGGCTCTGCTGTCAGCATTATCAACCAATCTGCCACAAAACACTGGTGCCATGAATATGATGCTCAGACTTGTTCAAGACAATTGAAAAATACCACACATACCATGACATCCGACCAAGATTGATTAACATCCAGCCCAGTGATATCTTTGACCAAAGAAACATGTCAACTTAGACATCACATCCATGAATTATCAAATATTATGTCTCCAAATTTCATAACCGCTTCCTATAACCACTACCTTTCAAAAACTGGCAGGGGAGGAAACCCATATTTGCATTCATTTGCAAATCGGGAAAGGAACCATGCTGGCTAGTGGAATAAGCATGAGCTTTAATATGCACACAGTGCTGACACCACTCTTCAAAAAGAAGGTAATAGACATAAATGACATGTAAATGTTATTTAGATTGCCTTCTAATAGCATGCAAAGCAGCAGTGTGTCTCGCCTTTCAAATATTTGAATTAGAAGATGTGGCCCCACCTCGATTTTGGGCCGCATATAGTAATGATACCTGTGCATGTGCATATATGAGTGTGCATGCATGCATGCATGCATGCATGTATGTGGTCCCAAATCTGTAATGATCTCTGGTCCTCTCTGTCAGCACATTACATATTTTATACAGTGAAATAGGTACATCCATGTGCAATGCTTTCATTGACATTTGGTTTGCTCATTAAAATCAGATCACATCTCAGTAGGACAGCTTGAGGGGAATTCTTGTTTTCCTCCCTGTGCTTCGACTTAACTTTTGCTTATATGGGCCTTGTTAGCTTTGTACCTATCAGGTCTATACTCCTGCTGAGTGACAAGGCTGGATTGGCATTAGACCCAGAAAGGCAGAGTACACAGCTTCAGGTGAATTACAGCCACTGGCTTCAGATGCCAGTCTGATCCTAAGCCTGCCTGCCTGAGAACATTATGCATACTTATGTTTTTGGATTTACGTCTATTGTAAAACTTGATATAACATGAAAAACAACACAAACAGAAAACATAATCTGTTAAAGAGCGAGGACAGCTTCGCTGATGTGTCCACTCAAAACAAGGCACGGTCGTGAGTGTGCAGGGTTATCATAGGTCAAAGGCTAGATTTTGCCACCAGCACTGTTTCACGCCTGCACTCCAGTAATATCAGGCGTCAGAGTAAATATGTTATTTTTGTTTTCTTGCACAATCTGCATTAATTAGAAAAAGCACCCCCCTTGGTCAGGCGCCGCACTACTGCCAGGAGCCACAGGGTGAAAAATGAGTCATTTTGAAATGAATAATGGATTTGTGTCTGCAGGGAGAGAAGAGGATTTGCAGAATTCTGTGTGTGCGTGTGTGCGTGTGTGTGTGTATGTATGGACTATATTGAGTGTGTGAACCCTGCACTGACTCTATACATGCGTCCTTGCTGGTCATCTCGCTTGGCCCGCCCAGCCCCATGCTCTTCCAAATGCTCTCTCTCCCTCTCTCCCTCTCTCTCTCTAGCTCTTCCTCCATCATTTCACAACCAGACGTGAATATGCAGATGTGTGAGCGGGACGGTGCAGAGAGAGGGGTGGAGCAATAAAATCATAAATAAACAGGAGCTTTGGGGGTTTTCCTGCCACAGTAACTGCTGCCATTTGACCTCAGGCGGTCTGTGGAGGGCAGGGATGATAGATCTGCCCTTCTCCGTCCTACAGCTGTTCACACATCAACAGCAGAAGTTCCAATTAAAATGTTGAAGTGGCGGCATCTTTATCGCTACTGACACTCCAGAGGCCCATGTGTCACTTCAGGCCTGGATGAGCTGATGAAGGAGACTTGGTGAAGAGAGAGGAAGTAGGGAGGTTAATGAGAGTCCAGTACTACTGGCAGCCTGTATTCTCAGTCTCTTCTCTCTGCACTGCTGCCACAGGCCTTCACTCTGACACAGTCTGATGTACCACATTTAGACTAATTGAAGTCTTACTGAGAATAGAGAACAAAACAAGAGGTCGAAAGGGGATGAAGGCTGTGTGTGCGTTTGTGTGTTTGTGTCTGTTTTCACAGCAGCTACATGACTGTGAGAGGATGGAGGTTGAAGGACACCGTGGCTCATCTCTGACAGTAGTGCTGTGTCAGCAGGAAGTGATGTCATGGGTCAGTGTTGAGAATGTGGAGGTGGGTCTACGAGGGCGCTAACCCCGCAGTCCTGCCGGATAAGCACAGAGTGCTGAGAAACTGAATTCAGTGTGAATGTTGTGAATGGCAGATTCCCCAGTAGAATATCAATCATTTCCTGCACTCCACAACACACTCCTCCACTCTCTTCCTCTCTTTCCTCTAATGTTTTAAAAAGACAGACGTAGGTACAGTGTACAAGTTGCCAATGTTACATGCAGTCTGTTTTAAGTGGGGATGACGCATCTCGTGAAACTGGATAGTTACTCACTCACAAACACATTCATGTTTAGGAGGCTTCAGACTGTCCAAAAGGGGGAGCTGCCATTATCAGACTAATTCTACACCTGCTCATCTGTGTGCCATCACCTTAGACCTGAAGAAATAGACATTTCAATGTCACCTTCTACAGAAAAAGAGCAATACTAACAGCTGCTTTTAACATGAACACCACCTACAGGCAATGTGTGCTACAGCTACTGTTGTTGCTGTTGTAGCTGCCTTTTTCGAGTGTCACAGCAAGGCTCAACAATCGGCGAGGCAAGTAAAAGGCCACAATGAGCAACTAAATTTTAGTTTAAAAAGTGTGTTTTTGCTTGTTTCCCCCAAAATGATAGAAGAATCTAAGGAGTGAGCCACTTTGCTTCCTTCTCATCTCTGTTGAGAGCTGCACATGCACAGTACTGATTGGGCACTCACGAGAAAACAGTGGTGGGTAAAGACATTTATGTCAGCTGAAGCCTAAGTGAACTTTTCCATTATGCAGAAAACATGAGTATAGCTGGGTGGCATCAGAGGATGTGGGTGAAGTCTAAATTATGAGACAACTTGAGAGCAAGATGGATAAAACTGGTAGTTTTTTAAAGGCACATCAAGTTTCCAAAAAATGGAGTTCCACAATGAGAGCTGACAGCACCTTGCTTGGATGGCAGCTAAGACAGCTGCCAACAGTCCCGCCTCTGGGGCCTTGCTGGTGCTTGTACAAAATATGAATGCTGAGATAAGTCAGGTAATCGCAAAAATTACAATGGCTTTCCATGTTTCATGCAACCAGTGGGAGTGCTCTTCAACAGAGTGCTGCGGCAGAGGTATAAAGATTGAACGTGAAAATTAACTTTAGTCTTTGTTGTTCTGTCATAACCATCAGTAAATAAAACTATTTGTGTCAGGGCAAGTAAAAATTGACTTTGGGCAAGTAGACTTCTGATCCTCTTGCCTGAACGGGCGAGTAAAGAAAAAACATAAACACTGAACCCTGCAGAGTTTGTCATTTGTCAAACTGCCAAGATTCAAGAGGGCAGACTTAAGGGGCAGACACCGGGGGAGACAGGGGAATACAGATATGGATGCATGAGAGTGGTGTGCTGCAGGTGACTGCAAAGATCATGTTTTTGTTCAGTCTGTGACGGACAATGAATGAAAACTGTCATCCCTGAAGTATTTTGCTTTAGTTTCTGTCTGCATCTATTTGTTAACCTTATTGAACAGCTGTTAACACAAGGAGAGGACGGGAGCGGACCTGACGGAGCAGCACTACAGGGAAGTAGAGTGACAGAAGGAAGTTCATCAAGTTTAAAGCTGAGTCCTTTATTTGTTGATTAGTGACCGAGGGCATTTAGCATATGTGACGGCCTGTTAGTAGCTTGTACAGCCATAAGACTTACTACAAACTAAATCCCCTAGATTTAACAACAATATCATTTTACCACTACCATTCAGCTGGGAGCTGTTGTCATGAAACCAGCAGAGACTCTATCCATGAAGTTCCTGGTCCCGGAAAAATATAGTCTGGCACATAACCCCCTTAGATCATTCAATTGTCACATTTTAACTTTAGCTTTTGGATGGGTTGAAGGAACAGGATATAAAGTGTTAATTAGTGAGCCTTAGAGATGCTGGAAGATGACTTTTGTTGCCTTTGCCCTTTGCACAGAGCCAGGCTAGCTTTTCCCCATGTTTTTGGTCTTTTTGCTAAGCTGACTGGATGCTAAATGCAGCAACATTTTTTTGTACAGACAAGCAACATCTAGGTTCTCATCTAACTATTAACAAAAAAGGTAAAGGTTGAATTTTTCCTTTAACTTTTTCAAGTATGTCACAAAAATGAAGTCCAACAAACACATACACAACAGTGATGATGAAAAATCTCCAACACCCATTGACTTCACAGGGCGACATCGTCAAGTCTACATCTGCAGGTCTAAAGTGCTGCCGCAACTCTGCAGCTGGATTATACCGGCTGTGCCTGGCTTCACGTGCTTCACACCAATGACACCGTGTGTCCTTGTTCCTGTTAGTCTTAAGAGCTTATTTATACCTAGACATTTTTACAACTTGTTGTCAGTGGAAGAGAACAAATCAAAGACCTGCCCTGACCATCATCACGACATGGGAACACAGAGCTCGCTGAGTCTGGATGAACCAAACAGATGCAGTTTTAAGAACTAAGAGAAAGGAATTAGTGTGTGTCTAGGGGCACTGTTTTGTTCAACACACCTCTTCTCTGGCTCCATATTAAACTTGAGCACGTTTGTTAAAGACTTAATTAGATAATTAGACTAAAATAATTCCAGCCTTCTTCAACTACTGGCTGCATGACTGCCCAATGGCCAATGACTGAAACTCCCAGAAATGGTCTACCATGTCTTCTGTGTGTACCTTTTAGTTGGCTCTTTGTGATTGAGAGGCTGTAAAAAAGCAATCTTCTCTACCTCCAGCTCATCAACATGCAAGGGTGCGCACACATACACACAAGCACACATACTTACATGCCTCCCTCCAAGAGAGACCGTTAAAACGTGGCATAGCATTTTATTTTAGCTGCTGTGCTTTCTGTCTGACTGGAAACAGCCCCCATTCTGTTTCTGTGTCTGCAAATGATGAAAAAGGATCAAAATGGACAACACTGCTGCATCTGCTGCTTCACTACACCACCGACGAGCACAAGGAGAAGATAAGGAAAGGAGAAGTAACAGGATGATGGCTCAGAGTCACAGGATGAACAATGGCTTGAGCCTCCTAATGGTTCAGGGGAACAGCACTGTGGCTATTTCTACAAGGAAATGCATCATCACTCCAGGACATGGAGAGGAGAGAAAAGAAAGAGAAAGACAAAAAAATATGTCCAGTATCTATTGAATGCATGATGGATTTAATGCGTGGAGTAACCTTTGGAACATCATGCGTAACAAAAAGTGATAGTTTTCCTTCAGTTGACTGATTACAGTCTGATAAGCATGGAAAGCACCACACCCATCATCGATTGGCAGCAAAACAGATCAATAAAGCACCACCAGCACACATGCCAGATAGACTAACAGAAATAATAAAGCACACAGCATACTTTAAAACTAACAAATACTTTAAACATTAGGTGCAGCCTGGTTAACAGGAGAAGCTTCATACAGTCAAGTGACAGAATTCAGGATCGCTCTACTGACTCTGCTGCATCTACTGAGGAATTTTATGAACAGGATCAGATATTTAATGCAGAAACAGAGAGGTCAGAGATGGACAGAGGGAAATGGCAGCTTTTGAAATGCAGACTTAGGAGAAGAAGAACAGTTTAACAAAGTTTGTTTGATGCATCACCTTGGCCGTCTAAAGATAAGCAAAGAACTTACGTTGCTGTGTGCAACAAGACAAAGACTGACTGACAAGTTGCTTCTTGTCTTCTGTTAAAGCTTCATCTGAAAATACTCCCACCAATAAACGCCAATAGCCATCGGCCAGCTGACAACCAACATGCCAACGTATGTTCTGCAACTGCGTGAGAGGTAATAAAACAACAAACAAAAATTATCATAGTAAGACCATTTTCCAAACTATTTTCACTGTGAACCTGATGCTGGAAATACATACTGTCACAGTGCATTCAGTCCCTTACCTACTGTCATTTCCTTGCCATGTGCTCACCTGCTCAACCAGTACTTTTGCACTCTCACTCCCCTTGCCAGCCACACCCACCTGCCCTCTCACCTGATTCTCATTACATATCAGCCCAGTATTTAAGCAGCTCTGCCACACTCACTCTTTGCTAGGTTGTTGTTTGTATCCTCAAGACTCTCCAGCATTTACCTTTGGCCTGATCTGTCGCTGCCGTACCTGCCTGCTTTTGACTAGGTCTGTTCTCCTCTTCCCCAGTAAATAACTTAGCCATCTGTCTCTGACCACGAGTCTTGTGCTGCATTTCTTGGATCTTTGTTTGCTTGTGATTGTTTAGTGTTGGCTTCACCAAACAATCCAAGGGACTCTGAATCCACCTCCAAGAACTGAACTGCGTGAGCTTCCCCTGCTCACTTGATGCTTTGCAGCCTCTAATATTCTGAGAGACTCTTACCAAGCCGAGCTTTGAACTGTGTGGCTATAGATACAAACATATCAAACATGTCTGGTTTACAAAATATTACATATATTTTCAATTACACAACAATTCCAGAAAGTAACACTTGCAGTTTACCAATTACATATGATGAAGGTAGTTGTTACTTTATAAGTAAACTCTGCAAGCAAGGAACTGAAACTCCACACTCAAATGTTATGGTGACTTATACACTCCACTACAGGCCTATTGGTGCTGTGCAAGACAATTGGATATTTTGTGGAAATAGTTTCGGCTTTGTGTGGGATCTTCCTTAACAGAGACCACAGACCCAAGGACCTGCTTTCTGTTTTTCTTTTGTATCACAGCGTGTTTGTGAACGATATCTATGATACAGACCAGTGTCACACTGATACATGGAGTGTCACTGATACATGGAGTGTCACTGTGGCAAAGACTCAGAATGCCTTGAAAACATTCAGCACACAAATGTGTCTTGCTGAGGATTATGAAACTAGGGAAGCAAACAAAGTTAATTGAATTTAAGATACATTTATGAACACTCTTGTTCCATGACATAGTGAGAATGATAATACTATTAGCAAAAAACAATTTCACAGTGCTTTAAACACATAATTTAGTAGGCATGTGCGCCTTATTTGAAATGCGGGTAAACAAATATTTGATTTCTGAATTCAAAAATTAATGATTTGACAGAAAAACTGGATTTCAGTCTCAGGAAGGTAAAATCCTGCATATATTCCACAAAAACAATTTATTTTCAGCAATACCTCTTTCCAGCTTCTCATTTTGAATATCTTATAATATTTCCAGATGTGGAAAACGGAGTATGGTGATTTATTCTTTCTTTGTAAGTTGAAGAGGGAAGCCATGAAGCTCCTCAGTGGTGAACCTCACCTTCCACATGATGCTGATGTTTCCTGAATTTGATGCACTCCTAAAAAACCAAAATGCACTAAGATTCCATTGATGTTCTAAGCACATAGCTACAATCGTACATACAGTACAACCATGTGACGTGATGTTGTGAAATGCCTGATCAAACACTTTTCACAGGCACAATTAAGTTGTGATGAAAGCAGTGTAAAAAAAAAAAAAAACAAAGACATGTCAAAAGTCTGTGAAAGAGGCCTACTGTATTGCAATAAACACAATTTTCTAATTATACTGTGGTAATAAAAAAAAGACTGTAGGTTTGAAACAACAAAAAAATCATCTCAATCCAGTCTTATATCCTGGTCCAACAATAATAGTTGAATGATAATTACATCATAAACGAGACAGCTTCACCTGAAAACCTGAATCGTCTTTGTCTCCTCCTCTGAGACATCAATTCAAACCTTTCCTACAGCTGATCTAATACATGCACCACTCACTGAGCTGTCACTGGCTTTTGTTTCAGATTTCTAATTTGAAGAAACAAAAAAACAAAACCCCAGCTGCTCTGGAAACCCCGAGTTCTACTACATTATCCGTCAAAATTGACTTTTAAATAATACAAAACAGAAAATGGGCCATTCGTTTACCAAATCAGGAATGTCAAGCCATCATCTAAATAGTTTGCTCAACAGTGTGACTACCAGCTGCTCGGCTCATTCTCCGTGGCTATTTTCCAGACTAAAATCTTGAAATGACAACTCACTTTGGGGGGCTAAATAAATGATTAGTAACACTCGAATAAGCTATCATTAATTATTGCCAAAATAAACACTGTCTAAAGGGCAAATTATGTAATGGTGACACTGTTTTAAAAAGCCTCAAACATAAAACATGTCTGCAAATTTTGTTATCTATAAGCTGACACGGATGTGCTATGAACATATCTGTGAAAAGCTAAATTTGCCCCCTAATATCACAGCTATTTATCATTCTATTAAAACTTAAAACACTGACTGATAAAGCCACCTTCTACTAAGACAGACCGTCTCCATTTTGTGTTTACAGAAGGGTTGTTCTTTACATGAATCCCACACACTAAATCACAGGAGGCTGAATGGACACTGCTGAGTTGATGAAAGAAAGTTGTCCAAACTAGCAACAGTATCTTAGAGCGGCAGAGTTTAAGACTGGTCAATTGAAAGACCTTGATTGGGCTTTGCTTTGCTGACAAAGATGTCAATATCTATCAATCAACAGAGACCTTGAGTACATCATAGTGCTGGTGTAGGACTGTATCTGCTCGGGTCAGGGGCAAGAATTTCAAGCAAGTATTTCAGGTGAGGCAACGAGGCTATACGGGACACTCAGTCAAGCTCTAAATCCCTGGGAATTGGTGTAAGTCACCCAGTCCACCTCTAAATCTTTGGTAGGAATGGGATTCGGAGGGCCGAGGCCACGGGCTTCACCCCTGAGCCCCAGGAAGAAAAGGTGGTCTGAAAAGAGCGGCGGCAAAATGGACCTCGGCTTGATTAAATGGTCACTGAGTCGGAAAGCAGCTCTGATGTGATCTGTGACCTCGTACTGCCCTGAAAAAAAAAAATCTTTTTTAAAGAAATGATTAAATGAAAGCACCTTCAAAAGGAGCCTGGAGGGACCGCAGTGAAGCGGATTGGCTGGTGGGAGGGTGCAAGGTCCCCACTTAGCACAAACACTGAAGGAGGGAGAAATGGGTTTGAGAGAGGGGTGGGAGCAAGCTCAGACCTAATAACCACCTGCTCGAACTAAGAGAAAGAGAGAAGAAAGCACATGAGAGAGACACACACAGAGTGTGACAGTGGGGTCCTTCAGCTGGAAGCCCAGAGCAGGACAGTAGACCTGAGAAACAGGAAGGGGTGGGCAACATCTCAAGCGTTTTTGACTCCTTACACACCTTTCTCCCCCTCCTCTCAAAACATTTTGAGTGGGTTCAGAGGGCCTCTCAGGGGAAGCAACACATCTGAAATTGAATTAAAGGGAACAGACCTTTGAGAGCTACTGGGAAATCCTCAGAGAGAAGCAGGACCCTCTTCTAAGAGGCAAACTCAGTCAGCTTGTGCAGAGCCAGATTGGAGGGTAGCAGCAAGCCCTGAAAATGACTGTGGTAGCTACTTACAGTAAATATGAATAGAGGCAAGAGAGGAGATACATATGTACACTATAGAATGAATAATAATGAATGGCTACAGAGGAAAAAAAGAGTGGACTGAACTCTCAAAATAGCCCAAATACTTTCTTTTCTTTTAGAGGGACTGTCATCACTGCATGGTTTGTCTTCACACAAAGTGATCCTTTTCTGTTGCACACTGTGCATCCAAAGCGGCATTGTATAGCATTGTATACCATCCACATTACACATCCACACATTTTTGTAAACGCCTTTGGGTTTTTCATTATAAAGAACAGTAATGAAAAATCTGTGAGGGGTTTACAGTGTAACAGTACAATGCAAATAGAAAAGCAGTCATAATGCAGCGGCACCTTTTCAATTGCTTGACAAAACTCTTAACAATGCAGGCTTTTATTAGAGATACATTTTGTGCTGTGTAATTGGTGCACACATCAGCACCACAAGGTCAATGTTGCACCTTCAACCAATCACACTACTCAGCTTTTCACAGACAGCAGCTGGCTATCTTCCACAAAGTACAAAATTCTCACAGAAAACAAACTAAGTTCAGAACATGTGAAATGTGAAAATGCCCTTCAACTGGAGTTAAACTATAGTACACTATGCATTTAAGGATTAAGGAAAGTTTAAGGATTAGCTAGAGATTTACTGTAGGGCTTCAACTGGTTTTTAAATCACAATGTCCTCAAAGTAAGTTACACCACAATTCATTTTTCAATCTGTAATTACTCTGAAATAAAGCAGAAACTAAGTCTTTCTCCGAACTCTTCCTAGTTCAGGTCCAGTTTTGCATTTATGTGCTAAAACTGACAAAAACCTGTTTTTTTACAATTGTAATTATTTGTCACAGTTTTATACAGAGTGTGACTCTATGAAAACCAATTATGACATAAATATTTTATTCGATCGTCATATTTTGCTGAGCTCTGCCCATGTGAGCAGACCTGCTCCCGTTCCTTACCTCGGTTTATCACCAACAGAGAGAGAAGTGTAGGGGAGGCTTTCTCATTACTACAGCAACATTTATTTAATAATCTCACAGCGGCAAAAATCTCATTCCACAAATGTTGTTATGGAGCTTAACACAGTTCATATTTATATTTTAGCAGAGAAAAATGCAGAATTCAGCGAACAGAAATACAGAGACAGCCCATAAAAACACAATTATACAGTATAAAAGCATTGGTTGCTCACATAATGTATGCCACACAGACCCTCTCTGTTTTTCTGCATAGACATGACATCAGCACCCACAGCAGCAGTATAACATTTAACTATACACTATGGACTAATCTGTTTTGGGAAGTTACATACAAGATATCAAAATGATTTACCATTTGGACAAACAAATTATTCAGTAATGATTAGTGAATAAATGTTTTCCCAATCATCTAATACTTTAGTTTCTTAGCTTCCCCACCATTCGCAGTTTGTTTAGTGCAGTGCTGTTCAAAACATGCCTGTTCGTAACGAGCCATTAGCTTGGCCTTCAGTATTGCTGCTTGCAGCTTTCTCAATATTATCAACCCACGGAGCCAGATCTGCAGTTCCAGACCCAAAGACATACTGCACAAATGTTATGTTATATATAAGAGAGAGGTTTTAGTCACTTTAAACATTACAGTTTGGGCATCCCTGGTCAAAATGTGTTACTTTGAATAGTTATGTGGGTAGATTATAGACTGTTCTCCAAAAGGCATAACGTTAAAGATGAAAGATTATTCGTGCATAATTTTTGTTTTATACAGTTTTAGAGTGACAAAAAAGAGAGGAGCACCTTCAAAAAGTTTAGGCATCCCAAGAGATTTGAGCTCTCAGAAGTTTTACCAAGGTCTCAGGTTTGTTTAGATGTTTAGTAACATCTAAACAAGCCTCATGCATTTTGGAAACAAGTCCTGTGGATTGATGTAGCTAAAGTAGAGTTTTTTGGCTGCAATGAGCAAAGGCATGTTTGGAAAAACGGTGCAGAATTTCATGAAAAGAACACCTCTCCAACTGTTTAGCACTGGGGTGGATTGATCATGCTTTGGGCTTGTGTTGCAGCCAGTGGCACAGGGAACATTTCACTGGTAAAGGAAGAACAGATTCAATTAAATACCAACAAATTCACATCACACTCCGTAAAAAAGCTTAAAATGAAAAGAGGGTAGCTTCTACAGCGAGATAATGATCCTAAACACACCTCAAAATTCACAATGGACTACCTCAAGATCCACAAGCTGAAGGTTTTGCCGTGGCCTTCACAGTCCCCGACTTAAACATCATCCATGGACCTCACAAGAGCAGTGCATGCAAGACAACCCAAGAATCTCACAGAACTAGAGGCGCTCTGAAAGGAAGAATGGGTTGAAATCCCCCAAACAAGAACTGAAGGACTCTTGGCTGGCTACAGAAAGCCTTTACAAGCTATGATCCTCACCAAAGGAGGTGATACTCAGTACTGACCATGTACAGCCCCAAAAAAGATAGATGTAAAAGATACAAATAATCATAAATAATGTGTCACCCCCTTGAAATGTGTCATCTTTATGCTGTTTGGAAATCAGGCTTTTTCTCGCTTAGCTATTCAAAGTAACAGAAGTTTTGACCCGGGTTACCCAAACTGCCACTGTACGTATTTAAAACCCAACTAGAATTAGTGTGCAGTATGGAAATGGGACAAGGCTTCATTTTGTTCCTCTGACTCCCTATCTCTCTCTCTCTCTCTCTCACACACACACATACACACACACACACACAATATCAACTTGATTGTTTCCTCTTGGGAAGAGTACAAGTAACAGGAATGGCCAGTGATAACGCTTGTTTAAAGCCAAGTAAATTGTCCCGTTACATTGTTCAGCAGAGACTGACACTTTTACAGAGCCACAGCATCCCAATCAGAGCTTGTGTAATCACACAGACGTTTTTACAGCAATCAGACAGAGCAGAGGAGGGGGCTGGGACTTCAGACAGAGAGCTTAGACACTGCTGCCTCTGAACCAAAGATACTCAAATCATGTCTCTATAAAGCCTTGATTAAAACAAATTTAGAAAGTCAAACAGCCGTGCCACGGCAAACCATAGCACTTTGAGGGTAGTAAAAGAAAAAAAAAACAAGCCGAGATGTCAGAGTGTTTTGTCTGTGAAGGATTATCCTGAGGAATTCTCGGCTCTCACGATAATCCATCCTTATCACTTGTCACGTTCAAAGAGGTAGAAATTGGAATGGACTTTTGGACGGAGTTGGGTAAATGGGGAGCTTTATGACCAAGGAGAGGCGTGCAGGAGACAAAGTGAAACAAAGTGAGCTTCAAGTGTCTCTCTCCCTGGCTGAGCGAACTGTATTTACTGCGCTTGTACCTCCGAGGATATTTGTGCTGCTTTGTTGCAAATTAGGCTTCCTCTTTTGAGCTTTTATTCAGAGAAAAATATCAAAGTAATCACTAGAGTAATGGTGATTATTCCATGTTGGAAAATGTGAGACAAATAACAAGACTTTGTTTACAGTTTAATCTATTTGAGGCCCGCTGTACACTAGAGGATGGAATGTGTCTGTGCCAGAGGAGTTTTCAAGATCACCACCTTAGCAAGATTATTGAAGAGCCACATGGGCCCCCCTCCCCCCTGCTGAGGACTGGAGCGTCCACATTAGATTACTGTTCAGATCTCCTGACCACATCTGGAATATCTCCATCATTATCAACAATTTTCTGGCATATGTTTTGTCTCCCAAAATCCTGTCACTAAAGGAATAGTTTTGTGAGATGCGCTTTCTTGCCAAGAATCAGATGATAAGACTGATAACACACTCATATCTGAGTGTCAAATATATAGTTTGAGACAGCTTAGCTTAGCATAAAAACTGGAAGCAAGGAGAACAGCTAGCATGTCTCACTCAAACAGTTCAGAAATATGCATCAACATCTCAAAAGCTCACTAATTAACATTTGTATCTTTATTTAAATCTGTATACACTGACATATAAAAACAGCAAATTTGCGGGTTTACAGGGAGTTTGTGCTGTTTTACTTAAAGCTGAACTATCTCCTAGCTCCAGTTTCATGCTCAAGTGGTATTGATCTTCTCATCTAACTCTTGGCAAGAAAACGAATAGGTGCATGTCCCAAAATGTTGAACTGTCACACTTATAAGGGTGTATGAAAACACACAAAAGTGTTGTCTACACAAGAGGCTTTTCAGTCATCTGCATCACACACCAACAGAACATATCTGCTTCTATTTCAAACAATACAGCTGTCCACACAGGCCACCTAACAGCTTGTGTTTTTACACTTTAAGTCTAATTTGTTCCATCTCATGCATGTAACTGCAGTGATTGTGTGTTTGGCTCTTGATACTACCACAATGCAAGCGACCTCCACTAAATACTGTGCCTGAAGCTGACAAGGACTGAAGCTGCTGCTGCTCTGCTAACGTGCTGCTTTTGCTACGCACTCTATCCAAATGTATACACATTGTGTAATGCACAGATATGGAGAAACAAGTGTACAGTTTGACACACAAAAACCATCCAACCTGATCCTTCAGGAGGAGCTAGAGAGCATTGGGAGGGATATGATGTTCCTATGGGGGAGGACGGGAGTGCAAGTAGTGGAGAAGAAGCATGGGTGCAAGGAAAGAGGGAAGGTGACTTTCATGGCACAGCGGAGGGCTGACACAAGCAGTCCTTGGCTTAGGAAGGCCACAGAAGTCTCATGCTAACAGCATCCACGTACAACTCCTTTAGCAGCACTTTCTGTCTGTCTCCCTCCCTGTTGGTCTGTCTGGAGCCTGTTCTGGGCCAGCTAGCAGCCAGATATCATTATCTCCTTGACTCAGGGCAGAGTAATCTCTCTGCCTGCTCCTGCTTTATTGAGTTGGATAAATATAATATGTGACTCACAGCCATTATCTACTACAGAACAGCCCTATTTATCCAGCAGGCAGAAGCCTTGGCGCATTCGAACTGGCCTCTCTCTCTTTGATGGAACTACACTCAAGTGATGGAAGCCTTTGAACAACCATTCATGGGATTTGAACCAGTGGAGAAATTAACAACATGAATTCAATCTTTCATGTAGACAAACTGCGAAACTAAAAATTTAAAACAGTGTTGTTAATGCTATTTAAAAAGTAATGATAGGTCAGAAAAAACACTGGGGAAAGCACAGCACACAGAGAGGCATTGTAACTGCACAATGGCGACTGTTCTCCCAAGAAACGTGACAGAATCAGTCATTACTGAGCAAATGCTCTATAATGACTATAAAGATCTGTTAACACATTGCATTGTAGTAATTACACATTAATTTATTTATCAGATATTGTATACTACAATGATCAGAAAAAAAACCTGACAGAATCTCATGTCTCACTCACTGCACTTAAAAGTTAGCTGTTTTTGCAGGCATATCTTTGCTAAAGACAGCAGTTTGCCTCCTGTCATAACATTCAGTGCTGAGGAGCTCGAGGATGCAGGATAGAGAGGGAGAGACACAGAGAGAGAGAGAGAGAGGTGAGGGAAAGGCTAGCCTCTCTTGTCTCAGTCTCTCTGAGGGGTTGACAGGTAGAGAAATAGATCACTGGTCCATGACAGCTCAGTATGACCCCACGCTATCATGCAGTGTGCTGTCTGTGGAATGAGCTCCCTGATGCAAGTCATAGCCAGCCCATTCACGGCCCAGCTACTTAATTGCAAATCCTCTGTTCTCTCCTGATAGATTCACATACGTTTTACCCCTGACGTCCATGCACCGTCCTTGACTGCTGTTAATGTTAATGAGAGGATATTACATGAAGAGTAATTCCAGCGGCTTAATCACAGGACGAGCGCAGCATTTGTGCAAAAGATGTTTGTTGGCCATGTGAAGGACTGGCCCGCCTTCTGCCCAATTTATGTTGGGACAGGCTCCAATCCAACTACCCCTGTGTCCCTGAACTGGAATAAGCAGGTCAAGACAACGAATGAATGGAATGAATAATTGTTTTAGATGAAGATTGAGAGTATGGGGAGGAGACTGGAGGCCTGGGTTTGGCAGTACGCTGGTCTCAGCAGCCATGTAACTGCCAAATCAGTAAAACAGGGATTAACCACAGGCCACAAACTCTCTCTTCTCCTCTCCTGTCTCCATTGTCCTTTATTCTCCCCTACTCTCATCTCATATATTCTCTCAGATTTTATGTCCTTGTCTTTCCTCACTTCTCCTCTGGTGTCTCCTCTCATCTTTTCTCCTCTGTAATGCTCTTCACTGTCCTCCACTGTTCCCCATCTCCTCTTATCCATCCTCTCCTCTCACAATGTGACCTACAGTAGCCACCACCTGAGACAAGCTATTGTATGTTGCCACTGAATTTTGTTCAAGTAGACGAAAAGGGACAACATGCAACATTTAGTAAATATTACATTCTAATGGATTAATTCATTTTTTTTAACAAATACAGCAGGCTCAGCATGCACAGTGAAGGTGAGTCTATAGTGTCTTTCACCCACAAAATAAGCACCACAGAGACAAAAGCTAGTTGACTAGTATCATCTACTATTGTGAATTTGCAATTCTTAAGTTTCACTCAATCTCTGGAGGTAGAAGTCAAATGAAAGAGAGAGAGTGGAGGAGAATGTGGAAGAAAGACAGTGTCTCCTTTTTAAGTGTCCCCGCTGCCAATGCAATGCATTACAGGGATACAAAGCAAGCCATTACTGCTTAGCATTTGTTGAATCTTCGAGTGCCCAAATAGTGACAGGTCTATTTCTCTACCGTTAGTGAGAGAGGCAGGCAGAGCAGAGGACACCTAATTACCCAGTATTGTGAGGCACAATAAAACTCTTGATAAGGCTGGCGACAGAACAAGCTGTGTGTGTGTGTCTGTGTGCGTGCGTGCGTGCGTGCATTTGGATGTCAGCTATGCGTGTGTGTGTGTGTGTATGTTTATGTGGGCTCACGTCTGCTGTTTCACTTTGCTCTGTGTGATACAGCACCAGTGTCTCAGTCTGTCCAGTGATGGCCTGTCTCTGTGCCTCAGAGTTTGTATCTACGGAGCTGCAGCACAGAGTCAACTTAATGACTAATGTGTTCACTGAAGAAAAATTAATGATTTTTCTGGCTGGGGTTAATGGACATGTTAACACAGAGAAATGATTTGTTTAAGAAGAAATGACTGCAATCTATATTTGGTCATCTCTGTAGCTCTGTTCAAAATCCAATCACAAATGAAAAGACACACACACACACAGATATTCACATAGCTCATCTTCAAACTCTTGACTTAGACACCGTCATTTTGTATCAACTACCGTCAATGAAAGATATGCTGCTGAAAATCTGTGCAGTTTCATTGCAGTAATTTTATTCATTTATGCATTTAGTTCATTTAATCCATAGATAACGTTCTTTCGGGCTCAAACAAAACCATAAATAAACCGCATCATCTAAGTGCACAGGCACAAATACACACAAAGAAGGAGAAGTCATTTGGAGAAGTCTCTGTGAGAAAAAAAAGGACTTAGTAGTAATCAGAGTGGCAGCTGAGGGAGGATGGGTGACGGGGGACGGACAAGGGAGGACACCAAGAACGAAGCAGAAGATAGACTAATAAATTCTGCCCCTGGTGAAGATAGCCATAAAACACCTCACAGTTTTATGCATTTGAGGGCATAGCTGCCTGTCTGAAAATAATGCAGAATTAATTAGTGGAGCGGTGGAAAAAGAAGCTCACGACAGTCAGCCAACCAGGCTCATAAATCAAACAGTCTGGGGGAAAAGCTCATGTCTGACAGTTAGTTACCACATACTCCCTAAGAAGAAGCCAAGCTGTAATTATCAGCACTGAGCACAGATGAGTCAGTGTCATTTCTATCAGTCAAAAACGGTAAAGATAGACACTGTTACTGTAAATCTGATTGCAGAGCCTACACTGTTCATCAGTTAAGAGATGAATGTTCTGCTGCTCACACTGTACTTCAGCTCCAAGCATGGAGGACAGATTCCAACAGCAGCAGCTTTCAAGTTGCCACAGGGGGAGCTATTGATGTTCAATACATATTCTGCGACTGTACTAATGTGTGTCTGTGAGTGAGTGTGTGCATGAGCAAGCGTGTGTGTGTGTCCGTGAGTGTATGTGTGCATTTTGGTCTTCAGCCAGGGATGTTAGCCAGAGGTTATTTGGCAAAAACAGTAATGTGCACTTTGTTTTTTATTGTTTAACGGGAGCATGCCACCCAGTCTAGTCATATCAAATGAAAGATCTTCAACACATTCACATAGAAAATGATACAGTGCATTTAAACTTTCTGTACAGGATGTGAACTATATCAGCATAATGACAGCTAAAATGGCAGTTCAGATAGATGGGTTGAACACCAGCCATCAATTAGCAAGTTAGATGCAAAATATAGTTCATGAAAGAGGAGGTGAGGAGGTCAGGAGGTGAATTTGGCAGACAGCTTCCTGTTATTTCTGGTGGCTTTCAGAGGCTTTTTAAAAATGTCCACATCGACTTTCTAAACCACTTATTTGGACATGGAAATCCTTACATATAGGTAATAATCGTACATGACACACTTAATATAGGAGGGTAAGTATAACAGGTGAAACCTGAGCCAGGAAGTAGTTCTAGAAACAATAACAGCGAGCTCCTCAAGGTTTGCATTAGGATATATTAATTTGATGTTAAGAGAACCAGAAGGAGGGGATAATAACTATATTGGGGAGATATGGATGTATAAAACATTTACAACTACATGCACATCCACTAAACATCAACATACTTGAGCTGTGTCTTGTTGTTTGACCTCCACTGCACACACCAGACACACAGTACAGACAGAAGAAGTACTCAAGATATGGTGGCTGAGACTCTTGAGGAAATACAATGGGATGTGTATAACTGAGGCCCTGAAGACTGCTGAACAAAGGTGCACATTGCTGGCAGCCAGGCTAATGAGACACACCACAGAAGCAAGGGCCAAATGATAAATGCCACGTCCCCCAAAGAACCAAGGTGTACTCCCAACTGCAGTACAGTAACATACCAAGAGTCGAAAATGAACAGAACTGGGAGAGCAACAGGGAGGCAGATGCACCGCACCAGTGCTCAATGGCTAATCGCACCGAAGGCAGACCACCACAGTTTCCCACAGCAGGACCCCGGCATCATCAAAGCAGCAGGCCCACTGAAACTGGGTCAAAAACATGAGGGGCCACACAGACGAATCAGCTACTGACAAACACCTGGACAAAATGTATACCTTGTACAGAGAATAGGATAACTTTTACAAAAAAAGCATCATCCAAGTACCACAAAATAGCTGCTCTGCAAGAAAAGAAACTCCTCCAGCTTCTCTTCCCTTCTCAAAGTGGGACTAATAGGACCAATGAAAAATTGTGTCCACGATATATCATGTAATTGGTCTATATGGGTAACCTTGACATGTAAAGTATACTAGCCTCTCATCAAAACAATAATAACAAAGCAATTAATCTTCACGCTCCAGACCATGTGCAGTCTTGGTAATTCAAAAATACTGCTATGTTATATAAGAACAGTTGTGTGCACAGAGGATTCGCACAGTCATTCACACACCACTTTGAAACAAATAAGGCTGAACACCAGCTCTTTGCACCTTCGTTTTCTTGTGAGTTTGTCTTGTCCTTTGTCTTTGAGTCCATCAAAATCCTCCTCCGTTCACACCCCTACACTGACTTATTGCCTGCTGTAATAAAGGTGCTAGCTACTGATGCTGACTGACAGACGGCTAACACAACCAGCTCTGTGCATGTGTATGTGTATATATGTGCTTGTGTGTGTGATACCCGAGGGCACAAACAACAACCTAAGGTGCAGGTTGTGCTAGCCAGACATCTGTTGTTAGTGGTGGAAGGTAAGTGAGTTTGACAGAGCTGAGATTGAACAGGAGGCATTCTGCCAGCCAGGTGAAGACAGAAGCTTCACTCCCACCCAAGACACAAACAAACAAACACACCCACTTGCATACACACACCATCCTACATAATCATTATACACTTGTACAGTAGTGCATAGACAGGGCACACTTAAGACAAGGCATGCCCCCATGTGGCAGGAGCCCTGAGCTAGAAAACTAAGCTCTGTCTGTCACTCTATCCACTTTAATTTTCATCAGCGCAGACATACAGGACTGTATGATTGAGTGTGTGTCCAGTGGGACACGAGACAAAATGGGTGTCTGCATATTTCTTACTCACTCACTCAAATCGCTGTACCTTCTGTCTTTATCTAGCCTCCGAGTGTAACTTGTGTACCAGTTTTACATAGAAATATTTCAGCAAAACCCAGGTCAATAAAGTCTCTTAAAGGAATCAGGTGATGAAAAACAAAAGGCCATCTTTACTTTCATAGTGTCAGCAGCATTTTAAGTGTTGTCACACTTCCTATCACCTCCTGTAATGTCAGAGCAACTGAACCTGAAATATGTACAATGTGAGTAGACTTTAACAGGCATATTTTTACTGCAACAAAAATCTACAAATGTAAGTTGAAGCTTAGTCATAAATCACTGAAGGGAAGCATGTTGAGAACTCCTGAGAAGATAAAGCACAATTGGCTAATTTAATATTTCTCTCAATCTGAAAATTGCTGCTGTGTTGAGCTGTTTGACGAGCTGGCCAGGGGTCACCTTTCCTTAGCATTCAGCGAGTTGCAAAGCCTAACTCAAACCACCTAGACGCTGTCACCTTCATTGCCCTGAACAGTGAAATTTAATCACTGAGCAGAGCCCTAATTTCAGCTGCAGCATTTTAGGGACATCTGAAAAAAAAACATACACATGCAGTCATTTTCAAGGACTTTTTCATTATTCTAAAAGCTGTATTACAGGATTCCAGGTTTCCCATATTTCCTGGCATGCTTGGAAACCCTCTGTGTGTGTTTGTGTGCCCTTTTGGCCTGTGCTTCAGGCAGGTCCGCTGAGACCATCCTCAACATTTCACTGGCTGATAACATCAGTCACAGCATCACACACCATAAATCAGCTCTGCACACATACAACAGCAGAAAGAGAGAGGATTGCATAAGAAAATCAATTCACAGAATGCTGTTTAGTACCATCTTTCTTTAATGATGGAATCTATATAGAAAACGTGGGGCAAATACATTTCTTGAGCTCCACTGATGCCATTACTGTTTTCACCAGCTCTGATTATCATTTGTCACTGCTGTAGAAACCTGGTGTGCTGCTGCCATGTTGGTAAAGTCTCGCCTGTGTAGCTACATGAAAAGATTTCACTTGCCGAAACCTGCAGCTTATGATCTCAAATGACAAATTGATCTGGTAGTAAATCAGTTTTTCTCAGTATTTCATGCAGCCGAGAACAACGAGAGACTGCTGGCTGTCTAGCAGAAAGCTGGTTGCGTTGAGCAGCCACTGATGTGTTCCCTGTGTGGTGGCCACCGCTGCTATCTGCTGTGTGCCCGCAGCTACAGTGTGTTCCCTGTTTTATCACTCTCATCTAAATGAACCACACTCACAGCTGGAGAAAGGTGACCCGACTGCTAATCAACCACCAGAGCCACAGTGCACCGTGTGTGTGTGCGTGTGTGTGTGTGTGTGTATTTGTACTAGGGGACAGTTATCCACTCATGCTCATATGCAGGTCCTTACAATCCGTCTCTGAACTGATCTCAAAAATCCACTCTAAAAGGAAGGAAAATTCCACTGCTCACTTTTCTGCCAGTCCTCTATTCCTTTTTTTCCCTGCCTCTCTCCAGCTGAGTATTAAATTCAGCAACTGAGAAGGTGACCTGCATGCTCTGCCATAAAGAGCAGGGGAGCGGAGGGGGGGGAGAGAGAGGAGGGAGGGGGAGCTGAGCGGAAGCTGCTGGATCAGCAGAATCTGAGCGTTTAGAGACACACAGATGTGTATGTGTGTGCACCCCTTCTCTCACTCTCTCTTACACAGACACACACACACGCGCACAACGGTGAAGCGTCTGGGGAGCCCAAGGGCGAGCGTTCGGCTGTCACCCTCCCCCACCTCCTCCTCCTCCTCCCGTACCTCCCTCCAACCCTCGTGTGAGCCGCACCCCAGAGCCACCACACAGCACGACGCAGACCTGCTGCCAGCTATCACTGCCACACTATAACACACACATACACATGGATGCAGGCACATGAACACACAAAGACACACTCTCAAACACACACACACTAACACACCAACTCCCAATTTCACACAAAGCACTTTGATTCTAACACATAAATGTGCAAAAGCCCTCAGTCTCTCTCTCTCTGCCTCCACTCTGTCAAATCTCTGCCTTCACACTAAACAGCTCCGTGGGGATTGGCAGGCAGGCGGGCAGAAAGGAAATAAATATGTTTCCTGACGACAGCACAGTTTTCTGACAGTACTCTGGCACTGGGCTGGGCTGCTGAGCTCAGACGGAAGCAGAGGGGAGCGTGAGCTGTAAGTGGATGTTTGTTCTAACAATCTTCTGCTCAGGCTACTCACTGACTATCCAAGCTGGGACTTCAATGTCTGTGCATCTATAAGACCTTTTTTTTTTTACCACTAGAGGAGAGTCCTCTGGCTGTGGAACCACTGATGAACTGATTCATTACCATTATAAACATCTCCAGGCAGTACAGACAACTATGGAAGCGATGCATATATTAAGATTTAGATCTTTACAATACAGCAGAGCTTACAGAAAATTCATCATATTCGAAAACTTGAAGCTAGTAAAAAAATGCAAATGAATGACGAGCACCCACCATTAGTGTTTTCTAAACAATATGCAAGGATTCTAGTTAAATCCATCATGTAAGCAGGGGCACCCTTTTGATCCTGGGGTCAAGGCACCGACCATGAACACTAATGTCTCCAGTTTGCATCTGGCCAGAGGCCTTTGATGTCATGCTTCATCTTTCTCACCCGTAACTGAACTAATGTGTGCGGCGAACTGTTTTGGCCAAAAGCTAACAAACATTTTCCTCCCAAAGCCCTGACATAGTCTAAAACAGGCATAAATATAATAGTTTAGCATGCATTTCTTTTTACTGCTACTACTGCGCAAATGGATGTGTCCTCACAGAATACAGGCATACAGTCTTCTGCCATGCAAACCACTGTGATTAAGCCAGGACACCAACAAAAAATATAACACTGGTAATGTTATAGCTCTAACAAAACACAAAGAAAAAACCTTGAAACCTCAGTTCCACTGACAAAGCAGGCGGCAAAAACAAATTAATGATAATCCAGCAAGCAGCTGACTAATGCTATGACACAAAAACTGACTCACCACTTTTCCAATATGACAAAAAACAAGTTTACAACAATGCCCCCAGTTTTTGCTAAAAGAGCTCAATGCTAAAAGAACAAATATTCAAAATCTTTGCCGACCAGCGGAATCAATATAGATTGCCACACCATACAAACTGCTAACCGCCTACGTTACAGACCAAAAAGTCAGCCACAAAAAGTCAGACATTAAGACGGGTTATGTTAGTCATGGGGGACAAAGGTCTGGTTCTTGTGACATCACTTGAGGCAGACTGAGATTTCACACAGCTCCCTCTGGAGCTGCTGAAGACACACAAATGCAGCAGTCATCCCAAAATCTGTAAACAGACTTTGATGTGCACAGTTGGTGGAGTTCCCCCTGAATACGGATCTCAGATTTGAGTCTCAATAAACAAGTTCAGTTTGGGGCTAACTTACCAGTCGGTGATCACCTGAAGGCAATCATGTTTATGGGTTTATTACCACATACTGTGATGCATAGTACAAGCTTACCACATTAACATTTATGGCATCACAAATAGGTAGCTTTACACTCCACTACATCAATGTGCTGCACAAGAAGATAATCTCCTAATGTTTACTTCGTCCTGGCACAGAAGTCTGTTCTTGTTGCTGCGGGGTAGTAGAGACAAGCAGTTTGACTGAGTCTGCTAATTTCTCCAACCACAATGACTCATCGAGGCTGCGATGGGCTGAAAGATGGACGTACAGAGAGCGAGAAAGAGGAGTGGAGATGGCAGATGGGTCACAGAACATTTGGGACAAGACGGCCATATCAAGGTTGGTGTGTGTGCGTGTGTTTCTTTGTGTGCGTGTGTGTGTGTGGGTGTCATACAGGAAGGAAGCCCAACCAGCCGGTGCAGTTTGCCCATCTAATCAGATCACTGAGAGAGAGAGAGAGAGAGAGAGAGAGAGAGAGAGAGAGGGAGAGAGAGGAAGTGGAAGAGACAAAGAGAGAGAGAGAGCCCTCTGAGGAACAGATGTAATTTCAGAGTACCAAAAAAACAGCTTAAAATGCTCCTGATCACATTAGCTGGCCATCACAAAATAGGATTTCTGCACTGCCACAGTGAATGCCCATTACAAATTACTTAGGCACTGCAGACCCGTAACTCAATAGGCAGGGAAGGGCGGGGAGGGCGAGGAGGGCAAACAGAGGGGCAGAGATGGGGGATCGATACTTATCAGTAATAATTATATCCTTCCTCCCACTTCTCCATCCCTCCCTCTGCTCCTCACCCTCCACCCTTAGTAAAGAACATATCTTACATTAATCATTGGGAGATTTCTGTGCTCGATAAGATAATTAACATTATGGGGGGTGTAGGAAGTTGTGATGATGTGAGGCAGTGGTCCAGCACTAAGGCTGCCAGGAATGTCCCAGGCTGGAAAGTGCTGAAGGCAGCACACACAGGTATAAAGTCGGCTGAATGGCTATGAGTTATAGTTGCAGCTAACTGAATTAAAAGGCCACAGTTTGATGAAAAGGGAAAAAACATGGAAGAAGGGGAGTAAGGAAAATAAAACAAAAAAAAAGAGTTTCTTTCTCTGTTGTATGCTATCTATCAAAGGCAAATAAAAGCCCTGAGAAATTCATCATAGCAGTCTATTTGGACCGTTGAAATCAACATTATGTAAAACGGCTGAGAGCGCAGCGGGTAGACGGATGGAATGGAAAACAAATAAATCAAAAGGGAGGAAAACAACATTGTTTGTCCCTTATCTGTACCTTTGTACCCTCTACCTTGTTCCTGATATTTTTATTGTTACTGTAGTTGTTTGTGACTCGCTTTGGGTTGTGAGCTCACTCAATCAGCCCATTGAGCTTGGGACTGCGCAAATAATTAGATTTCAAGATATTAAAGGAGTATTGAAAGCCAAGACCAAGAAATAGCTGCTTCAGGACTGAGGCACGAGCAGACCACAAAGTGTACTGAAAGGTACACTAGGGTACAACAGGTACAGCAGTTTCTGCCCGGCTTTTAAATGTGATGCCAATGGCCACACAATATTTGGTGGTATTGTAGGAAGTAGTTCTACCACTTGGTATGAATAATACTTAAAGGACAGGACAGTGAGTATGCATTGATAATCACTGTCAATTTATGGTAACAACACTTCATCTGTTTTATCTCTGTGTGGTATAACAAGTGACAAATGTCGCTTCAATTAAGGACTTCATTAATATGATGTATAATTAAAGCCCATTATTTTGGATTTTCAAAAATAAATAAATAAATAAATAAAATAAAATCCCTGACATTATGTACCCACAAATGTTAAACTTGCTGCCAGTGGACAGTAAATGGGTCCTTTTATGATGAGAACAGTGATTTCCAGTGATACAGTGGATGTCTCAAAAGAGAAAAGTGGGGAGAAAATGAAAATAAAAGTAATAATAAAAATGTACTTGTGCCACAAAATGGTACAACTGAATGTTTACACTGCAAATTATATTTCTGAAATTTAATTTTGATATGTGTTTTTGTATTTTTTCTTATTAAGTACCTAAGAGTTCTTAATGACTTGAAACACTTTTTCTAAATTACTCATGTGGTTGTATTACTTAATCCAAAGTGGCAAAAAACAAAACTAAAATTACTTTCTCAGTTGATTCTGAGTGAATTATGTCACTTTTTTATTGTTGTTGTGGAGCTGCCAGACAATAGAAACACAAACGTGTCTACTGGTAATACATTACACATTAAGTGAAACTCAGCAGGGAAAGGAAAAGTTTTAATTTCTACAGTACATTTAGGGAGAATGAAACAAATATTTTTAGGAATGCTGAGGTGGTGGCAACAGGGAGAAAACTACCTGCTACTACAACTACCACGCCTGTGTGTGTGTGTGAGTGCTTGTGTGAGGACATGCCTGTGTGTACTGCTTGTATTTGCTCATTCATTTGCTGAGACAGCCTTAAGAGGCACTTTATAGCCTGAGCTGACAAAAGATTGAGGGAATATTCACCTGAAGTCAGACAAACAGCCGAAGATACAACCATTTATCAATGAGAGAGGTAAATGGCAGGAGGTGGGGTTGGCAGTGAGGGAGCGGTTCGGGAAGGATAGGGAAAGTGAAAAAGATAGATACAGAGAGGAGGAAAGAGCAGTACAAGGAGAGAGAACGAATCAAGCTCCAAACTGCATTTCAGCCTGACAGAAGCCTAATTTTTTCCTTCACTTGCACACACACCACACACACAGACCAACTCCTTTGCCCACACAACCGCAAAAAGTGAGCATCTCTGCAACATTAACACCGGACTTATTTGAGGTTAATTAGGAGAAGTGGTTTGGAACTAACTTCCTGGTGTTAAGCACTCTGGAGCACTGAGTGTCTGCTGAATGGCCCTGAGGTTGGAATTTAAATCTTACTGAAGCCAAAACTGCCCCTCAGAGTTTTTTCAGAATTGCTTTTAATGACATTCGCATGCACAGCTCAGGACGTGATACTGGAAGGTCACTGGTTCAAACACTGCGACTGGCTGGGAAAAGCTAGCTGAGAGAGGGAATAAAAAAACACTGTTCTCTCCTCTAACAACTGCTGTCAAGGTGCCCTTGAGCAAGGCTTTGTCTGAGCTGTCTGAATGTGTGAAGGGATAATCTCAATATGAGGAGAGGAGAGCAGAAACGGGAGGGAAAATGGGAGAAGGAGGAGGTAAATGTAGAAGAGAAAAATGGACTCGAGAAGAGGATATGAAACACGAAGAGAGTGAGATAATGTGAGGAACATAATGTGGGAATGTGAAGGTAAGGTGGATTTAGAGTATGTGAAAGACAAAAGGCAGAGTGAGGTCATATTTTGGAAGGAGGAGGAGTTCTCCGGACTCCCTGGGTGGTTTAACGCCTCTCTTCTTAACAACCCCCTAATGGCCAAGTGGTCAGATAAGCAGCAAGTCGCTCCGTGGGGCACAGGCAGGCCAAGAAGGCCACCGTTTTGACTGACAGCACACAGACTGAGTCCACCATTGATCTTCAAGTCAGATGTGGAACTTGGGCTCTCAAGGCTAAAAGGTAGCGACAGGGAAGCCATCCATTATATATGATCAGTCCCTGTGGAGGTTTAGCGTTCACATAGTTCTGAAGATAAAAGGGACCATTGGCTAGAAGCACTTCTAATTGTTCTGTTTGATGTAGACCATAACAGACAATGGAAAGAAGAACACTGCCAATAGAGCAACACTGTAGAGGCCATGACCGGTGGTTGGTAGGAACAATAAATAATGACAAGGTAATGATAAATGAGCCCTTCAAACATACTGCCTACTGCCTACTGCACCCACTCATATGCTTGGACATTTACACACACACGCACACACACACATACACAGAGGGACTCGGCAGAGAAGCAGTATCCAATAGGTTCATTAGTCAGTGTGTTGTGTGGTAATAGTGTGGGACAGGTGATGGAGCAGGGTGTGATGATGCATCAACAACATCAGCCCTGGGTGGCGCCACCTGCAGAGGTAGCAGATGGCACACATGACTGGAGAGGAGCCATACACTCTCACAAACACAACCTCACACACACAGACGCACACACACGTATTCAAAGACACAAATTTGCACAAATTACACCCACAAAAGTGGTATTTATAGTGAATACACTGTGAACATAAATTAAAACACACTCCTGTGCTCTCAACCATACAAACACCCACAGACCACAGTAAATGCCCTGTTTAATATACTGTACATACACGCACCCACAGACTATAAAAAGTTAACTTTCTTCCAGAATCTACAATGAAATTGTTTTGTTTGGATTCATTTTCAGGAGATGCATTTGTCCTTGTAAAAGATGTAGGTGGTAATGGTCACCCCCCCCACAGCCCCCCAACCTTTCCCACCACATGCACCACAGTACTTCTTTGGATCTTTTTAATAGCATTCTGTGCTGCCATGTAGAAGTCTGTCTTGCACTCAATTCTGGCTCACACAAAGAATCTCATGAGGTCTCAGAGTTAAAGTTTAAATAGGCTCCCATATCATTTCATACACACCATTAATGTCACCATAAAATTGCTATTACATAAGTTATCAATAGTCTTGTTCAAATGCGGCACCATACCTAGAGAGAGACACGATAGCAAAATCCAATATGGTCTATGTTTTGCACAAAGAATGAAGCGTAATTGCTGAAAATCTCAATCAATTCTCCCAGCCTGCCTCTCTTTCAGTCCTGCTGGCTAAACGCTATCTTCAGCCATTCTTCCTCAGAACTAGTAATTTCATGTAATCACAGAAGTGATCAGAAGAAGGTATGCCAGCGCTCAGTCAAATATCAGCTATCTCAATCACAGCAGCCACGTTGCCTTTGGGAGAGCAGGAAAGGTGTGATGGGGGCTGGACGTGACATTTGGTTGGCTGAAATTAGCATAATCACTCTGATGGGGAGCCAATCACTACAATTGCTGCAACAATGCGACTGATTAATGCTGGGGGAAAAACCTCCGCGTTTTAATCAAGTTTCTGAAAGCTACTGTACTTGCTGACACACACACAACCACTTCTTCTGCAGTCCTTTGCACTGAGGTAGTCTGAGCTAATCATGTGTTGCACTGCCATATTACTGTAGGCCTACCAAACACAGTCCATACTATTAATCCAGGTCACATTTACGTATGTATTGATGACAGTATTGATAACAGAATACATTCTAAGGGCATTTGGAGAACGTAGCCCTGCACTAAGGCCAACAGTCCACTCTTTTATGCACATTTGCAAGTGTAAGGTTCTCTCTTGGTCCATGCTACACCCTTCCACCAAGTTTCATGAAAATCAGGCCAGTAGTTTTTCCATAATCCTACTGACAGGCAACAAACAAACAAACAAACAACCAAACCTAAAACATGAACTCCTTGGCAGGAGTCCTTGGAGGTAAAAAATCTGTTGATCCACAGCTGAGAACCTTTTTTGAGAGCCTTGATTTTCATGTTGTTTTTTGCCTGAATTAAACATGTAACAGAAAAATGCTGATGAATGATTAATTTAAGCAGGTTACCTCTTCCTCTTAAAAACTGTGTCCCTGAATAAAAAAACACAACTGAATAATAAGAATAATATTTGTGCTCTGAAAATATCATTCTAAAAACGATTTAAAAAAAGAAAGCAAACCTAGATTGGATTTGCCAAACCTGCGCAAGTAATGAGAAGACATGACCTTTGAACTACAGTCATAACGATATAATGACCTTCACGTTCCTGACTGCCACATCAAAGCCATGAGTAGCTCATCAGAAATGTATAGCCTACTGCAGCAACTGAAGCTTAACCATCCACAGCGGAGGAGAGAGCAAAAAGGCAGTCAGCACTCGTGCAGAGCAGACTGCTTCATTTCTCCAGCACCTTCCCTTTGTTGTAAATAAAACATTATTTCAGATGTTCAATTAAGATAAGTACCCTTAATTTAAGACCTCAGTCAATGTGCCATCATTATTCAGAGCGCCTGGGCCTCGGCTCCAGCTCTGGTCTAGCACACAATCACTCAGGGGCCTCGGTAAGCAGGGGAAATCGCAGTCAATTTCTGGAGCACTCATTTGCTTAACAAGGGGGGAAATCGGATGAAGCTGAGGCGGAGAGGAGAGGGGAGGAGTGGCTCTATATTTAAAGTAGAAAATGTGTTTTAAGTTCTGTATGCAGATACGCTCAAAGTTACTTTTAAGAGTGGAAGCAACTAGCGTGAGCACACGCTGCAATTGCCAAAATCCAACCCCGTAAACAACTTCCAGGGCAGATATATCAAGTCCTTGACAGTGTAAAAAGCTTCTGAGCTCTCATCTGATTGTGAGAGGACTTTGTTTGTACTTCGTTACAGCGCTGATACAAGATTAGATAAACAATGTGTTATCTGTACCCTGCATCTGTTTGACTCTGCAAAGTGCACTTTCCAATTCCACTGATGACCTTCACTGAAGGCTGGTTGGCAGACACTGAACTCAGAAGGAAGTGAAGTCAAAGACAAACCTATAGGAGGATACATGCATTAACACACGGTTATAAACACACACTTGCATATATTCTTCTGCTAGACATTATCACCTAATGCCTTTAAGACCTCAGACTCCGCATAGAAAATTCAATACATAAAAATAGCCGGGCAAGAGGAAATTCACCTCTTCAAGTAAAGGGGCGGGAGAGAATGAAAAAGGTTAAACGGGCAGAATTATTCAACAGGGCTCTAGAGTAAACGGAAAATATATAATTAATGACTGCAAAACTAAATAAGCAAAACCAGGCCACCAAAATAGAAGTATTCAGAATCCCACTGTTCTGTTGCTGTGTTTCATTAAATAAATGTAAGACTAAGAGTGTCTGTTTCTCATTGAAATGCAGCATCCATCAGTTTAATACCTCCCTGAAGGGTAACAGTGAGCTCTTGTACCTCCGGAGGCTGAACAAAAGTGAATGCTCTGAGGGACTGTAGTGGATCTAAGAGCCATGGTCACCGGAACCAAAGTGTCCTAAATATAGCTCTGCTTCACTCTGCATGGCTCTGCTCCATCACATTAGTCTACCATCAGAGATATAAGGGCTGGCGGTCTCCTATACTTCTGGCCAGATAGACGACCTTGAGCTGTAAGAACCGCAGCGGAACAAGGAGTTGGGTTGCTGTTATTTCAGTTTGATTCTAAAGGTGTATGTGGCTATATAACGTGCTCATTTTGTTTTTAAATTGTTAAGTGTGTTTCAGCCTCCACCATCAGCACAAATTAAAACGGATAACAACCACAGCAAACTTGCACATGAGAGCGCAGTTTAGCACCGCAAAAGAAATACTTGCAAGACCTCACACATCTATTCCAAGCAGAGCTTCTCACCTTCTCTACTCCAGCTAGTGTTAATTAGCAACTTCATTAGCAAGAAGTCATGTGAATGCACTTTGTGCCATTATCTTCCACTAGTTCTCATTTTGTTGAAGAGGGAGATGAACAGAGGGAAACACATGACAACAATCTCCTGAATGTTTAAAAAAAGAAAAGGGGTGCTTGTGCTTGTACTTATGGGATCCATTACAGGTGTCCACGCAGCACTGACTGTTTTTATTGAAGGTGGAATGAAATGTGGATGGAACCTGTGCGAGGTATCTCAACCACATCAGATATCAAACGCCACCTCTGTTTACATCGTGTACGAAGGGACTCCTTCAAGCTTTTGAAACAAAACAACAAGGGAGGATGTTTAGTGTGAGAGAAAGACGTGAGAGAGGAAGAGACAAACATGTGAGAGAAAGACAGACAGACAGAGAGAGAGAGAGAGAGAGAGAGAGAGAGAGAGATAGAGTGAGAGAGAGAGTGAGGGCACTGACAGTGATAGAAACTGCCCTGGCCTCTCCCCTGGTCTCCTGAGTGGCAGGGTCTGTGCCAGCCTGTCAGCCTGTCTGTCATCACTGTTGCTTAGTATTCTCCTTAAGACCATCTGCCTGCTCATTATACACAAGCTCTTGTTCTGGACTGACATGTTTTCTTTACATCGATATTTTCATTGCAGCTCAAACGTCCCCTTTTCCCCCAGAGAACGGGAGGGCAGTAAGCCTGCCCATGAGGCATGCTTTGAGAGGGAATAATATTTCATAGGAAACTTTCTTTATCCTGGTGATGCTGTGACATAGAAAACAAATGACCACAATGTGTTTTATCATGGTGACAGAAGAAAGGCTGATACAGTAAGAGCTCTACCTGCTAGCCCAGGCCATTCTTCTCATATCTCAATTGCTTTCACAACCAACTTTAATTTCCTCTAAAAGACGACATTATCAGAAGCCAAGGTTAAAGGAACGAGCCAATTTAATAACGATCTTAGCTGTGCTATCTTACCGGCTAGAGGATAAAGCAGCCAGCCAAAACAAGATCAAGAAAAAGTGCTATTAGTACTGCAGTGTCACTGTGTCTTTGGTGAGGTATGGGAACTTAGAAAGATGCACGGCCAATAAAAAACACCACAAATAACAACAAGCCATTACAGGGGAAGACATTAAATTATAATTGAGGAAAAAACTCAAGCGGCTTTTTATTTCTGGTCCAGGGGAAAGTCTCTCCTGAATGACAGCAAAATGCTAGAAGTATGCAGTTCTGTCAGGACCATCCAACAGAATTTCAGCATTTACACAAAGGGTCACCAACCTGAGGCAGATGTAATATTTTGAAGGCGTCTGTATCTACCTGTATTGTCCACCCCCACTATACAAAAACTCACTCTCAATAAAGCAGCCTGAGCAGAAATTCCACTCCTGTAATTGGGTGTGAACGTTGTTTTCTGTAATAATGCACTGTTGGGTGGGAATATTCCCACAGAGCATGTGCTTTCATGTATCCTATTCCATGTTATCTGTCAACTTTTCAAAGGGAGGAGGGCTGTCAGTGGTGCGAAAGACCCCCATGCTCACTGTGTCACTCTCATTATAAGCCTAAAAAACAAGACAGATATTCAATTTAGATAAGTCCCCAGACCATGCTTGCCTCGCCTTCATGAGACAATGCTCTATTTCTCTCGACCATGCTCCACAGAACATGGATGCCACATTGTCCCTCACTCCGACAGGGCTAAGCAGAGGAAATTTCCAATTACGGATCGAAAGGACAGTGAGGAGAAAAACGACAGACAGAGAGCGAAAAAAGACCACAGAGGTACTATTACAATGAGTCGCTCCTTTTGCTGGGTCGCCATGTAGTTTCATATTTATCTAAACTATGACAGAAAACTTGATTTCCTTAGAGTGTTGGGCTACTCACAGCAGCAAAGCAGAAAAGTGTGGGAGAGAGATGGAGAGACAAGCGAGTCAGACAGACAGGAAAAGTGACACAACGAAAGATATCGACAGCCAGAAATAGAGAGCAATGCATCTCAGAGAGTCCTCAACGTGTTCTCCCTGCCTCCTGTGGAGAAGGAAAATAATTAGGCATGAGGAGAAACCCTGCTTGTGCACAAAAAAAAAGAAATCAGCGATAGGCCAGCTACTGGCATCCAAGCTAATAAAGACACAATCACTATTCATTACTTTTCATGTGCTGAATCCTTATCTTATGAGAACATTATGGTGACAGCATTTGAATTGAATTCAAAAGAAGATAAAGTGTCAAATAATATTCATCATCTTCCAGTGTAATCAAAAACAGCTATTATGGCTGTACGTCCTGTGTTTATGATTGTGTTTTGGGCCTGTTTTAGTTGATCTCTATAGGAGGTAGCATTTATGGTATAACACATAGGCTTCTTGGCTTTGCTATACAATAAATTTATAGCATGATTGCGCCTCTGCATATTATCAGGACATGTGCTGCTGTAGTGGCATCTTTCCGGTTTATACACTTTTGCAAAACCATAGATCATCTATCTGAGTTTGCCTCCTGTGATAACAGCCTGTTCTCCAATCCTACAAACCAACACACACACACAAAACATACCCTTCACCCCCCCACAAAAAAGCTGTTCGGCTTGCAGTAATGAAAAGGGAGTCAACTGCCTTCAGGTGCGGCTGTGCTGATGTGTGTTGGCAGGCGCTGCCTTCGCCAGTGTAGAAAAACACAGGGAAATCTGCTCTGCTGTCCTGCCTCTCTCAACCATGGAGGACAGCAGAGGCTGACTGACAGGATTTGGAGCAGCGTCTGAGATCCACAGCCAAGACCCAGACCACAGCAGCCTGTGTGTCTCTGTGAGAGAGAGGTGGCTCTTCACACTCCACCAGGCCCAGATGAGCCACTGGATCTGTCAGCACCAGATGCAATGTTTGTGTAAATGTGTGTGTGTACATATGTGTACATGTCCTTCTGAAGAGCTATTTTTGGTCTAGTCTTGTTCTGCCACTATAAAACTGATGGCATATTCCCCATGCTTATTTGATGTAGATTTAGGCTACACAGCACAGGGTGACACTCTAATCTTGCCACATAAATAGAGGAGCCATGGACAGGTGTTAGGAGCAGATCATATTACTCAGTGACTCTTTGGGGTGCCTCAGAGCACTGGAACAGCCATGAATATTTCCTCAAGCAAATGGAGGTGCTGGCATTAATATTCACTGAGTATGCTGTGATTTACAATAGGAAAGACCATCAAAATATTCATCGGGGGAGCCCACTGTTCCCCTGATAGACAACCTAGGGCCTGCATTTCAGCACCTTGGACTGTTCAAAGGGCACGCTGAGGCCAGGACCGGACCTGAATATTAAAACTACCTAATCTACTGTACAGAGACAGCATGCATTAAGTGGCTTTTCCCACCTGCTGTCATAAACCTCATGAATAGACCCTCGTTATGCAAGGTTCATGTAACCCACTGACACAGGGGGGAGTTTTGAATTTAGGGCACCAAACCAATGTGAAAGATTTCAGAGGCTCATGAGGGACCACTCATCAATATTCATGAAGGATTCCTGGGCTTCCCTCCTGTATGGCAAAGCCTGTGTTAATATTCATAAGGTTAGGATTGTGATGTCGCGTGGGTGTGGAGAGAAACACAGGGAAGCCCATCTTATTAAGCAATGACAGAGAGGGAGATGCTTTCTCTTGCTTCCTGCACGTTTCAGGACCATGGACAGGTCTGTGTGCTTCACTGTGTTATTATGGGACACCCAAAAAGCATGGTATTTCACCTAGCAGTGGTGCCTTACATCCTGCACCACTCGGAGTGTTGAGAGCCTGATGCGCATACTCGTCACTTGCATCGGGTCATCTTCACACCTTTTGGGTAAGCGAGGTGGCAGGTTATCAATTCCACATACACAGGTATGAGACAAAACATATAAAGCACAGGAAAACAGCTCTGCAAAGCGTTCACTGCTACAGCCAAAGAGTTCCGTGTCATTATAGGCCTAAAAGGAATACAAAACATAGAGTGTGTATAAACTGGATGACATGAATGCTTTAGGCAGCTGAAGCTAACACATTTTTACTGCACTCCTGCAGCTGGTCATGGTACAACTTTCAAAACTGGCTCTTCAAACTACATGCTCATTACAGTTTCAATGTGCTCATTGTCAGTTTAAATACCCTCACTGAAATCATTTCCTATTTCTATCTTAAGGTAATTTTAAGCAATTTAATTTAATTCTAAAGCTGCCTAAAGCTGACAATGCTTGTGCTGTGCAAAAGACACTTCAGTTAATATCTAACAATTGACTCCTCTTTGGCAGCTTTGAAGTGAAGCTACGGCTTGTACTGTAATAAACTGTTCAAAAAAATAAAGGGAAATTCTTTACAGCACTTGCGATAACTCCTGCTATTTATGGCGCCATTCACACAGAGATGTGTTGCTTTGGAGGGACACTCCATGTATTTCAATGAAGAGATGCAACTCGTAGCATCCAGACAGGAAAAGGCAACACTCACTGAAGGGTGACATGGAAAAAAAAGTTGGAAATAGCAAAATATTTGAGAACAAGTTACATAGCACCAGACTGGAATGGACTAAAGATAAATAACTTGTGTAGTTTTTTTCCTTTCTTTTTACTGAAGAATTACATCCTTTTCTCTAAAAAACAACATGTCCAGGAGGGTACAGCTGATCTGCAAGATGGCAATATAGCATATCAAACCAAGTATATCTAACCTGAGATAATGCTACTTGCAGATTTGAAATTGTAAGTAAATTAGTGGTCACAAACCAGAGAAAAGTGTGTGGGACCATTGCAGGGAAGTGATATTTATCTTCACTGACAGACGAAAAACAAATTATACTCAAAATGTACTGAGATCAACTGTTTTAAAGGTGACACAGAAAGGGACTCTGGTAGTAAAAACTACAAGATCTATCATGGGTGTGTAAAAAGGTTAGTCAAACAGTCAGACAGCCAACAAACTGGAGCGCTGTTCTTCAAGAAATGTGTGGTGGTATTCAGAGTAAACAGCAAGGGAGAGAGAGAGAAGCACTGCTGATTGCTTGTTTTCCATGAAATGTACTGAGTCATGCTTGGTGCAAACGTGAAAATGCCCTCTGAGGTTTACTGTTACTTCTTTTTTACCAAATTGAGCTAAAACAGACACCTGCATTAAATAAGTTACCAAAATGAAACATTTTAGTAAGTAGTCAAAGCAAAAGTAATTTGAAAAAGTAGAACTAAAATAAGTTTCAGACTGATGCAACTATAATGATCACAGCAGGTCCCAAACCAACACATATGTTAGCATTCAGAAACAGACTTTTTTTTTTCTCTTAGTGAATGCAGCAGTGTCAAAAGCTGTAAAATAAAAGCAGTTAAAGTGCAGCAGCAGCAGCAGCAGCAACACAGGCTCAGCAGAGGGCAGATGTCCCAGCACATTGCAGAGCACAGATAGCTTTATCAGGACATTAACAGAGCAGCATATAGCACACAAGCCAACACTATCAAGTCAGCTAACAAGTGCGCCAACTGGCCAACAAGCCAACCAGAAAAGCAGAGACACAAACTGTAGAGGGAGCCAATCATGCCTGAAGCCTGGGGCTGCATCTTTGTGTAAACACTGTGTGACCTTACAACTTGACCAGGACCAACTGTATCAAGCATCATAAAGATAAAAAAGCAGATATGCAGCCGTTATAAATTATTGATTGCTCTAAACGGTGGAAAAAAACTGTTGCTTTGACTTAAGAGTAAACCTTGGCACAGCTGACGGCTCTTTGTTCTAATCTGAACTCAGCTGGTTCAGTTATTTTGCTCCAAGAAACTATTCAGGCCTGGTGCTCTGCCCCCCCGCCCCTCCTGCTAACACACACACACACACACACACACACACACACACACACACACACACACGCACACATGCACTCACCATACATGCCAACCACCCTGCTGTCCCACCTCCTCACATACACACATTCATATGTAAACACCCAGAGACAGGCTGTTCCCCTCTGAGTGAGTGCAGCAGAGCGCAAGCTGCTTAATAACTGGCAATGATGGGCTGCTCGGTCCCAGTCGGAGACCAACCTGAAGCGCTCTGCCCGGGATGTCAACTCTACTCACATCAATTACCACTGACTGCTAGCCTGCCTGCACCACAGCACTGACTGACAACTAGATAGCACTCTCACTACTGTGGGCTATGGTGACTTTGGATTTAGGTTTGCGGTCGTCACAATGTCAAACACCTGCTCCCACAAGTGTCAAGTAGCCACTCAGATTCACAGGCGACTCTCCAGAGCATGTTTACTGTGGGTAAGGTGTTCAGGGGAAATAGGCTCTGAGGTTACAGAGGGAGGCTGAACTTAGACAGGTGGTGGTTTAATCAAGAAAAGAGAATGAGGAGAGGAGAGGAAGTGTGTAGTGGATAACTAGGATACATACTTTATTTCTGGTTTCTGTCACTGATACACTCATTGATAGGCCAGTGGTGAGTGTTGTCACAAGTATTCCAAGGCTAGTAAATTCATATGCCTGGCTTAGCAACCCACTGCTTACTGCCAAGTCAATTATCAGTCCAGTGGGTTGCTGCGCTTGGCATCAGCCAACATCAAAAATATTCTTTTGCTTAGAACACCTAAATTTCTGGTAAACCAGAAGCAAGCCTCACAAAAATAACAGCCACAATATATGGCGAATATGCCACAAAAAAAAAATCACTGTACAAATCAGCACTTACATTTTCAGTCATGTGGCAACCAATAGCATGAGAGCATTGCAGCACATGCACCAAAGGGCTTATCAATTGAAAATGACAACCTAAAGAAATACAAGCTCTGTCAACTACATGTAATAATTCACAAGTAATAGCAAAGCAAATAACGGCACATAGGTGGATAAGCTGCAGCTGGAGCCAAGAGCAAATTGGCAGCCAATCCATGAGGCACCATGACTAATGCGTCGCCCACAAGAAGATCTGTCAGACCGCAGTAAACACCCCACTCCCCAACCCCAAAAAGAAGATCCTGCTTGTAACAAACTGTACCCGACTGTTGTCAAACCCCGGCTAGAAAGAGGTGTGGGCAGAGCACACACCGAAAGAACTGCAGGGACATCCAGGTGACAACCTTGCATGTACATACAGTATATATGCAGAAATGTATATAGGTCTATGTAATGTGTGCATATTTGTTTTATCAAAACACCATATTACCATTTAACTATTTGTAATTTTTCCACTGCTCTATTTTATTAGTCACTTTATTACTTTTATTTTTCATTTATCCTGCTTTTATTGCCTTGTGAAGCACTTCTTTACATTTGTTTTGAAAACCTCCATATACATAAAATGTATTATTATTATTATTATTATCATCAGGAAATTAAATACAAAATGAGGATTTTCTTCTTATGAAAAACTCAATAGGAACACAGAAGCATCACAGTAAGTTTAACATTAATTTGTTTCTTAAAAAATCAAGTTTTTCTATCACTGTGGTTTTTGGAATTGCTCTAAATACTGAATAAGACATCTACCAACAGCTGTGGCTATCACAGGTGCTGAGTTGATGTAAAACTGATCTGTTCAAAGTACTCATGCAGCTCAAGTTAGCAGCATGGGGCAACAAAAGCTTGGTGACTGGATATTTTCAGGATGGGTTACTGTGATTTGTGGCTGTGAAGTAACTTGTCCTGTCAGTCAAATTAACATCAGTTCAAGCAGCTAGAGTGGACAGCTGTCAACTTTCTAATTTAGGGCATGTCGGATATCATTAACCTTAACAATGTCAGACCTTACTTACCTGACTTAATAATTCAATAATATTAAAGGATAGTTTGAGTGTTATTTGATCTTTATCTTTACCTGCGTAGCCACAGACTAATATAGCTCATACTGTACACCTTTAGCCAAAACAGTGTTCGGAGACTTTAGGCATCCCATCATTACACTGAACTTGATCGGTGCAGCTTATTTTGAAATAAAATTGCTCATGTTTGTACAGTGAACCTGTGTTGGGCAGGTGTCACCGCACATGATCACAGATCAGCTCCGTGTTTACATGCTTTGCTGGTCTGACGAACTGAATACAGCGTTATGTTTTCTAGATAGCAATGCTGTATGTTATTGCACCTGTTCAAAGCAATGCTGAGGGTTGGATGAAGTCGGTTCTTCTATTGAGAAGCTTATGAAAGGGAAAGGGAGTTACCCCAGGCCTTGGTCTGCAAGTTCTGTTGCTACTGTTTTCACAGCCCCTCAATAAGACAGTTCAGTTCAGTAGGGATTTCCACAAGGTCCATGTTGATCACATCTGGCCCTGCTCTGGCACGGGCCCTCTATGATAGAGAGCAAGAGGGTCTCTCATCTCTCCAGACTCTAATATACAAGACCTGCTCCTTTTGAAATTGACTGTAACCTCTGCCACACTTGCAATGGACTAGTGCTCTCCACTGTATGGGATTTCTGATCTCTCTCTGCTGTTTTCTCTGCTCTCTTATCAGCCATGTTCTATTTTTCTGCTGGGATATTAAAGTGTGCACAGTGACACTGGCACACTCGTGAACACCCGCTGCTTACACAGACGCACACGCACGCACTTAGAACATAGACACTCACACTGATGCCAGCAGACGCACTAGATTATGATGCACACATGCTGTGCTCAGACATAAAGTTGTAGAAAATGAGACAAGCTTCCTTGCGGAATGTCACAATTAAATAACTTCCTTATCTCTATTCTGTTTGTTTTCCTCATCAGCAAAATATTTTAATCTGCGACAGAGCTCTACTGCCATAAAGCGTGCGAGTATATCATGCAGCGCTTTCAGACAGCAGATCCACACATGGCAGCTTAGGTTGTTTGGCGAGAAAAAAACAAAAAAAGATAATCTCACGTTGCATCGTAAACTGAAGTTCACTCACACATGAATACACACATTCAGACTGTGATTAATTATAGAGCACACACAAATGCCCACATGTGACAGCTCACATGCATTGCACACTCATTGGTGTCATATTCTGTTTCAGGCATTGGTGTTTTTGTGGGTTCTCATAAATGCCAGACATTGTGTGTGTACATGTGTGTGTGTATTTAACTTGTGTCAATATCTTTGTTGCTGTAGGTGTGGTTATGCACAAGTATGAGTGTTTTTTTCAGTGAGTGTGTGTGGTAAGGGGGTAATAAATCATGATCTGAATGTGGACATGGCTGGGTATGAAACCTCACGCTCTCTCTGCCACCTCAGGCAACTGCTGCCCTATACCAGCCAACCACCATCACATTTCACATACGCTCTAATCAACAGGGGAAAGTGCAAATGGATTAATACAGTTAGACTGCTAATGCCACAGATTACGGTGCACAGCAGCCTAATATGAAATGTATTTGTTGCTCCGGGAACAAGATTGGAAAAGCTGTTGATAGATAGAACGTTCTATTAAAAAGTAGGCAATGCTATCAGGGTTTACAGGCCGACACTGGCCTAAAATATTACTACACCAGACGTGGGCAAGGGAGCAGGTCTTTCTTTAACTGCGCATATACTGTGTGCAAATGTCAAACAGCGGTTATTTCTAATTCAACTCTGTCAAAGTTCTCTATGGCTTGTGATTAAGGCTGCTTCCATTCCTGCATTTCCGCTTGAAATGCAACAAGCAAACAAAGGGAAGAGCACTGTGTACCTGTTCTGCCTCTAGGAGACATGCAGATGCTTTGTGTAAAGAGCTGAGCAGATTAGCACTTCATTACCGTGGTAGATTGTTTAACGAAGACACTCAGGGAACCGAGAGGCAGCTGGATTATGACCAAGCCATGTTTTCCATTTAGACCGGATTATTACTTCAGACTGCACACCTCGCATTGGGAATATGACTTAAAACTGAGGAAAACACCAATCAGCCAATCATCTTATGTTACCCTGACTCCCTTGTCGTATGAGGCCTGACCTGACGGAGAGCTGTGGCATCTGCCTACAACACTAAAGTTAAACAGCCCTTCAGTACATAGACAGACAATTAGACAATGAGTTGAATGGTATGTGTGTTTGCTAGAACCAACATATTTGCCTTATGTCACTATCCAGAAGACAGAATTGCACATAGCTTGTATTGAGCATCAGATTTGTTGTTATTTCATTGCAAAGAAAAGTATCTTACTTTAAAAACATACTGACTTCAAAAGAAGACTTTCTATGTTGACTTTTTCATCATGATTTTTTTTTTTAAAGGAAAACATGCAAATATTTAATTCAAGTTAAAAAAAAAATGCAATCCGGCAAACAAAAATGTCTTATGCTATACTGTGCATATTGAAAAAGTCTTAATATAGTTGTACATTTGCACATTTGAGTCGTACAAAACCTACTTAACGACAGACCACAAAGCAAACTGAGCTGACACCACACACATTTTCTCTGCTTACATGCATTTTGGTCCTCGTCCAGAGTACGCACATGCTACTCCTACTTACAGTAGATATGCAATTTACCGACAGCTTCAAACAATCTGTACATTTCGCTGCCTTCTTGAGGGCTGGGTGAGTGCCACCCTCTGAGAAGACCCCGTGAGCAAAAATACATTAAGTAACAACCTGCCCATCTCTGGATGCACCGTAAAGTGGCATTATTGTATCCCGAGCAACGGGAGGAAATGAAAATAGAGCCGCGGTCCAAAGGCAGTGACAGGAAATTAGTTCTGTTTGTCCTCTGTGGCACCAGGTACTTCATCAAACCTGTGTATGTGAGAGATATACTGTATATGTTACAGGGCCTCTGAGCCCTCAGGATGCGTGTGCATAACTATGAGGAGACAACCCGACATGACAGCAAAAGGCACGTAATTATCCTCTTCCTCAGTGGGGCCCCACCACAGACACAATAGATCAGACACATCCAGACAGATGTATACACATGTGAACAGAGGCATGCATATAAATGTCCAAATAAATATGCATACATTTATGCGCTCTGACACTCTATTCAGACAATCAAATACACAAGCATACATAATTACGTCAGTTATGCAGCTGTAACCACACTTCTAAATATCGTAACCTTCCATGATTTTCTCAACAGATCAATGTTTTTAAAACACCCAACACCTGCTCACACTGATGTTTTTCAGCAAATCCATGAGGCCCCTCGTTTTTCTTCCTATTTTTTCAACGTGTGTGCCCGTGTACGTGTCCATGTGTGGTACAGTATGTTTTTACTCTCCTTCCCATTCTCGTTTCATCGTCTGTGTCTCAGAGGACAGAAAACGTAGAGGGAGACTGCAGTGTTTAAAGTGGGCCGTCAGTCAGTCTCCCTGGAGTTTCCCATCCTGTAGGAATCTCATTATCAACAACCGCTGGCACATCAGAGACAAGGGATGCAAGTGTGTTTTGTGTGCGCTCACACAAAAAGAGTGTGTGTGTGTACAGTTTGTTGACGTGTATAACATAGAAAGAGACACAAAAGAAGGCAAGGGAGGAAGAGGGGAAGACCGTGTGCACACAAGAGGCCATCATTTTGTAGAATCTCAAATACTAACATGTCTGCAAGGAGCCATTTTACTCATAATGAACTCTGTTTCGTCTCAAAGCTCCTTCTGGAGCATATAGCTATATGTGTAGCTGACCCACTGTGCTGCTCAAAAGCAGGCCAGAACATAGCAGGCAGTGCACTGTACTGCTTGTTAGACTCAACATCCTGACACATACTGCTCTGTACAGCCAGTTCTAAAAAATACACTCCTCATCAATCCATAATACCCTACAATGAAAACTTGGAAACTGTCCTTTGGTCACATGCAATATCTAATTGATGATGATCTCCTGTTGATCAAAGTTTGATGAAACTGCAACACCAAAGACGCTCACACCAACACAAGATATAAGAACCAGATTATTTCAAACAGTATGGGGTGTTAACTGCTATTGAATGTCAAATGGTATTATTTTGCAGAGACGGTCTTTTACTGGTGATGAAGCATTCAGTATTCAGTGACCCATACAAGATACTTTGAACGTTGAATAGCTGTATACTACATTTCAGGGTCAACACATCAAATCACAATTATTATTAACTAATTTGTATTGAACAACCTAAAAATCAAAGAGAACAGTTATGAAAACAAGTTTGCCACGGAGTAAAATAGCTATTCATTTGAATGTAACAATATAATAATATGAAAATCATCATCTCAGTCTTTTATAATGGGTGTGACTTTAAGCTTTAGTGGTTAAAGCTGGATTGACATATGGAATAATTGAGCTAATTTGCTGTGGCTAGCAGCTAGACTTTTACCTTGTGTTTGCTGTAAGTATAACACATGAACTCAGTTGAACTGGCACAGTCTCCAATAAATCTTTATGATTGCAGCACTTATTTGGCTTGAGTCAATTGAATCAGCCTCCCTTTTGTGTCTCTTATAAGTTAACAGTGACTTTGTCATCTGAAGTCTTCTGATGGAGAAAAACAATGCGCTCAGTTGAGATTACTTTTTTTTTTGCATCTTGGAAATCATGATCTCTTCCTTATCTACCATTTTCCTTTATCAAGACTCCTTATCCTGTTATGCCAGTTATTTCACCAGGAAATTGTCTTTGTATAAATAGCATGTAAATGTAATATTGACTGTTGAGTCATAATAAGCGCACACAAGCTAACCCAGCCACAGAAAAAGTTATGAGAACAGCTGGATAGGTCAGTCAAGGAGGATGACAAAACCCTTCTGTCAATTAGCATCAGTTATATATCACTTAATACTGCTTCTCTTTCTCTTATTGCTCTTGTTTTTCTTAATCACATTGTCAGACACTGGCTGTGTCTCTCATAGTCATCTGGACCTGACCCAGCTGCTTCCACAGAGAGCTAGCATCACCCCACCCTGGAAAGCCAGGCAGCTGGTTAGGTCCCCCCATGCTGCAGCAGCATTCCATGTAATGTTTCCTCTCTACCATAAAGGGATTATTGGACTTCCAGTCAATAGTAAGCAGATTAGACTGAGCTACGTGTGTTACCAGACACCACACGAATAGACCAGCAGCTCTAATCCCACTAAATACACACTCTCCCTGCTACATGACAGAAATATAAAAAGAAGACTTTTGATTGAAGGCACAGTGCTCAGACATATTTTGTAGATTAACCAAAAATATACAGCATATTGTATTATATTTGCATGGTTACTGGTAAGATGAACATGTATCCTGCACAGAAAAGAAAATGTTTCATTTAATATTGAAGTGCTAATTTGAAAAAAAAAAAAAAAAAAAAAAAGGCTTTGGATGCAAAGGTATATATCTTCCTCTCTTTATCTATTGTGTCTGAGCATAATTCAGCCACACTGGTTTACCTAATTCACAACTGTGAAGAATAAATGGCTGCTCAGGGAAAATAATACTGTGCCAGGAAGGTTTATTACTGCCTTTTCTAAGACTTGAAATCTGTACAGTCAGTGGATTTAAGTCTGGGTACATTTTTTCTGAGGCGTCATTGTGTTTCTAAATTGTGCTGCTTCACTTATATTACAAGCAACACAGGTAATTTCTCAGAAAATTACCCTAGATAGTTTCTACAGTGGGTGAAGCGCATAACTGTAATGCAATCGAAAAAATATCAAAACAGCAATGATTGTGGTTGTGGTCTAGATTAATATGAATGCTGCTATAATTGGCAAATTTATTAAAATGACCCACGCACCAACACCATTAAGTATGCCAGCTTACTGCTACCTGTCGTATGCAAGCATGCATACACGTGTTCCCACAGACAAGCCGACCACCAAAGGAGGTGCTTATGAGCGATGTTAATTGAAAGGTTAAAAGTAGCTGCAGGTTTAATATGTAAAGTTAATGGTTTAAAAACTCTGGTGTTAAAATTAAAATGACCTTTTTGAGCCAATTCAGGAAAGACGAAATGGCCATCACTGCTAGACAGGCTGGTGAAACCACCTCAATGCCTCCCTACCCTGATTCAAACTTTTTAGCCCCTGTTGCAATTCCCGATATTAGTCTGAAAGGTAAAGACAGCAGGCGTTTTCTTCCCCTGTATCATAAACCCATTAGCTTGCTATCATGCTTGGAGCAGACATGTAAGCACATGATATATAAATACATTTTCTCCTCTGAGGTACAGGTCTGCACAGATGGGAGAGCATTTTGACGGAAGTCAGCTTATCAGGCCTGCCTTATCTCCCTCAGACAGTTTGTAAAGAGCAAAGAAGCAAAAGAGAGAGAGAGGCACAGAGAAACAGGGAGAGAGTAAGGAACAGCCACAGGTCAAAAAGCCACAGGACTGTTGGTTGTGTCAGATTCACAGCCCTGCAAGGGTCATGCTGTCACAAAGCACACAGCTGGAGGACTCACCTTGATCAGGAGAACCAAAGTTGACTTAAATTTTCTGCTTCCTCTTTCATCTGACCTCAAACTACATGCTCAGTGTTGTCCTCTGTAAATGTATGTTAGCTACTTTTTGTGTGTTTTACATATTGCTACCATTGTAAATACCTTGTTAATGTACCGTTTTCAAGCCAAACATAAAGACTGAGGAGTTCTAACTGCATTAATATTCTTGTAGGTTTGTGACAATCATGGAAGTCATCTTTGTTTATCTGCTGCAACTGATTTTTTTCAAAACTATAAGCTTTCACATGCTCATTACCCTATCACACCATAATAAAAATGCAGTATCTGTGTTAGCATCTGTGTTACTTTGTGGTGAAAAGTCAAAATTATAAAAACAAATGACCCTGATAGTAAGAATGACTTCTAAAATTGCTGACTCTTGCTACAGTATTATATCACAGCCATATTTGGTTCATTAAGCTGGGAAGGTGAGAGCTGGAGTTCAGGACTGGCACACCGATCTCAATGAGCAAGCTGCCAAAGGTCACTCTCATAAAGCCGCCACGGGAGCTCATCCAGTGCTACTGTGCTACTGAAAGCAAAATGTCTTGCCACTATTATTAAGCATAAACATGGAGCCCTTAGAAACTTGCTAGAGAATCACAAAGCGAGCCTTTATCAGTCAAAGGCGGCGTTGTGCTGTGCTACTACTGCAGTGACAAAAATATGCTTAGAATATGAAAAAGAATGTGTGTGAAATGTTATGACAGACAAGCAGATATTAATCACATGTGATATAAATATATATCTTGGATGGGAGTCTGGGTATCTTGTGGTTATCCAATGAATACCCAGCAAGTCTGCTACATGTAATGAAAATGGAGTGTGAAAAACTGTAGATTGATAGGAAGCAATAAGACCCTGGATATCCATCGTTATAAGGAAAGCAGAAGGGCACAGAGTGCTGTGTGAGGGGTCTAGGTTGGATATCAACTAGCCACAACTAATCATCATCACCTGTGACTCGAGACAAGGTTAGGGACTCAGTTCGGCAGGTAACTAGTCACCTAAGGGCTGATTTATTTTCCAGAGGGCTGATTTATTTTGTGCTTATATCTGTAAAGAACCTTCCATCTGGCAGAGCACAAAACCATCAACACTGTAATTAAAATGCAATTACCACCTCTCTCCTCTTCCAGTTACACAGTAATCCCTGAGAAGTCTTTCCATCTGTGCCATACATACACACTCTCAGACACGTGTGCACACACTAAAGCGCACATACCCCTGCACGCACACACACACACATAAATACACACACACGGTCAGGCACATTTCTATTTCCTCAATCCTCTGCGCACTTTCAGCTCGCCGCCCCTGTCAGCACTCCACGACAACACAACACTGTATTACAGCTTCCAAATCTGCTCTTCAACTCAGCTTACAGTGCAAAGCCTATCTGTTTCTGCACAAATCACCTTCTCATCCTTTTGCACAGTCTCCTCCTTCTCACCACGGTTCCTTCAATCCTACGTATCTTATTCAAAAACCCCCGTTGTGCTAAAAAAAAAAAAAAAAAAAAGGGGGGTGGCGGGGGACGTGTCACTTGTGATCCTGGATTGTGAATTCTGTTGCCCAGCTATAGTTAGAGGCTATAACTCATAACATAATAAATATGTCTGGGTATCGAATACTTACTGAGTGCCAAGCAAATTTTGTTCATAACACAGAGTATCGAGTGCCAAGCACTGCAAGTTGGCAACAAATGGATGTTCACATTCAAAGTCTTGTTTACTTGTGTTTTTTATCTAATATTGCGTAACTGAAATCATTATTTTGTTAATAAACATTTTTGTCATTGCCTATGTGTTCTAGCCATATTAAACACTGATGGATTCCAAAAGCTGTTTTTAGTTTGTGAAATTAAAAAACATTTTTTTACTCAGCAAAGCCAGTCATCAAAGAAACCGTGTTGGCATCGGTATTAAAACCGCACCACAAGAATTTCAAACGACACCAAGTCCTTGTGATACATTTTTGAAGCATCATTTAAATCTTTGGTCCTAAACTAATATGTAATTATGTGCATTTCAAACTTTGTCACACTGTAAACTTTTTGAGTAAAGAGACGAATGTCACAGGAAGCGAGGGGAAAAAGACATGGAAAAGCGTGTGTGTTCTGTATGTGTCAGTGTGTGCGTGGGTGTCTGTGCACATATGTGTGTGTGTGTGTTGGGGATGGGTTTTGAGCTGTCCCTCTAGATATAAAACCTTAATTACTTCTGACTAAAAGTGTAATTAAAATATATCACAGCTGTAGCCTTACCTGTGTGTGTTTCATATGTCTGTGTGCATTGCGTGAGTGTACCATATGTGTGTGTGTTTGTGTGTGTGTGTGCCACTGCATTGGGACCTCAGTGAGTGCCACAGATAAATCACCTCCACACGCAGCTCGCCAGCACAGGGACATGGGGAGTGGGGGTGGAAGAGAGATTAGAGAGGGGTGCAGGGGAAAAGAGAGATGTGGTAAAAGGAATAAAAGAAAGAAATGTGGAGGGACAGACAGATAACAGGGCTTGCATTTCCATTCATGCCATAATAAGAGGAAAACCAGTACAGCTGGCAGAAATTAAGTTAGTATAGAAAAGGTAAAACCTGATTCTCCACGTTACAAAACCTCCTTACTCTGAACTTAACAAAAATTCATCCTTTTATATGAGGCTTTTTCTCTGCTTCAAACTTCATTGAGGCCAAATCAAATGCTTTAAACACTGTAAAACTAGATCCAGGGGTTATACTGTACCAACGAGCAGGCGGTTCCACCATTTCTGTGTTGTTTCCTCAAACACGAGTGACAGTATGAGTCAGGCCATGTGTGCGCGATGCAGTCATGAACCATACTTCCATTGCTATTGCCTGCGTATGTGAAGGCATGGGGGGGGGCGAGGGAGGAAGAGCTGGGATGACAAATAGTGGGCAGCTGAAGCCATCGGGGTTAAACACAATTGTTGTTGCAGAAAGAGGACATTATTGGAAATGGCTTTGCCACCGTGGGCGCTCCTGTTGAATAGCTTTTTCCCTTCTCCCAGGCTAGCAATGATTTCCCTCTGCTTCCCCTCCGCACACATGCATGCACACACACATACACACTTAAGTGGACAGGGATCTGCAATAACCCATGAGAATTAAGTAGGTGTCAACACAGACAGAGCTCAGTGAATCAGGGTGCAGCAGGTGATTTAGCTATAGGATGAGATGCTGGTCACAAGGCTGATGCAGTACAATGAGTATGCATAACTATAATGGCTGATCATCGCAGGCAAGTCTGTTAAAAGACACCCTAGTAATCACCCTTCAGCATGCCCCAGCCCAGGCTTATCAGTGCATCCCCAATAACAAGACAGGAAGAGCTATTTGTTTCCTGAGTCCATTCAACACCTGGCTCCGGGGACATGCTCCCCTCCGTTGCTGGTGAGTGAGATAGCCTTTCAGTGGGCTGTATAACCTTTACGAGCTTCCCTCACAGACAACACAATGAACACAATCAAATCTGACCCACTCAAATAAAAGACACTTCCAAATTGAAAGAATGTTCCAGTGTTGCACAGGCCAGATGTGTTTATGGGATCGAGTCCAGACAGTGCAGCTGAATTTCACGCATTAAAAGACAATAATGAGACATTATGCACCTACGTGACACCTGCTTTGATTTTACACAACACGCAAAGCTTTAATCTAAGTGAACTGTGTGTGTGCTGTGTGGAGGAGGAAAAGAGGCTTTGATTTTGGGAGGGGGCAGACATATTGATTTTCCTGACATTGGGCTCTCCTTGGCATTAGAGGTGCTCTTTCCTCTCGGCTCTGATTACCTATGTGCAGTGTAAGCTGGGCTTTTTAATCTTATCTGTGACGATAAAATAATGGTAAGAAACCATCTGCTCCTATAATAGGAGAGCACCTCTAGCTAGTTATCAAGTTCTTATCGGGGTCCAGGGAGAGTGCTGTAGAACGTATTGGAATGTCAAGCAGTCAATAGAACAACACAATACGCAGGCTATTTTCCCTTAAACAAAGACAGCTGAATGGCAGGCTTTTTTTTCACACTAGATCTCTATCCCTAACAGGTTAATATCAGCTATTGGCGTTTTTCTAAGAAGAAAAATGCAGAGAGAAGGCCAGGGACCTTATAAATAACAATACAGGCATTTAAAAACAGGAAGAATAACACCTTTAGAGTAGAAAATAAAAGTCAGGGAGTTAAGAGATAAATGGCTCATGATTCCGGAGTTATCAGCCAATCAAACAATTACATTTTCACACAGCACCTGCCTACGCAACTCCACCGTGAGCTCCAGCTTTTCTGGCCTCATCCATCAGAGTGAAGCGCTGTGGTGGCTGCTGCAGTTGCGACATTAACCATCTCTCTTCAGGCTACTACCGCCATCAGGGTGGAGCTATCACTGGTGGGCTGCACCCATGAGGATGAGAATCTCTATATACTCCACCGTAGACCCATTTGTCAACCCAGCTGAGAGTGTATGGAAGGGCTGTTTGTCAAATGCAGTGATGTAGTGTGTAGTGCTCATCAGAGAGCTGTCTAAGCAGGCTTTATTATTCACAAGTTTGTCACATAGAACTACGACTACATTCAACACTCTGTTTATCTCTGTCTTGATAATAGTGATAGGTAACTGTATGGGGGGTTGTGCAGTTCGTCTAAAGCTTGTATGTGGGTTTATGCTGTATGTCTACATGTTTTTCATACAACCAGATGGGAAAAAATCAAGCTGCAGCTTCCTCAGAGCAATACGCTCCCCTCAGCAGGACTCCTGCCTGGCAGTCTAAATCAAGACAGAGCTGTTGTCAACCATGTGGAGGGGACAGGGAGCGTGTTAGCTCCACCAGATTGAATTAAGCTGAATCCCCCAAAGATCCACATTCAGGCAGGATTCAGGTCAACGTGGAGATGACGAGCAGTGCTGTATTGATTTCTCCCAGTTCCCAATCATATTACTCTTCTTCTGCCGGCTAATTCAATTCCCTTACAGACAGTTCACAATTCAGTTCATAATTATGGTGATACCAAATTACAATGTATCTTGCCAAAGAAATTGGATTAGGGGCTTCAAACTGTGCTGTTTGATTACATCAAATACCTATTGTTGGGTGGGTCGTGACAAATTCGGGAGTGTCTGCTCACAGAGGCATAATGTGTCGAACCAACCCAGCTGGAGCAGCAATGCAACTACAACTGTTCTCACAAATTAGATTGATGTCATGAGTAAATTAAGTGTCGCTCTCGCAGAGGGATAGGTTTTGCATTAAGATTCCTGCATAAGTTTTCCAAACTCGATAACTTAATGAAACCTGGCTCATAACAAACTTTAATTTTCCTTTCTACATGCCTCTTGGAGGCAGTATCATGTGTCATGTAGGTCCATTTCTGGCTTTCACCTGAAAGTCATGGTAAAGGGCATATGGCTCTGTACTGACAAGGAGCTCAGCCTGCAGCATTGATTTGTTTACTAATAGCTGATGGAAACCCTAGAGCGCCTCTCCTCTTTACCACCAGCCATGGGGAGATGAATAATTAATGGCTTTTTAGCTCTTTTTTTAGCTATAAAGGGATTACTGAAAGTCCATTCAGTAATGTAATACAACACTTTTTAAAAAGCCTCTTCATGCCTTGCTACAGCACTAGTTCTGGAAATCAGCCTCTCCTCCTTCCCTCTAAGGCCCAGTGGAAAGCCGTGCAGACTTTAGGGTTGTGGTTGTGATAAAGTGGCACATGCGGAAGCTGGTAATGACATTGGTACGTTACTGTAAATATGGCATATGAACATGTTTATTTCCTGCTTTGTGGTTCTCTGAAATCTGTCCTTTTCCAAGATGTTTTGCATTTGATGTAAAATGATAGAATGCTACTACAATCTACAGCATGTTAGTTGAGCAACTGGTATGTTTTGCAAACAATTAAAATTAAAGTTTTAAGTCTCTCAACATTGCTTTGAGTTTAATAATAGTAACTGCACTTAATGTCTGCCAAACATCACTTTGCTTACACACACTAAGAGACAGACAACGGATGAGAGATAATTTAATCTTCAGATAAACCCAAAAAGCAAAGACAAAGATCTTGCACAGAAAACAGAACACTTTAATCTTTCTTCCCCCAAGGCTAGAGAGAAGGAGAGACAGACAGCGAGATAGAGGCACAGGGAGAGAGAGACTGAGAACAGACAGACTGATAGAGACATTGATCTAATTGAATGTGACTTATTCCCAGCACCCACCCAGCCCTATGTCCATCTGTAGGCAGCCCTGGACCCACCACAAGCACCCACAACAACAGCCAAACTCTCTCCCCTCCTCTCCCTTCCTGCACAAACACACACACACACACACACAAAGAGAACATCTGGAGTGTGCACCAGTGGACCTAGCCTTGTGCCAACCTGCCTAATAGCCTATGGAGTCAATTATAAGAGGGGAGAAATGTTCTGGCTTAAACGCTAATGGTGCCATCTGGATAATGGCAGATTTCAGAGAGGAACTTTTGCTACTTCCTCTTACCTGGTCATCTGGGGATGTCTCATCTGATCATTGGCCTGTTTTTCGAGCAATGGAGTAGAACCAAAAAGACCAAACAGTTTTTCATATTTTAATAGAGTTCCTTTTTTCAGAGCCCAACTCGCTCGCTACAGTAGTGTGGGACTCTTTTGTGTGTATTTAAAGGCACCATTTTATCTCCACTTCTATATAAAACAGCTCCCGGTGGGGAGCAGGGGGACTCTGTGAATTAAGTGTGTCACTTTATTTAATGGAATTTTAACAAATATTATCTTTCTGTTTGTTTTTGTCTCTGTGTCTGTCGCATAATTAACTGTCTGACCCAACATTTCGTTACAGCTTTTCAACAAGAAAAGTACTGGCAGCTGTTCTTTTTTCAAAAAAAATGATGATAGAAAGAACAACTGAGTTGTTTTTCTTTTTTTGTTGAAATTCTGAACTTTCCTACAACTGTCTGTGTTGTGGCATTTTAACTCAACACAAACCTCTATTGCCCAGAGCACAATGCAGCAGTATCAATTTCCCCTCTACAGCGAGTGATATTTTAACAAATGTGCTCCAGCAACAGCCAGTAGAGCTGAGGGCCAGAGAGGTGCAGGGTTATTTATCGAGACCTGGGGTGAATGATGGCAGGGGCAATGGGCAGCCAGGTAGGAAGGCATGCAGGAAGGCAAGAGATGAGAAGACGCAGAGATTGTCCTAAAAACACAGGGGACTGGAGGGAGTCCAGAGGCAGAGAGAGACGGACGAGAGTGGGATGGTTGGGGAGCAGATAGATTGAAAAACACATTTACTTAGCGTCTGGCATAGCACAGCTCACAAATCCAGCTTGGCATGAAGGACAATTTGGAACCAAAACAGGCGGCTCTCTAAATGAAGGACATCGAAGGGAATGAAATAGAGAGTGAAAGAGAATTAACTAGCTGTGGAGGTGTAACTACAGTTCAGAGTATTATCATTTCTCATTTAATATTTTGAATAAACGTAACACATTGCTACTGTAGCCTCCTGCCTGTACTCTCAATTGCACCAGTATTTCAGGGACAGATAGAACAGCCCGACAATAACTCCTATGTTTTAAAAACAAGTCATGTTAAATTTGTCAGCGAGCTGTTGTTTATTGTGCTAATTAATGCTAATCTAATGACAAACAGGCCATAATTGGTGCAGGTATATTAAACTACATTATATTAAGAAGTGTTTTTCATACAGTATGAACTGTAAATGAAGGTGGAATAAAATGACACCTTCAAGAAAATGTATGTGTAAACAACAGGCTACCTGCAGAAGAAGAAGACGAAATTCACTTGAATACACTCATTTCTGTATTGTGTATTTCTGTGGGTCTGATGCTACCACAAGTCAAAGAGAGTCATGCTACTTTCACATTTAAAACAGCACAGCACCATGATTAAGGACCACCAAGTGCATAATGGCATGTAGTCAAGACTCCTTAATGTCAGAGTTGTTTTGGGGTTTTTTTCTCTTAAAACAGCCATATATGTGGAGGCGGTTCTCATGGAAATTGGAAACCTAACGTGGCCAGATGGAGGCAGCACACAAGCTTACATATGTTATGATGACTGTGGTGATTTAGTATGGGGAAATGACTGAACAAGCATGTTCACAAGAAGGGGGGCTTAAACACGGCACATTGCCTTGTATCATGCTGTCTTTTTTTTTCATGGCTCACACACCGCAAACAAGAAGGCACAAAGTTAAAAGTGAAACATAATTAGGCTTCAGAAAACAACACGAAAACAAAGCACCACAAAATGACAGAACAAAAAGTCAGCCTGAAAACCCCACGCAACATGTTCTGCACCCAACTCAACCAACACATAACACATGCCACCGCCTTAATTGAAAGCCTGACGGTGGCAGGAGAGCTGTGACTGTGAGGTAAAACAAATGTACATTTGATTTGTTATTATTTGTAAGAGAAGGGGTTAAAGAAATAAGTGTGGGGGCTAACGGCACTCTGACAAATGGAGAACAGGGTATATGAACCATGAAATGAACACTCTGGCAATTGGAAGGCAGGAGGCTTTCAGCACCATGGTCAGCAACAAAGTGCCTGCAACAGCTCACTGCTTGAGCGATGGTATTCACAAGGCTAAAGAGAGCTGGGGAGAACAAAAGAGGACGACAGAAAAGGCAGAGGATTGTGGGAAAGAGGGGAAACAAACCAGGTGAAAAACATGAGGATAGGATGGTGTTTTGGAGAAAAAGAAAGACGCTTTGTCAGGAGACTTTCACGTGTTTCATTGACAAGTTTGACAAAACAACATGGAGGAATACACAGTGAGCAAGATCAGTGACTTAAGAACAAAAAAGAATAGAAAGATTTTGTTGAAAATAAGGTCAATCCAAGGTACGTACTTTATTTCTGCCAGGGTGTGTAAAAGTAGCTGTCCTCGCAGCTGTCAGCCTGTCTGTCTCCAGGTAAGGTGTGCAGGAGTTTATCAGGGTAGAGCAGAAGGCAGAGCTCAGATAAAGTTAGAAGGAGAAAATAACCTCCACCACCTGGCTCCCCCACTGCTTGTGAATGTGGCTTTTTCTCATTAATTGTTGTTGTGGTGCGGTATACAGCCATTAAACAGTAAATAAGTCATTAACTATGCTGGCTGCCAGGATGCCCTGGGCCAGGACCTGTATTTGTTGCAGAGAAATGGAAGTGGTGGGCCCTGCAGGCACAGAGGCCGAGGTTAATGCAGTTGGGTTGATGACGGACAGCCAGGGCTCTACTGCACCAGAAAGCACCCCCACCTAAACCCACACACACACACACACACACACACACACACACACACACACACACATACTTGCATGATTTGTCTACCACAGTTATGGAAAAATGAGACTTCCTGACCATATTTTGAATGCATACATTTCTATATGATTAAATTTGCGAGCACACCCTCAGTGGTTAATTCCTAAACAGCAGTATAATATGGGCACCAGGGAAAGTCTATCCTAAGACAAAATATAACCCAAATATGAGTTCAGAGGTCCAACAAAACAAAACAAAAAAAATGCCATTCCTCTGTTCCAGTTAAAAAAAGAAAAATGTCCATCCTCTTTGTCCTCCTTCACCTCCTGCATGGTGATCGTTGTTAGTGTTTATTTTTCATTATTTCTTGTGTCCACTTTTAAGATTTGAATTGTCCTGTGTGACTTTTTCATGTGGAGGCACATCCGACTGTGAGGGAAAGTTCTAGTTTCAAGGTCACTGGACCTTAATTAACTGTTATTCACAACATTACAATTTAAAAGTGAAAGATGAAACTGATCCTACCAGTTTCTTTACATGAAGTTCATTATACTCATACAACTCTCAATGTTTTCCTGACATAAAGGTAAATGTAATGATGATGAAATCAACTTTTAATTCCACAATGACCTTGTCAGAGAACCACAGGTTCTAAAGAATATAAATTATTAGCATTATTATTGGCAAAAGTCAAAAGATTGAATGAAAAGATGATGAAATAAACTGTAAGTGCTGAGAGACTTACAGTTCTGTAGGATTTTATTTCACATTTTCTTTACAGAGCATTTTATATCGTGGCCAAAAGAGCCCATCACACACAAAGAGAAATGCTAATATGCAAACAGCAAAAGTGAAGTACAACACAACAGACCTATTGTTATGGATATCAGTGGCACAAGACACCCAGTTTCTCTCATTTGAATGTATGGCGACACACAACCCAAATGAATATAATTTCAAACCTATCTATAATTTTCAATGGAAATTAAAAAAAAAAAAAAAGCCAAAAACAGTGAGCCTTAAGGGTATTTTTTTGGCACATACTGCTTCCCAATTCTTGAAATCAGAAGAAAAGCCAACTGAACCTTGCCAGACCACAGTGAGTAAAACTCAATTTGTAGGCAAGCTTTCCAAAGCTAGTGATCAACCATCTCTGCTGTTGCTGATAAAATGAGGAGTCAAAATAAATATATTGTGTGGGCTGAAAAAAACAATCTTTAAAAAAAATATGGTGTCAAATCTAAGAGACAAAAAAACGGCTAGACGCCAAAATGAAAACATCCCATCCTATCACTCAGTATCAGTGAGCGATGGGGGCTGGTGTTATTCTAATAGGACTGTAATTAAAGCCTCCATCTCATCTCACTCTCGTACTTGTACACACTCTCTCTCTCTCAAAACATACAGACACACACACACACACACACACACACACGCACACACACACACACACACACACACACACATTCACTCACTCACATATGTAGGGAAGCACAAAAATGCTTTGTTCCTCCCACCCACCTCTAGTCCATCAAGGCGTGTGTGTGTGTATGTGCGTGTGTGTGTGGGGGGGGGTTATAAAATCATTCTTAATTACACATTTGTCACATGAAAAGCATTCTGCCTACTTTGTATGAGCTCTAGCAGTCTGATTAATTCAGCAATCCTCACATTCCAACTGCTCATTATACACAAAACTTCCACTCCTCTCTGTCTTTTTTATCTATGTCTTCCCCCATTTCATTTTCTTCCCTCATTCCTTTGGTCCTCGACAGTTCAGGCTTTTCATTTTGAGTGTACTGATGTATGCTTGCCAGATCCAGTAGCCACAGAGGCAAGCGTCTCCTTGGGGATTTGGGGTTTGACAGCACATACAGGCTGTCAGTGTTCTATGTTGGCTAACAATGATAGGACAATTAAAGTGGAGCGGAACACACAGTTTCTTCTGTCTTACGCACCTCTCCAGCTATCATCTATACAGGTGTCCCCATTGTATCAGAAAGAGTAATCAAATTAATCATATGACACTATCTTGACACATTGAGCTTTTACGCTATGGGTGGGTTTACCCTCAAACAATATATTAGCTCTTCATTATAGTCCATTAATACCTGAGCCAGTTTAACAATCAGGGCCTAATGGCTGTTATCAGAATGTTAAATGAATTATTTGTTTATCTTATAGTAATTTCAGGGGCTTTTGAAGTAACTCATGCAATTTAATGTTCAATTTGTAGTCCTTAAATTGGATTTCCCAAAGTGTCAGTAAGCTAAAGAAAAAATCAAAAGGGCAAATTTAAAAAAGCTTGATTTGAAAATCTGAAAAACTATGTAACCAGAGCACATGCTGTATGAAAATGATACGTCTACGTCCCACTCAAGAGGAGAGACCAACCTTTCAAACATATGTATTTTACTTCAAAGAGAGACACAACCACAAGACCATATTGTCCGTGAGCACAGCGGTGAAAAAACCCGAGTCTCACTTTTGTTGTGAAACAGTGTTCATCTGTTTGAGCTATTTCCATCTCTGATTCCTTTGTGAGCTTACAGGAAAGCACAGGTCCGATACATCCCTGGAGACGGTAAATCTCGACATCAGAAAGACAAACAACATCTGTTTACTCTCAAAAACTCTCTAGCAGAGCTGCTGCCATGGTGGAGATATCACACATGCAGGCTGAACAAAGCAGTAAGGTGTCCCTATCACACTGCGATCCCCAATCTGAAGCGTGTTCTCAGAGAATCTCTATAAAGTTTGCTTTACTTGAATTGTCTGGGCATCTTTGAGAGGGACAGTCCTTCGCAAGAGCAGAGCATTTTCAAATGTCAAATGCAAACATATAGTGCCCCGATTCCAAACACGTGCAAAATGGTAAATGGCAAAAGACGAGTTTGTTCCAACTTACTTAGTAATATTTAGGCTCACCATGAAAATGCTTTTAGAGCTTTCCACAGAGAGGAGTGTCAATACAAATCAGGCGTGACAGTGCAGTTATGGTGTCAAAAATAACTCGTGCTCAACCAAGTCTGAACCGGTTCTAGAGCAGCCCCAGGTATTCCCCGTCTTCCTACCAACATAAACCAACCAACCTTAATGTCGATTATACCTGCCTTTTGGATTTTCTAATCCATGCACAAGTTGACTTGGATGTGAGAAATGTTAGACACATGCCAATAATACAACAATCATGCGGCCGCTATTTGACAAAATATTTTTCAAACCAGATTGTCTGAACTAAGGTTTTGGTTTGCCATATTGGTGCAGTTATTTAAATGCAGAGCAAATGCTGCTACTAACCGTAATGGTTAACTGCAGTTGAATGAATAAAATGCATTTGTACTGACAAAAATAATAATTCTGAGGATAAACAATGTCAAAGTAAATGGAATTCTAAATTCATCTCTAATGGTGGACATTTTTCACTTTACAGAACACTGATGCTGTTGTTTGTGTGTGTGTGTGTGTGTGTGTGTGTGTGTGTGTGTGTGTGTGTGTGTTAGAGCCCCTGGGGGATCCAACTTCCTGTTCTGTGATTCCTTGGTCACATCTGCTATGAATGTTTCATGTCTCACTGGTGGTAACCCGCTATGGGTGGCACACCAGCGCGCGCGCGCGCGCACACACACACACACACACACACACACACACACACACACACACACACACACACACACACATACACTTGAGCCAACCAGCCTGAATAATCGCTGTTTTGTTTTATTGAAATTCAACTTCTGAATATCTACCTGCAGGCACCGAAGATGGACAGAACACACACACACACACACATTTGAGACCACAGTCTTGATTTATGGTGATGCACAGTGCTGACACCACCTACCCCAGGTGCTGTCAGGAGATAGAGCTCTGCATGAACCACAACCTATCACACATACGCACACACACACACATACTGTACTCTAGCTCCAAGGCCAACACTATATCATACTATGTGAGTGTATTAGTGACTGAGCATGTACGCACTTGCTGCTCGAGAGGCTATAAATGTCTCTCCTCACAGCATGCTCTTTGGGCCGGCATGCCACCAGCAGCTAGCCCCCTACCCAGTGTCACTGACAGCGCATAGAGTAAATTAGCCCAACTGGCTTGACCTAACCACATGGGGTGTGAGCACAGTCTGAAAGTGTCTCCCTCCAAAAAACCGCAACATCAAATCAGCAGTGAAGCATCCCTCAGCAGCTAACACTTCACCACTCCCTGCTTCTTGGCTTCTGGCCTCACACATTCAAAAACAATAACCACAGCAACAGCAACACCAGTGACATACACTATCTCACACCATTATGAGCTCACATTTCTAATATATTTGAAACAAAAATGGTGACTATTGACTTAAGTTGTCTTTTTTTTTTAACAAATAAGAAAGAGCCATTTCTATAAAATTAACAGATTTTTTTCTGTAGAATTAAAGGGAGTTTTATATTGTAGTTTTTGGTTCAGTAAAGCAACATGAGCCATCATGAAATGTCAAACAGCAATAAACTGGCAAAAGCTTGAAATGCAGTGCCAAAGAGCAAAACAAGTACACAGATCATAGTCTGCAGCGAAGGAAGGATAAACATACAGTAAATATGTCTACAGACTTAAATCTCTGCATGGGTCTGATAGAGAACTAAAAACAAATTAAATCTATCCATATTAACTCAGCAGCCATGATATTCCAGCAGCTAAAAGCACAACTCACTATATTATATTATAGTTGCCAAGCTGAAGAAAAACACATTATGTGACATTACCCCTTCTGGGCCTATCTGTGGCAGCAGGTTCTGGGATGTACATTACGCTACAGTAGCCATTCTCAACCAGTGGGCCTCAGAGCGCCAGCTAGTGGGCTACAGAGGCAGTGATTCTGCCAAATTTTACTTGAAATTTACAAACCTATTTTTTTCATAGATATCTTTATGTGCTTAAGAATTCGCAGCAAACAAAAAAAAACCCATCAAATTTCAATCACCTGTTAGGTTGCATGTTCAATTATTGTTGTCGAGAGTTATTGCCCCCAGAGACCCTCCATGGTTTGAGAAATGTTCAGAGAGTGGTTCCATCTTGCTTATTAACGCTGGAACTATCCTCAGGTTGACACATTGTCAGGTAGAGGCAAACGTGTTTTGCCACCGCTAGCAAGCTAACAGTTCCTCGGACGCAGTCACATAGAGTGAAACGAAAAAGTTATGTGGGAGAAATTCCTGCTTCAGTAAAAGCTCCAAAGCGTGTGGTGAGGAAATACCTCACCCTGAGTACATTAAATTTGGATTTATAATAGCAGGCAGTGATGCTGAGCCAAAAGCACACTGTGTTGAATGTGGTGAAATCCTGTCACAGCTCAGTTTACTCTTTTCTTTCTTTTTTGTCACGTTATGTTCTTTTCTCATTCATTCTGGGAAGGTGGTCCTCAGAAATTTAGCAGCATGTGCTGCAAAATGGTAGTAGGCCTTGATTACCTTAGCCAATATATGCACATTTGTGTGGTTGGGTAAGCCTGCAGAGCTGTTTGAGCCTGTGCTACAGTTACAATCCATGTAGCCCCAGTGGACAGGCTCAGCTCATACCTCTCCGCTATGGCTTTCAGACACGTGCACAATTCATTTCTGACAAGGATGTATTCATCCCTTGTAGAGTGTGAAACATTATACAGTAGAGTTGTACATACTAATCTAGTCTGTCTGTTGATTTGATTACATGAACACTAATTAGAGCCAGCAGCATTGAAATCTAATCAGTTACACAGTTTGGCTTAGCTCGAGATGGGGATGAAATCTTCAAGACTGTGGCAGAACGGTCAGTTGTTATTGCTGACTAAAGACAGCAACAGGGACTCTGAATGAGCCATGTTGTAGGATTTGAGACCAAGCATCAATTTCCAGGGCTGAAAAATGAAGCCAACGCAGAAGCGCCAAAAACTACAGTGCCACTTGAAGCTGGAAAAAATAAAAGTTTTGGTCTCTATAGCTACTTTCCTACATGACAACTGCACAGGGGGTGAATTTTTATATGACTCACTTGTTTAAATGATATTATAGCTTAAATTCATTAATTTAAAATTTATAATTTTATTATTTATAATTTTACTTATGCATAATTATGGGCATGGCTGCATTGAGTGACAGCTAGCCACTAGGTTTCAGCAAGCAGGCTTCACCCACCACTCCACCTCTTTGCTCATTTTTGGATTAACCAGGAGTTTGGCGGGGTCAGGCTGTGCCAAGATGGCAGAGGCGGAAGCCACTGTCGCTGAGCTTCAGAAACCTGTGGGTGACGTCACAGAGACTATGTCCATGTTTTGTACAGTCAATGATTGTGACATAAAAAAAGAAGCTCTGATAGAAGCCCAGCCTGCAGTGAGACAAAGATCACAGACATAACGATGTGGTTTTTCAGATTTAAATCCAATTACCCTATGATCCCAAATGTATATCATGTCTTATCAAACTTTTATTAGCAACAGAAAGGGATGTTATAGCAGTGCCCTGTGAACACTAAATGAAAGCTACAGCTTTTCATTGATGTGGTGTCAGTCACCAAACAGTATGGAATGGATCTTAAAGCCTCTAGCCTGAAGGGTACAGTAGGACTGTGATGCTACAGTAGTGATGCCACAAACACTGCGAGCCTGCCAACAAACAGAAAAAGTAGACTGTATTCCCTCTGTACTGAAGAAATGTCTGAACCAGAAACTATGGCAAATACAGCTGATAAAACATTCTGTGAAGATTTACAGTAGAAACAATGTCATCAACAGCAATGAGAGAATTCCACTCATTTAATGGGTGCTTCTTTCTCACGACTACAATGTATTTGTGTGATAATAATACTTGCTACCACTCATCTTCTCTGAATACACTGCTGGTAAACTTTGACACTCCTCTTTAAATAGTATACTCATATTTTTTAAACTTAGTATGCAATAAGTACTCTCTCTTAGCAATCACACACACTTTTTAAAATGCTATTATGTAGTAATACTACTTAAACGATAGACGGATGCACGGATAGATAGATAGATAGATAGATAGATAGATAGATAGATAGATAGATAGATAGATAGATAGATAGATAGATAGATAGATAGATAGATAGATAGATAGATCATGGAAAAGAAGGACAATGTACTACAACATTGCAGGCATTCTCATCAGATGGTGCATATTAGAATAGTAGCTCGTCAGCAGCCTCCCAAAACAATAAAACAGCAGTCGACAGACAGCTTAGCCCATCAGCACACTGTTAAATTACAACCATCAGCACCCCCTCCCCCCCTCTGGATCTAAACTCTCATCTCTAGCACCAGGAGAACAATCTGCAGAGTAATTAGCCTCCACCAACAGACAGTTACAGAGAGAAGGAGGACGTTTGGCTTGATTAAATTATTAAACCACACAAACAAAAAACAAAAGCAGCATCAAAGAGGCACTGCGGCTCTCCTTCAAAGCTCCTCGCTGTTCCCTAAATACAGAATACAGAGAACGTGTTCTCCCAAGCCACTAGTTGGCATAATTAGCTAAATGTGTGCATTTGAGTGTGTGTTTGTGTGTGTGTGTTTGCTGTGATTGGACCCATTCCTCCGACTGCTATCTAAAATAACCAAGTGGTTAACGACAACATGATGCCAGGGAGCCCCCCACCCCCACACCAACTTACACACACATCACACGCGTCTCCACACATACACATTAAACAATAGTCTAATTACAACATTTATAACTCCCCCATGCCTCCTGCGTCTCTCCAACCCCCAACCCACAAATCTGTGAATCTGGAATTGAATTTAGACCAAGTTGAGGGCTGCGCTGGCATGAAAAGACTATTTGATTAGAACGGCAGTTGTTTCATTTGTGGTGCAGCAGATTGCAGAGCCTCTCTATCCGGTGTGCAATCTGTATTCATTACTCGGTGTAAAAGGATGATCCATGTCCTGACACCAGGCTCATCATTTCATGCAGATGCACAGCAGCTCCACAAGGCCCTTTCCGAGCCACCATACCATGCCTCCCCCTGAAAGCGCAGCAATACTCTACTTCTTTCCCCTGCTCACCATTTTCTCCCTCTTTCCTGTTGTCTTTTGCTGTTTCCTCAATCCTCAATGCTAACATCTTATCCGTGTCTCTTGCAAGGACTTTTTGGCCTGATATGAGAAAAGCTGTGATAATAGCAGTCAGGTTAGATATTCATACAAAAAACAAAAAAATAAGTCAAAGCAAATAAACGGCAGCATGTTAGACATTCCCACATTGCTGACATAAATCAGCAATATTAAATTAATGAACAAAATATTTGGAACACAATCCAGATACTGTACCAGTATTAAAGGTAAAAGAAATACTAACACCCTTTCTCTCTTTCCCTCTGTCTTCCTCCTTTCTTTTCTGGCTGCATTCACTACCCTAACCCCTTGCTTTTTATTCCATGCTCTGGCTTGCAACCCTGCTCTCTATTCGGGGACTGCAAAGGCCTGCTGGCCTCCTGCCACCACCAGCCTCCAATTCAGAACTATCAAAAGACACACAGGCACAAACTGCAAGGCATTTGGGCCCTTTATTTCCATGTATGAATTAGTTCCATGTAGGATGTTCAGATGTAGCATTTGCACTTGTGTGCGTGTACAAGTGGAGGTTAATTTATTAGTGCCTTTAAGTGTATGTTGATGCATTAATCTAATCCAAGCAGGTGCTGTGATTGGGACTAAAGGCAGGTACAGACAGCTCCACTTACATTCAGGCACATGGTGTAAGGTGCAGATTTATACCAGCAGATTATTTTCCCAAAGTGTAGCGTCTTTCTTTTCTTCTTTTCCTCTTCAGTCTTTTGGTGACTGACTGTGAACTGTAGCGAGCAAAGCGACGGAGTAAGGGGAGTGTCACTGTCAATCTTGCGGCGGACTGCAGTTTCACAACAGACTGTGATTTTAAGATTGACTGAATGCTGCTGCAACTTTACTAATCATGAAACAAGAAAAATAAAACAGTCTGCACACAACATTCTACTAATCCGTTTCCTTGTCTGCACAACAACGACAAAAGTTCGCCAACACTCTCTTTGCGCACTTGACTGCTCTTTGCACTCTGCGCCTTGATTCGCGAAATTAGCACCTAGAGTCCAATTTAGCAGCATCTCAATCTGCCATACTGCTGGGCTCTGAATGGATGGACCACTGATTACTGGCCTGATGGGCACACACACCAACCCATCTACAGATGTTCCCATGCCAAACATGTCACAAACCACAAGCTGTTTCATGACATTGCACACAAAAACAAAAAAAGGTCCCAAACTTTCATATGCTAATTCAACTACAAGTGTTTTTACTTTTGTATTTTGTTTAAAGACTGCTCTAAGAGACAACTGTGACAGATCAAGAGGAAAAACTGTAGGCGTATGTATTGTATTTTTAACCCTACAAGTCCCTGGAAACGGAGCTAAGAGTCTCTGCTGTTTGAATAAAGTGAATCCAAATGCGTAGTAAAAAGTGTGTCTGCTTTATTTCAAAACATGCCCTTAAGCTCTGTGCCTCCTTTTTAAAGTGAATCAAGCTAAAAATAAGGCAATGAATTTTGATAAGGAACCTTGCGTCAGCAGAGATAACCCAGGGAAAACTCATTTTGCTATCAGGGAGATGATTTGAAAATTCATTCTGTGCTGTTGCCATATCCTTTTGTCCATGTCATTATGAAGTGATCTGGGGAGCATCAGCTTTGACAATAAGGAAGGATGCCTTAGTTCGCCTTAACAGAACAAGGTCACTCATGATACCCTATGCTCCCTGACACAACTGTCTGATGTCTTGTATGTCTTTCAAAACCAGTCTTTCCACAACTTCTTCCCGGGGTTTGAAACTTGGATCCTAAACTTTCTGGGCCTATGTGGTGTGTTTGAAGTGAAATAATCCCTTTGGCAGAGTCACACAGAAGCCAATGTCTCTCCTTTGGAGGCTGTAGAGAGGGGAAGCTTAAAAAATGAACTTTCAAAGAAGAAGAAGACCACAAGCAAAGGATACATGCCTATCTACCTTGCGCCATATGCTGCAGAGGCAGAGGGGAAAGAAAAGGCAATGCAAAGAACTAAAAATGACATGGCCAGCCTGTGTATGGAGTCTTTTAGACAGACAGGGCAGGGAGACAAGCAGACCTGTTGAAAAGCATGTAAGTGAGTTTGTGTGTGTGAGTTTGACAGTGTGTGTCTTTGTGAGTCTGCATGAGCACTTGCCTGTGTTGTTGACAGTATGGGTAGACCTGATAAAAGAGCCTATGGATGAGTGGGAGTCTAATCCTAGAGCTATATATCCAGCAAGCCCTCCCATATGCACACCCAGTGTGGTCCTGCCACGAGAAACTGCCACCAACCAGCTGTCTGCAGTGCACAGTCCCGGCCACGCTACGCCAGCAATGATTAGCCCACGTTCATCCAATGGTGCCCGCTAGAGACCCGCCTGTCCTCTCCTCCCTCCGTCACTGCTGAAGGACATCACAACACAGACATGACGGTGGAGAGATGCAAGGAGTACAGAGAGAGGGAAGGATGAGACACAGACACAGACAAAGGCAGAGTGGAGTGTCCTGAGACACTTCTGCAAACCTGAGAAGACCAAGAGGAGCAGGGGTGAAGTTCAATGTGCTGATCCACACAGACGTGGCCGGGACAGGCTCTCTACACCAGAACATTGTCCAGAGCTGATGAAGCAGTGAGCTCAGATAAGAACCTCTATTATACAGGCTGGCATTGATGTCACACACCACAACCCGCTGCAGACTTCCCAGAAGTGCCGCCAACATGCTCTATTTAGGATGGGAGGGAAATGTATTGCTTACATGAACTAGTCATTTATCGTAAATACACCACTGCCCTTCCTCCTCCTCCTAAACCCTCTCTTCCTGCCTCTGTGTCTTGTGGATGGAAAAAATAAATCAATGTGCATCACATCCATTACCCTGCTCTTGCACTGCTCTCTCCCCATCTCTCTGTCTCTCACTCATTCTCCTTGACTTACTGCTTAAGTATAAGACATCAGAATATTAACAATGTATCTTTCAAAGTGATATAGTCAATTGCGCATTTAGAAAATTACACATTGTACGGAATGTTTGAAGGCCTTTTAAACCCAATTAGGCATTATGACATGTGATATCTGAGAATTAATATTGTGCTCATTTATAGAGCCTGTTCTAGCCCAATCATATTCTGTGAAAAACAGAAAAGCTGCATAAAAGTCGGACTGGTTGATTAGCGTCACCAAGATATGATCCATAATGGTTCCATGATGGTGTTAACATCCTATTTAATGTTTAACTTAATGTGCCATCCAATTTATCCCCCACGACAAATTGCATAACATCACTTCTGATGAATTTAAATAGGTGAGCATTGTCTGAAAGAGTAAAGTGATGATGGCTCTTCAGGGATTCTAGGTAACACATGGCCTATTCTGCTTCAGTTCGTCCTCTTTCCAGATTATGGAGAGTAACCGCCCTGCACTGTGCTTTCCCTGGACAAGTGAGGCTTACAAATCACCCCTGCTGCAGTTGGAGGAGTTGAAGGCGCTCGGCACAAGGTTTTACTGCCTGTCTTCTATGAATGGCTCCCTGAAGGCTCCTATGATAATAGCTCACAGCCGTGCCCTTCACGGAGCCTGACATCAAGCACACCCCTACAGCAGAATGGAATGGCATATCAACTTACCCAATGGAGTGTCATATCAACTCATCCACTGGTTCTGGTCGTAACATAGGCAGAAGATGAAATGAAATAGTGCTGGCTTGAAATTCACTCAGTTTGGACGTCGGACAGAAAACTTTTTTTAAAGGTCCCATATTAAGGAATTCTTGTAATTTTCTTGAAAGTAAATAAGACAGCAAAATATTTTCAGAGTCCTGGAGTTAGTACATGAATGATGACTAATTCCACAATGGCTAAACTTCAACATGCTTAAAGAATTCATATTTGTTCACAGCAAACCAATAATTGGAGGGTTACCAAGAAAAATCGACCAGAATATGCATTTATATTTCCAAAGGCAAGATTAGCAGCTAAAACTATGAAAAAAGTGCACCACAAATGTGATTGAACCTTATTGTTATATGAGTCCATATTACGGTTGTGAACAAACAAGTCATTTTCTTCTTTCCTCCTCTTTACCTATTTCACCTTCCTCTATACTGATAAATGAAGTGGAAACTACTGATGAAAAACCTCGTCATCAATGCCAGTTTCTGACATCTTTGATGTATTTGGGTAAAGGCCCCACACTCAATCCAAACATTTGTGCCAAAGAAGCTCTAGACTCACAGCCCTCCCTCCACAGACCTGGGAAACACTACTGCACAACATTTGTTGGGTAATGCTAAAATGCTTTAACACTTAATACATTAGCCAATGACAGTTGCCACAACTAATTGGCATTAATCATGTACCAAGACTACAGCCACACTAACAGCTCTGTGGGGCTGCACTGCACAGCGGTGTTTTTAGCTAAAAGCTAATGTTAGCATGCTAACACGCATACCATATTCACTATTTTGGTTGAGCATGTTAGCAGGATAGCATTTGCTAATTAGCACTTAGCACAAAGTACAGCTGGGGCTGATAGGATTGCCATTGATTTTGCAGGCATTCAGTCAAACAATAAAATTAAGTCGTGACTTTTTGTTGTTATTGTATCATCAGTAAAACTGAGCAAAACACAGACTTGGTCACATACAAACTTAGCATTCAAAACACAGACATGGTGGCTTGGTCCACTTTCATGCCAAAACAGACACCAAAATTGCACTGAGCCACCAGATGTTTGTCTCCCTGTGGCCCGGTAGAGATTAAGACCAATTATTCTGCATAAGTATTTTTTGCCAGACATTTTCCTGAAGAAAATATGCAAAACCAAGCAAAACTTCGAATAATGTCACACGGCCCCGGTCATTGCAACCAACATAACCAGAATTGGTGTGGGCTTTTTGAGGTAAGTGCGTGGTTCGAAAAACACAAAAAAGAAAGGACATACAAAAAAGAGACATTCATCCATCCAGCCATCCATCATAACCGGTGCTACGGTGAAGCCAATTTCCACAAAGCTGCTAAGCTGATTGAGGCAGACCAAATCTGTTTCACCAGCTTACATTCCTTCAAAATGGCCATCTCACTTCCAATATCACGGGCTTTTACTGTTCCCCATTCCCCTGGCTCAGGCTGAGAGTTAGCAAGGCTTAGCTGGATGAAACACTCCAACAGCCCAGTTCTCCCCTGGAACCCACTGATATCTCTATAGCACAGCCTCTCCCCACATAGCTACACTTAGTTGGTTTATTTACTCATACTATTATTCTTTGTTTAATGTCTGTTTTTTTTTTTGTTTCAAATCCTAACAATATTACAACCATTAGGATGTAAACAAAAGATTTATGCGAATTCTGACCAAGCCAGGCACACAATCTAATCACAGCACAGACACACACACAACCACACACACCTTGGCAAAATGCACAGGCAGCACTTAACCACAACACCTTCTACTGGAGTAGATTAAATTCACACAAGGCCTCTTTGAAGAAGGAAATTGGACAGATAAGAAACAGATTTCTATGAAAGAAGCTTGTGAAGGGGCCTATAGAGAGAAAGCGTGGAAGTGTGCACTGGAAATGGTCGTTCACCTGTTTTTGTCACTTGTAAGCTTGCATTTGCCACTGTACATATTGTGCTCATATTCATGATATTTATCAATCTTTTGCCATTTATTGTGTCATACTCCTCCCCCCGGTCACTTTCTCTGTCTCTCCCTCACACTTTCTCTGTCATTTTGCCACAACAGCAAATATCCTGTTGGCCCAGGCTGCAGGCTGCTGGTGCTGGTCTATCTGGCCCTGGGATCGATCCGGCTCCAAGCCGAGGCCTCCCATTCATCTCAGAGCCATAAAATGTGATTAGTGCTGACTACAGCACTGCAGGGAGATGGGCTGATAGGCCTGATAGCCTCAGATAGGCTGGGCTGGACACTCTACAGGAAGACAAGAGCAACAGCATGCTGTGGATTCATCCTCACCGTTTTCTGCCTTTTTTTCCTCATTTTTTTTTTCTCTATCGCCCTCTATTTGCTTTTTTCTCACTCTCATCTTTGTCAATCTTTCTCCCTCCCTCTCTCTTTCTATCTTACCTCCTTTATTTTTATGTAGCTGTCTTCAGACTATCTTTCTCTAAAGTTTATCTCTCATTTTTTGTTTGCTTCATATCAAAGTATGACAAGCCTGCATGCACACAAATTACATAGCAACACTCAAACTTAAATGCCAATATTGTCAGTTTTGCCTTCTTCTTATCCCGCAAAGTTATATTTAAATGGCAGAATTAGCCTCCATCCCCCTGAAACCACACTCACTGTACCCACATACAGTGTATCTCTGTGGCATGTGACCACTTCTGTCAGCCAATCACGGAGCTTAGAGCTTGCTAGTGGCAGAATCAAGCTCAGAGGCTGTGGCAAGAATTGAGGTAGGAAACAGAAGACTGCCTCAGTTCTGAGGAGAAACAACTTGGCGTTATGGGCACACATCTCTAATGCGCTGAAGCCTGTTAGAGGACATTCAGGGAGGTATCGCGACAGTTTGTATGTACTGTGACTACGGACATCATGAAACCGTATTACACATTAACACAGGATTATTTCATACAAGTAACATCTTCAGCTCACCATAGCCTTGTTGATATGCAGTAAAAACTTCTCACAAATAATAATGTTCAGCAGGAAAGATATAATCTTGTGACATCAAAAAAATAAAAATTAAAAAGGGATCTTTAAATGGGCTCAATTTCTAGTATTTACTTTGTTACTGAGGTGGTCGATAAATAATAAATGTATTTTTTTGTGAACAGGAGGTAAGGATTAAGCATGAATTTCATTGTTATAATTTTGTGACGGCAGCATCTCATGATACATCCATAGGATTGACTTAAATGCAAGGTCAACATGCCGAATATCTTTATCAAATTTGATTTGACTAAATATTATCTATTTATCCATAATAGCAGACAAATGATACAAGTCATTACATTTTTAATATATATAAGTATCAGTATGGCATTTGAGTAAAGACTGTGATTCTCATTTCCTTGTGCAGTATTGTGCCAATTTAAGTGTGCTTCTTATCCAGAGATGCAGTGGAGAAGATTCATGTATCAGTTAGATTTGTGTGTTTGCGGCTTTTAATACATTTGCTAAACTTGCACACCACCGGTTTTACTCAAAACATGCCCTTATAAGGAAGGTTACACCCATGGCAGAAGGAAAGGGCTTGGGACGCCTGGCACTAACAGGACATTCTGCAGCACTGGTGTGAGGATTCACTGCTCTTGGTAGTTATTGTTTCATTGCACCAATTTAGCACAGTAGAAGTAGGAGTCTGTATGTGTCATGAACGCATGAAATTGGGAGATAACAATGTCAATATGGTCAATAATAACACTATATGAAACCAAAACATGCTGACCTGTGTCTCACGGACGTTCTCCACTGTGAAGTTGAACCACACTCTGAAGCGAGGGTTGCAGGTGTCAGGACGGATGAAGAGGTCAAACTCAAACTCACTGATGTAGTCAACACGGCCAAGGTTCCCTGCAGAGACAGTGAAACAGCTTACATTAGCATTAAGTAGAAGTGAGCAGTGAATAATTTCTGTGTTATTTAAAGTTCACAATCAGTGGACTCAAACCATTACAAACAGACACACAGTCACAAGACAAAATCATGCTTTAATATGACACAGCCTCACTCAAATTGAGGCTTTCAAAGACTGAAGTGTTAAATCAATAGGTCAAAGTCAAGTATCTCTTGATAGTGCTTCATACTTGTCTCCTGTCTGGTTTATCAATCTGTATCTGCACATTTTACTATATTGATACTCCTGTCAGACCAAAATAATGTCCACAGAGAGCATTAAGTACGAGGAGAAGAAAGACCAACAGACTGGGATGTTCCAGCCATCCATATCTGACACACAGTATACTATCCACAGCGAAAAGATCCAGATGATCAGTGGAAGTATAATTAATCCAATGGGAACCAATTCCCCGCTTCCAACTCTCATAGCTGTCTATAAGATGACTGGGTGGTAGATGATTACATGACAGCATTCTAAATATAGGCCTTGTCTGTATCTTCTGATTCATATGTCAGCACACATGTAGCAGAGTCTCTTTTGGTGCGAGCACAAATTAATGACGTTCAGAGCAAAAAGATGGGGAAAAGAGTGAGAAGAGAGTGTGTTAGTCTTCTTCTTGGAGCTGCACAGAAAAAGGACAAATCGACAGCTTATTTTAACCGAATGCTGTGCTTACCCTAATACACATGACCAGTCAATTCTGTCATTTTAAATGATGAACTGAGATGCTGTATAAACCAGCAGCTGTTCAAGACTTAAGTTCGCTGGCAAACTAGGCAGACCACAAGGTTCAATGTCCCCCACAACTCTACATTGGGGTACTGTTGACCACCTGTTGGCAAGTAGCACCATAGCAGCAGCATGTACACACAGACACAGCTGATTATAGACAGATGGGCTAACTACCACACTGTCAAAGTATATCCCTCTCCTTCTGCCATCGGACAGAGCTAATCCACTAGTCAGCTTGCAACACACTAACACACACGCACGCACACACACACACACACATATAAAAAGAGTTTGCTCTCCTCCACTACTCACAGAAGTGCAATCATTAGTTTACATAGGGCTGCAGAAAACTACAAGGTGCTCTGAAACATAAACAAGAGCAGCATTTCAGTCTAAACTTTTAGATTCGAAGAGGTATTTTCAACATTTACAACACAGCATGCCACAGGAACACACAAGCAGCGGGAAAGAAATTGCAAGAGGTTATTGCGTAACAATAAGCTGATGACTGATCCGTATTTACATTTGAATCCCATTCACCAACAGCCTCAGCAGCTACTGGACTAATGGTGAGTGGCGTCTCATTCCAGCACACTGGTGCCTGGAAAAACCCTCCCTGCAGACCGCTACCCTGACTGATTTGAAAGTGCTTGAGCCATGCTGAAATATATATTTGTTATACTCCATCTAGCTATTCATCTAAATTCTGCTAATTCTACATTCAAGGGGCATATGCAAGATAAGTAAGGTTAGACTGACAGAAAGCAAGGCAGTCTGTATGTTGATGAATGACCTTTATCACGTCTACATTACATGTGCTGAGGAAGAGTTAATCACATCTGTCTTTCTGTCTGTCTACACATGTTTCTGCATGTCAGAAAATACATGTGAGAATAAGCTCTCTTCTGTCTGTTTTGGAGCCAACACTGTGAAATTAATACCACAATAAAAGTGTGAAATGAACTTCATGACCTCCCTGTTTAGCAGGCACATTTCAATGAGCAGTTCTCAGTGTGGAGATCTACATGTGCAAAACCTAAAAAAACAACGCTACAGATTTATCTTCAATTATAATCACTCAATTTATATAGTATTCAAGCGTGGAAAATGTCTTACTGTTGTGCTTACAGGAAAAACATTACGTCCAAAACATACAATTTCTTAAGCATTTATGATTTATGATGATCAATTTCAAGTCATCACTCATTTAGTCGTGACAGCCGTGAACCACAACATCTTGATAGGAGAACTTTGTTGTGATATCATGACTCACGTGACTGAGTTGATGACTGAGTTACTGTCCTGCCCTGGTTTGTTATGCACAGTGGCTGGCTAGTAATGGCAGGCGGGCGGGCAGGGACTAGCTCTTTGGCTGGTTGGCAATGCAATCCCAAGCCACTGAAAGCAGACAAAGCCAAAAGCAGGAGGAGGGTTGAACCAAACCCAGCTGAGGCTAGCAAGCGCTAACAAAGAGAGGGGATAGACAGGAGAGCAGCACCTGTTCCAGACAGAAGTGTCATTGAATCGATCATCTCTCATACCAACACACAGCTATTCACAGAGCTGACACTGCCAAATGCAGCCTATTAGAGTGAGTTGATAATGGCCTCCAAAGGTCATCCCTCCAATCAGAGTCTTAATAATGCTATTCAATGACGACAAGACAATCAAGTCTCTCAGGACACTTTTAGTATTTATATGGGGGGTATTTTTTTAAGACTTAAAGACAGCAAATGCTTTTAAAGCATTATCAGAAATCAATACATTGATTTGTGAATCTCTACTGTGAAAATCGTTAGAGAACTTCACTACTCAGTCAACTGCAAATACACTGTAAATGATGCTAATCAATCTTCCTCTCCTGCAGTCACACTATGAGTGAAACGACTTTGTGACGTTAAACCAGAGGGAGGTGTGACGGGTTGCTACAAATGCTGTCAGAGACGATACAGAAACAAAATCTGTGACTGCAATTCACTTTGCTTTCAGTGCATTTTCACAAATCAAGGGATTTGCTGTCATTACTTTGAATGAAAGATTTTACAAAACATCATAGTAATTAAAAAAGGAAATCAGAAAAAATATGCAGCGGCTGCTATAGCTGAGTGCACAGCGCAACTGTGTATTATTCATACAATTAAGAACGAATTGGGTGCAAATGAAGCCAATACACTGTGTTTGTCTTTGTCACTTCACAAGAATTCATCCACAACAGAATGCTTTAAAGTGTGACAAAAGATGACTAGAGGCTCTGCGTGAGGCCCTCTGGCTGCCTGCGGCTGCACTCACTGAGTCAGTGAATGCTGACATGCACAACCATCAGCAAAGAAACTGCTTGTGCGTGTGCAAGGTGGAGCTACATATTTGAATTCACAGTAAACAAATGATATTCAGTTTCTTTGAAGTGAGACAAAATAAAGACATTTTTTAAAAAATTATTGTCACACTTTGATATGAGTGGTTTCTTTGGTGTTTCATCGAAAACTGAGAGAAAGGACATAAGAACAGCTACATGGGGGTCCCTCCATCACACAGATGTGTAGGCAGGTTAGCAAAGCTGAACAACATTAGCAAAAGACCCACTCAACCCTCCTCTCATGGAAAAGGCAGGTACCAATGTTACTGGCCAAACATGTGGCACTAGAGGAGCCAAAAGTTAGAAACCAAACTAATACACGTGTGCTTCTGCTTGTGAATACTATAGCATGGGCAGCAGTAGACAGCAGCCATGGGCGAGTGGGTTATTGAGCCTGATGCTTGAAGGCCTGATGTGAGAGATGGCTGCAGCCTCAGTGTTAGAATTACATGTTCAGCCCGCGAAGCAGCAGGGATATGACACGCCATTGATCCCCGTTTTAATTTTATGGTGGCTACCTCCAGATTCAAAAGCGTTGGTGGGCTGGTAGCCTGACCCTTTTAATCAATCCCATGTCATTAAGTATTTAACTAACATAAATGGCCAAGTGATTTTTCTGAAATGCCCTCAGAAAGTATTAAAGATGAACGAGATCAAGCAAAGATAAGCTATGTTGACTCTATATAATGTTGAAAAGCGAGGCAGGGTACACCAGATTTGTCGAGAATGATTTTTGGTTCTTTACGGAACAGACAGACTGTATTAGAGTAAGTGAAGCTAATGAACTACAGACTGAGAGAAGATGAGAAAGAGGAAAAAAGACACAATTTCTAGTCCTTGAGATCTCTTGCATAATTCCTCTTGAGTATCATTGCTCTCCATATTCTTCTTCAGTGGTGTCTTGGCATGTTATGTTGAATATCAATCTTTGTCCTTGAGGGAAAACTAGCGCAGCGTTTAGACATTAACAAATTGGTTTTCAACGAACAGCTTAGCCCTGCTGGTGCAGCCCAACAAAACACAATTGCTGGTTCTGAACAAGATTTTACACATGGCAGCCTCTCCTTGAGGAAAACCCTGAACAAAACCCTCTGCCTCTTTCTGTCTTTGTCTGTCTTTCTTTGAGTCTCCCGCTCCTTCTGTCTCTCTGTCTCTAACTCTCTCACGCTCCCATGCAAACAAATGAGAAAAAAATAGCAAAAGGCAAAAACATTTTTCAAGAAAAGTGGAAATCACACACCATGTGTTTCTGCTGAAAACAAGTGTCTGTCTAAAATAGGGATGAAACCTGCATCATTACACAGGGCCATAGGCAAGTAAACAGGGTGCAAACATGAGGTGGCCAAGTGGACAGTCAGTCATTCACACACGGGCTCACAGACTATGTGTTTCTATGTGTGTGTGTGTGTGTGTGTGGTTGTGGGTGTGTGCGTGTGTGTGCGTGTGTGTATGAGAGAGAGCTGGAGAGGGAGCAGAAGAACCTGGCTAATGTAATCCCATTATGGAGGTACAAGAGGGAGCAGTCACAGTGCTCAGCCCACACAAAGGGGCCGGCCTGCAGCCTGTAGCTATCCACTGGATGGATGGTTTCTGCCATGCAGATGGATCATCGTACAGCAGCAGCAGGCCTGCCTGCCTCAGGCCTGAGGTGGAACTCACTCACACAACCAGCCATTAGAATGGTAATAGGCAGTTGTTTCAAAATGAAATAGACTGTGTGGTTACAGTGCTTCCTGCTTAGCAGACGTGTGGGCTGTCATGTCCTAAATCTTACATCTTTTCACACACAAGTTTAATCACTTAAATTCTCCGCGATATACGGCACAATTATTGGTGTAAGAATTAATGTTGCTTACAGCAATTAGTTTTGCTATAGCAAAATTAACAAGCCTCAGTGGAGATGCCTGCTGTGTAGTCAGTGCAGTCCAAAACACTCTCTGGGTATTACAAGTCTGCATTTACACAAGTAAATACCAACATTTAAAGATGACCCCCTCCCCTGAAACCAACTCCCCCTGTCCACACATACACAAGCACCCACATGCCTGATAATACATTCAATTTCTTTTGGCTGGCATAGGCAAGGCCACAACTGTGTTTAAGCACCAGACTAGAGATTAAAAGAGTGCTGTACTGCTGAGGGAGACCAGCCAGGCACCTTTTTAAACTTATTTTTTGCTGTGTTCCATTTCATTATTGGAAAACACATCAGTTTTCCCCCCGGCTGCTCTGCGATGTGAGGAGGATTCCTGGACACAGAAGAGGAGGACTGATAAAGATAGAATTGATTCCAGCCAGCAGCAGCAGCAGCAGCAGCAGCAGCAGCAGCAGCAGCAGCAGCAGCAGCAGCAGCAGCAGCCATAGTGAAGGGGTCTCAGTTTAGACCTGCAGCTAAATGTCTGGTTTTTCCTCTGTCTCTCTCTCACTGTCTCTCTCCCCCCTCATCTAAAGGCAAGTTGTCACCGAGGCAACATCAATCTCCTGCCTCATGACTTCTTAAAGCCTGCCTTCTCCCCTGATGCCTTATCACTTCATCTGCAGGCAAGATTAAAGAGGTCACCTCCAAGTTTCCACAATCTAACTACCTAACAGGTATACTAAACTGCAGTCTATCTTTTAAAACAGTTGAAAGGATGAGTTCAGCTTTTTTTCAAGGCAATCTTAAAGCAACAGTTCGGACATTTTGAAATATACGCTTATTGCAGGGTCTTAGATGAGAAGATTTATAGCATTCTTACATCTGTGCAGTAAATATGAAGCTACAGCCAGCAGGGTGGCTAAGCATAGCATCAAGACTGGACACGGGATGACACAGCTAGTCTGGATCTGACAAAAGATATTAAAATCCATCTACCAGTGCCTCTAAAGCTCACTAATTAACACGTTATATCATGTTTCTTTAATGTGGACAGGAACCAAGGCGAAAAATCAACAAGTTGTGGTTGTACTTGGTGAGCTATTTCATGGCAGGGCGCAATGATTTCCTGGAGTCTCTGCTGGTTGCCTGGCAACCTCAAGGTGATGGTAAGACACCTTTAGCACAATAACCACACGCCATATGTAAGTTGAAAGAGTTATGGATCGATGCATTTCTGTCTTATTGACACACATGTTATTGACATATGTCCCATATGTGGTGTAAAGAGATTCCTTTGTAGCAGAATTACGTTCTGAAAAATAGTAGACATTCAAAAGTTCAAATGAAGCTAAAATGAGGCTTCGGCAGTCTTCGAGTAGGTGGCTTCAGTCTGGCAGTCGCATTTAGGTTTACTGATGGCAATTTGTCCCAGTAACAAACCCACATGCGACTGCTGGGACGTATCACTCCATCATGGCCCATCAAGGAAACACGGTCCACGGAAACGCAAAGAGGGAATTCAGTTCTAAAAAGGGCACAACTCAGGGAGATACTAGAGCTGGGCCATATAAACAATGGAAGTGAAAGACACAGTCCCATACTGGGCTTGGCTAACATTACTTTAAGATCAACATGAAAAGACAGGTGACGTATACCATTCAGTAACATGTCAAAAAAGACAAGAAATACCACAAACATCACCAAAGATAAAGTACGTATAGCACACGCCCTTACATTGCTGCCAGCAATTAGACCCATCCCCTGGAAGAACAAGTTGTGAGGAGAGAATAGCTCAGCAACAAACCATTATATTACTGAGTTAAGAAGTTTTGAATCCTTGCACTTCACTAAGAACACGTTCTGTTTAAAACCCACAGTCCTGACTGCTGTCTGAATACAGAGACGCATTTTCATTTAAATCCAATACTTGAAATAATCTTGTCTGATGTCTTATGTAGCCGCACACACACACGCACGCACGCACGCACGCACACAAACACACACATACACACACAATAAGTGCTTGTGTATTTGTAAACATTATGTGGAAATTGTTGTGAAAATAATCTTAATATACAACAAAACCAGGATAAGAGCAGACAATAAGAGGGGACAATAAGGGAAAAAATCATATTGTTATGAAACCATCTATGCTCCAGTGAGCTCCTCGTTTCAATATAGATGAAGAAAGCTGGGCCCGGGGACAGCAGTGAGATACGCAGGCAGCCCACACATATCTGATGATGTACAGGCCTGCCTGCACATTCTAAAGAGAACACATTTTCTGGCTAGCCTTTTATAATTGTATTTTTTTCCGTCCAAAAGGCCCTAGAGCTAGTCTGGTATATGCTCCATCTGAAGCAGTTGGTGTAGTAATGGGTCATAGTGATGCATTCATACAGGGACTGGCTTAATTGTATTATCAATCTCATCCAGACAGTGCCTCAGCTCCACTGCTCTGGACATGCTACTGTCAGACACTCTGCATTAGTACTGGGGACTGAACCATGAGGAATTGCAATCTTTACTTTCATCTGTTTCTCAAGCCTAAAACGGTGGCTTGGATGGTCGGATGATGTTTTTATCAGAATTTGGGCACTGCTGTCCCTCAGTTCTCACCCCCTCTCTGTCACTTTCTTTCTGTCTACCCGTCTGTGTCACTCAGCCCCTCTTTCTCTTTATCTATTGCTTTTGGTGTGTCCTGTGTGTTGGTGGCCACTGAGTAAATACAAGTCTGTTCCAATTTCATGCTATCTTTTAACAAGTTAATTATGTCGAGCCCTACAAAGACTGAGGACAGACAAAGGAGGTGGCGGCACTGGCAAAGGGACAACTGCCCAGGTCGGCTCTTTGTTGTTATATCTTGTTTTGTGTCTTCTTCTCCGAGCACTTGCCGTCATCTCTTTTCTCCCCTCCTCTGTATTCTCTTGGTGTAACTCCCTCCTTCCTTTCCTCTCTTGCTCAGTAGTAATCTTTCCAGCGGCTCCAGTAGTGGAGGAGAGTTTGGAGATAAAAGCATAGGGAGCTGAGGAGTCCTTGGCAAGCCTAAGGCAAGGAGAAGGTCAACAGGCCTGCTAAGAAGGGCTGTTATCATCTTGGTAACATGTTATCGGAGAGCCTGCAGTAGTGTTTATTTACAGTTATTGCTCCCTCTGGGTGCACACTTCAACGCCTGGGGCTGATTGCTCTGTAATGAGTTCAGGAACACAGGGAGCCGATGCAAGAAAAGAAGAGAAACAAGGGAGGCAAGAAATCACTGGCCAATAACCAATAGGTCAGCAAGAAAAAAAATCAAGGAAGAACAGAAAATGCTGGTGACTGAAAAAGCAGGAGAACCAGACAAAAAACAAGTGTATTCTTCAGACCAAGCTATTCTTCCAGTAGCTATATCCTGACATTCAAGAGCTAACAAATCACCCCAAATTGGACAGCATTTTCTCGTGAGGTACAGCCCAGTTAATCCAGTATAGCAGTAAATGGCTCTTGACCTGCAGTCGGCAGTACTTGTTCTAAGGAGGAACCACTGCTCAGATCTAAAACACTCAATTTCCATCTCTAATGTCCAGAGTCCCATTTGTAATTTACTTTGTCAGTCGTGCTTTTTCTATATTTATTTGCTTGACCAGGCCAGAGCTGTGTGTGTTAATCAGATTGGTCCATATTTAATGGGCTGACAGGTGAAGTGACAAGAGTGAAAAAAGTGAAGTTGGGCAAATCAGGAGAGAGCATGTCCGTAAATCCCAGGGTGGGTTTTTCAACAGTTAGGAGCACTGCAGAGGAAATCTCTCGTTGTGGAACAGCTTTTCAATCTAGGGAATTACCCTAAGTGCTGCTACTGTCAATGCAATGCCAGCTTTTCAGAAGGGAAAAAAATGAAAAAGCAGGAAAAGGCAGTATTGAATGCCTTTGGAAAGGCTTGGCAGAAGATCAAGCAGTTTTTCAGCAATCATTTTGCCAGGCACTGCACCCAACCATCGTGCAATTAAGAGAAATTAAGACGTGGAGCAATAAATATATATATGACAAAGTCACAAAGTACAAATATAAATTCTATTTTTTTTTTCTAAAATATACCATAAAAGCAAATCCATCCCATGACAAGCTAATCCCTTTTATACCATCGGATATGGGAGATTAAGAAACATAATTTGGTAATTCAATTTAGACATAATTCATCAGAGAAAGAGAGCACAAGGAGCTTTTTGGGATGAAGTTTCTCCATCGCAGCAGGAGCTTCCAGCTGATGCCAAGTTCAGGATGCAGAGACGATAACTGGAATGACTTCATTTAGAAATAAAGTGCTCCAAACATCTCAACATCTCGACATTACATTGTGGTTAAAGTCACAGTAAGAACAGTGTCCTCAGGAACTGAGCCAATGGGAGACAATCTCAGTAATCAACAGCTATGCAATCAGTGGAGTGGAGCTGTGAAAGCTAAACATATTTATAGTTTTTTATTGTCACAAACATCATGCTGTACCACAGCAATGACTGTTAAGCAAATCTTTAGTTTGTCATTTTAGTTACTGACCTTTTCTCTCTCAATGACTTGCTTGACTTTAAGAGGATAAATAGTGTTTGTTGTAAGAGAATGTTCCCATGCTGCTAACATGCAGGAAAGCATATCCTTCTCTTACGGATCACTATACTGTGCCAAAGTCGCTGAATTAATCGAAACTTAATCAGCACCTAAGCTGTAATTCATAGCACTAATTGTATCCAACAAATTCTTACAAGATACAAAACAAACAAACACAAAAAAAACACCAGCAGGGATTATTTCCAGACACAGGCAGCTGTTTTCAGGTGGAAAAAACATCTATAAACTAAAATCTACTGTCCAGCAATGTACAACAGACAAAGTTAGCAGCTAGCTGGTGAACATAGTGGAGCATTCAGCAGTCTAACAGCTGATATTTCCCACAGGAGTTGGTGAAGACCAAGATAGAGCTAAAAGAGAGCAAATACTGGACTTCCATTTATCAGGTGACCAGAATGCCCAAATGAATACTAATGTTGGTGCGTGTCTGCTGGATGTGTAACAGGCAGTTACTTGTTAAGAAGTTTGGCAACTTCATAAGGTGATAATATATCAATACTGTGTGTACAACATTACTACATTGGCCACAAACTGTCAAGCAATGCAAGACACCTGCTTGGATCAGTCCACAGGTAAACACATTAACTGGTCACAGACTCTGGCGAGTGCTTCTTCATTATATTCTAATGTTGTTCACAGTGTGATTACGAGTGCAGTTAAACTCTCCTTTTGCAAAAATCAAAAAGCTATGCATACGTTCTTGCCAGTGAATCTTTCTAATTGAAATTTTGGATTCAGAATCACTACAAGCGAATGCTACAGCTTTTTAAAGAACATTACAGTCCAGATATATATCGAAAAATTAGTCTAAACAACATCTGAGAGCTTCTTGAAAGTAGAACAAACACTATTTTAGTCTCTCTCACAAACTTGAGCACATTCCAACATGTTCCCTATTAAGACTTGTTTGAAACGTCCACGGAAAAAAAATCCTGATAACAGCATTTGCCCCCGAGGAGTGAATTTCAATACTGTTTACTTTGAGCAGGAGACCTACAAGATAGCTGCCTGGATTCAAACCAAAATGTATTCTATCAAAATTCTGCTCCTGTCAGTATTTCACCCTTCACTGTATAAGCATATTCTGTACATGAATTTGTGTTATCAAACAAACCCTGGCACATCAATGAAGCTCATCTCACTGAGAGGTTTTTTAAATAAATCAGCAGAATAAACACAGGCAGCTTGAAAAACATGAACTGGTAAAGCATTACAAATCCTCGCCATTTTCCCAACCCGTACAGTCTTGCCTGGGATGAAAAATGAGACGTCTGTTCTGAAACTGTGTTTATGGCGTCGGGAATTGCTTGAAAAGGAATTACTGAATGAATCACTGGAGCCTTGTGCGATAGCACCACTTGTGCAATGCAGGAATCTAGTTGCAGTAGTTTTCACTTAGGACACACTTGTATTACAGCTTTATTTATTTGTTTACTTTGACAGGGATGGTGAGCAGCTTCTTAGCCTTACCAGGATTAGCTATAAGCTAATTTACATCTGTAGTCTCTGGGTAGGACACAGACATTAGTATCTCTATTCAGAAAATTAACCTAAAAACACAATTAAGAGAGTACATATTCACTACACCATAACAACAACAACCGGATTTCACAATACGAAGACAATCAGCTGTTTGATTATGCTTGATGGGTTCAGGTTTGGGTTGATTTTATTCATGGCTTCATCTTGAACAATGCTAGGGGCAGACCCTGAACTAACAAATAGTGATGTTCCAAAGTTCATTGAGAACAAGAAATAGCCTAAAGCTGGAATTTAAAAACAACAACAAAGTTAAACCTGTTTGTGTCACAGCACATCCTCCAGTACGGATGAAATAACAACAATGCCAATCTTTATGTTACAAACAGGCTGTTTCTTCCAGTATCTGAATATTCCTACCCTCAACCTTTCCAAATCTCACAGCCACACTGTGCATACAGTTGATAATCAAATCCTTTCATTACTCAAAATTTATAAAACAGCTCGCTGCTGCTAGCATTTGGTGACATTTTGAGAAGATGAGGTGCAGGCTGGGTCTCCTATGTATAGCTCATATCAGATCCATCAACAATTAACTTACAAAACACTGAGGTTGATTGTACTACTTCCTGGCAGAGGAGGCATCTCCGACCAGCACGACTGAGCCAATGTGTTCACTCAGTGATTAGACTTGACCATATGCAACAGGCCCGAATGTCAGACAGGATTATCACTCTGTTTCATTTGCTCAGCATTTCACGCAATCCTACTGATATTACTTCTCACCACCCACAGACAAACACTCTCTCAAGCCCCCACAAAGCCATGTGATGAAGGCAGATAGTTGTTGTTGTCTGTTGTTATTATGACTCTCAGGTTGACCACTTTTGGAGTGTTTGTCCTGCTCAGACAAGCTAGAGAAGAAATAACAAACCAGAAATAGCTGTACATCAATTCATCAAGGCTGCAACAACTGATATTTTGGCCATTGGGGCGCAGCAAAAGCAAGCCGTAAGCACTGACACTGACTTTTTCAGTTAATATGATGATGCAAGCTATTAACAGAGGAACACAGCATTCATTTGCAGTTGTTTTTCTGTCTCTGTCTGACAGTAAATCCTACATTCATAGCCCTGTTTCGCTTCTACCAACTGAGCACACAACTAAGCTGGTCACTAACTTTGTATGTCTGTCGTTTTGTTGATGAGCAGGTAGCATAATGTGAGATTTTTTGTGGAAAACAGCTGCCTGCTGTGGCCAAAAACACTGTGGTGTGGTGAGTGAACCAAAACAGTAAGGCTATGGTTTGGAAGATCAAAACAATGAACTGTTAGATGCGCTAAGCCCTCTTTAGAGCTTAGGGGAACAACAGACTGATGATTCTGTATCCCTATGAGCAACTGCCTTCACGTACAAGAAGCCATGTGATCCATTTTATTATATAAATATATAGTTGCTTTAAAGGCACTGCACCTGAATTTTTGTGCTTGGCGACGCCCCTGTTGGGAAGCTTCCCTCAGGGTCAAGCCGATATAACACATCCCAACTCACATGGCGTGATATGGCGCAAAATGGGAAATAAAACTGACAAAATATGCCCGAAGAAAGCCAGAGATAGGACATGACGGTAATAAAAAAACACAATAATAATAAAGAGTAATCTCTTATGGATACAAATGGCCAATAAATAGCATAAATCAAAAGCAATGGTCTTGCCAACAGTCCCTAGACAACTCAAATTTATCTCCATACTCTACTCCTGACTTAAAAGAAAGAGAGAGGAGAGAAAACTGCTAAAAGGGAAACTGGAGAGGCCATTTAGTGATTTGAGCAGTGAAGCTTCTCCGCTGCCAAGGACATGTAAGAGAGACAGAGAGACCGGGAGTGCCTCTCAATACATCAGATGTCAGGAGTGCTCCCTCCCACTCAGACGAATGGATCTTCTTTTGGAAAGCCCATAAGAGTTAGAGCAATCTAAGGCTGGTGAGCCACACAAAAAAATACAGTAAAAGTCAAAAATCGAACAATCAAAAGGCCATTTGATTACACCATGCTAAAGACTGAGTAACATCTTCACATGTGGGGAGATGAGTGTCAAAAGAATTTCTAAATTATGCTCAAAAAATGCATTTCCATGCTTGGGCTGCATCTCCTTCTGGGTGGTTTCATCAGAGAGGGAGGTGAAGCAGAGCTGTATACTGCGGCAAGCTCAGGCCTCTCCAAGCCACTCATTCTGAGCATCTAGCTTGATTGTAAAAACGTTTCCCTCTTCTTTAATCAATGGAAACTCAACTATCCTGAGTCATGGGGCACTCTGGAGTATATAAATATCTTCTGACAAGCTTGACTGCGTTCTCCCCCCACCAGCACCAGAACACTGTACCCCCCCCCCATTCTTTTCTTCTGTACTTCCTTATTTCTTGTCCTCTTCCACACCATCTCTCTCTCTCTCTCTCTCTCTCTCTCTCTCTCTCTCTCTCTCTCTTTTTCTGTCTTTGCTCTGTACATTTTGCTTTAGCTATGAGTCTAATCAGTCACTCTTTAGAGGAACTGTGCAACTGCAACATGACAATTTCTGGGAGAAGATAAGGCCGGACAGATTAAATACACTGTCTCGTGTTGGAAGAAATGAAAAAAAGAAATTATAGGAAAAAAGCAAAAAGGGTAAAAAAAAACAATGAAAGCTTCATCATCAGCGAACAGTGGAAATATTTTCTTTAACATTTATCCTCATTACTTATCTCCTGCCAGCCTCTTCTTTGTTTTGTTTTGCTCTTTATCTCGACAAAGGAGAAAATATTTCTTCATCAGTTATCATTACTGAGGGGTGATTTAAAATCTGCAGAGCAAATCCATGAAATGCTTGAGAGATTCCATAAGTTCCATAATGTTCGAGGTGGAAAGAGTAATTTTGAGAAAGCGTCATCATAAAGCGTACACGCAGGCATTGCCCTACTTTTGACTTATCGCTGATGATCATCTGGCCATTGGCGAGCATTCACTCCACTAACTTATGTGTTCACAGTGTCAGATATTACCCATGGTCACACTAACGATACTGACTTAATCTCTCAACAGAATTATGTCTAAACAGAAAACTTGATGATGTTATTGAGTGAATAAGATGCTGAATAAAAACAGTGAAATAGGAAATAGACAAGTGCAATACAAAACTATTTAAATGACTTAAGACATCTGAGGAAGTGTGAGACAGGATTGCCTGCAGCTTTGTTGACATGAGTAGGTTAGATAAGACATTCATAAGCTGTGCATTTATGAATACTGTTCACCCATATCTCTTATCATATTGTACAATCGCAGTTTTTCCATGCTTATTTAATGCCTGATTTTCTCAGTTTAACAAGGCGGTGACAAGATACGCAAGTCAGGTTAGCAGCTCGGAGAAAACAAAAAAGTTGGTCTCAAAGTCTCAGAAGGCTTCGACTGTTTGGGACCTGAGAGAAATACCAGTACGTGCATATCTGTCCTCCAGTGTGCCATATAAGTTGGATTGTATTGAGTGAATTGATTGTAAAGCCAGATGAGTCTATAAGTTGTGCTTATCAATGGACCCCATTAAACACTTGTCACCCCTGGAGAATTTCTTTGACCATGCAAGTCATTGTCAGCAGACAGCAGTCTGACTAATCAATGAGTGCTTAATTACATCTGGTGCACGGTCCAAAGGTGCAGTAAAACAATATGCCCGCACTGTCAGTGTCATCCTTTGTAGAGACAGATGGTACTTTAGTCAGCGACATTGTGAGGATGCACTCACAAAAGGAAATTTGGGACTAAGCTCAAAATGTCAACAGTTGGAGTGTGTGACAAAACAAATGTGACAAGACAAGATAAGAATGTCATTTGGATTTCACTCTAAAAAACAATTAGGCCTCTCTTATCACTTTTGTGAATCTCTGCCTCTTGACACAATGCACAACAATAGGGCAAGACTTCATGTTTACAGATTAACAAAATCTTCTATTCTCTACCATGATTTTGCATTGTCCCAAGTCGCATAGAACGATGATCTCAACAAGTAAAAATCTATTTGCATATGGGGTTTAATGAAAATTTGCATATTGCTCTTTACACAGTCAACCAAAGCAATCAGTAACATTTGCAATGATGTTTTAAGAAAATACTCATAATGTTGAAGTTATACTGTACAAACCGCCGCATAGCCTGGGTCATCATCATACTGTAGGCTTTGTTATCTTTAAGCAGAAGCAGAAAAAGGCTTTTAGTGGTTTAGAATAGCTCGTTGTCAGCGGACCTGTTGGCTGAGACACCTACTGTATGTAAATCTGTAGGCCATCGCTGTCTTGATCAGCATAGGGCTGACAACAAAGTGAATTAAGCCTCATCTAAATGTAAATGAGGTTTTATACCTTTGGCAAACAGCTTACATAACCAGTGTCTATTTTAATAAACCAATTAGATTTTATTCTGTGCTCTACTAACGCAACAAAATAAAAATCTGTGCTTTATGAAAATGTACATGGGATGCAGATGACTGTCGACCAAAGGAAGCAAAAAAGGCGCACAAAACCTCGCTGAGTTATAGGTCTGCAGAAATTTCAGATTAAAACATCTGCTTGAAATAACGTGTTTCGGCCGTCCAGCTTGGCTTGATAGGAGAAAAAGAGACATAGGCTGTCATGAAAGACCATTTCAACAGCTTTGAGAAATATTCACGTCTCTCCAACATTCAATACATGTGGCAGGAGCTTACTCACCAGTCTCCAATTTCCTTCCTGTCATCGGTATCACAGTATATCAGACTGAATGTATGACAAACAGCACCTCATTTAATAAGCCCTACTGATACTTCAGGTATGCACACTGCCTTATCAAGTATGAATATGGGCACTGAATCTACTGTATAAACAATATGGCATGCTCCTGGTTTAGATGAATTCTTGTGTTTTTTTAACTTCAACCTACAGTAAGACTTAATAATGAGTGAACAGAGCTAGTTCTCTTCTATAATCTAAATGTAGCTCTTCTCTCTGACACGGCGTGCATCACATTCACATTTTTATCCACGGACTGCCTTGAAAATTGTATAAAAATGAAAAGTACATACTTTAGGTTTCACTTAAAAGCAACACTGGGCAGCAGCAAAAAAAAGTGTTGAGTTATAAAAAGTCACTCAGTATCTATGTTTAAGTCAACAGTCAATGAATTTTCCCTACGATTTCAGAAGATACTTATAGATCACATAAAATATGCTTTTTATATAGCTAGCCCAACATATATAAAGCAAGTGGGGTGGTAAAGATTGCATTGTATTTGACAGGAACAATTTTATTTAACTGAATGTCAATTACACACGTTGGATGTGCAATATGAATGTCCACATACTGATTTTGCATACCCTGTTAACATCCTGAACAAAATATTTTACAGTACAGTTACCTTAAAGAATAACACTGCCATACAAGTAGTGTATTTGACGCTAAATGAACATATGAATGCTCCACTGGTTCCTCTTTTTTTTTTTTTTGCTTGCAAAAAATTTCCGGTGGGAGTGAAAGTTTACAAAAGTATAACTTCAGTGAACAGGTCTGCAATAATCAGAAAAGTACCACAGGATATTAACTGCTCAGTACAAGCTAAGGAGGCATACACACAGAGTATGCTGTGAAAGAATTATTAGAATGTAATATCAATGCTCACTTTAAAGTGAGATGGACAAAATCAGTGCTGCTTAAATGAAACAGCAACAGGGCATTAATTTGACATTAGCTGGCAAACATCAATTTATTCCCCATTCTAACTTTAGTAATGCATTTACTGGAAAGAGATTAATATCAATTCCATAAATCATTCAGGAGATACATCCGGAGCCAGAGACACTGGTATGTTAGCTGATCTCAATGTGGGAGCTCAGCGCCCATTAATCAATGTCTGAGCTCCTCTGGCCATGTCATCTGGGAAAAAAGGCAAATTTATAAAAAGGGGTAATCACTGCACTGATATCTCAGCACAATCCTCCTAATGTGTTTTCTTTACATCTTTACGCACCAGTGCTATATACTGCTATATGCTCTCACCTTCACATGCCTCTTGTGTACAGTGTACAAAACTGTGGATTAGGTTCCCTGTTACTTTATCTATTCCTACATATGCTCATACAAAAATGTTCCTCTTATGAATGAATTAGTAATATGCCTAAGACATTTGACAACTGTAATAAAGCTCACATGTAATTGGCTGACCTCTAACTCTTTGAAAATCATGTGTATCAGAGACACAAAGTAAAAATCACCTTTGGAGAACAACACTGACACCAACGACACCGAGGCCGGACATGAGAAAATAAACAGAGTGAAGTTAAAGCTCATCTCAGTCTGCAGGGGAAAAAAAATGGGCTTGTCTGTGGAAATATGAAATCTGAGCACCATCTGAACCTAATCTCCACACAGAGATGCAGTCCCAGACAGACCCAGTGATTCTCTGATTTACTCTGCCTACTTGTGTGCTTGACTGCGTGCCTGTGTGTGGGTAACCAACTGACCTTGTCAGTGGTGAGAAAGTACTTTATTTTCACTGTCGCACCATTCAGCTGTCAGAAAAAGGGGCAAACAAAGGCCATTAACAAATAACACTGGAGCTTGTTAACTTCATCTTACTGTACGCTTTCTTTCAACAAAAGAGATGGACAAGGTGACAGGTCAATGACCCTTTCAAGAATACTTAACATATTTCTGCTTTTAGCCACACTGGCTGTAGACATGGCAAAACTGACTGGCTGACCCGTAATTACTACAGCAATAATGCACATATTTCTATGTAAAAAGTGGTTCTGCTAAAAGAAAATAGAAAGAGAAACAGTAAAACTAGTCAATGTGGATATTAAATGTGTAATAGCATGTACAGTATACTGCACAATGCACAGAGTATATCTTTATATATTCAATCACGGACAATAAGTAAATGAACACCATCACTATAACCTGTACATGCCACAGGTAGGAAGCCGCTGCAAACGCTGGCCCTGGTTCTATTTTCAAGAAATTTCGTGCCCTTGCTCCGCCTCTAGCCTATTATCCTTGGTCGACACTGATGTCCTTGGCATTTCTGTTTGCCCTCCAGTCAGCAGTCAATAAGGTCAATTTCAACTGTTCCCCTGTAATTGTTGTTTTCTTTTGATATAAAGTACTTTAATTTGAATTTCTTCTTTGCTAGCTAAAATAGCAAAGACTGTAAATAAAGCTATTATTAGTGGCAGTAGAGGCAGTCGTGTTGTCTTGACTCAAAAATGCTGATGTAGTTTGCAGTCCTGATGGCTGGAGAAAGTGCGAAAGCATGTCAAGGACAGAAAGCTTGCTATGAGAAAGCTCTACTTCCACTTGATTTCTTGTTTATTCTCAGACTATATAAATACACCACACCTAATGAGCAGAGACTGTGGACTGGAACATATAGTCTGATGAGGTTGGATAAATAAGGTGGTGCTAATCCATGCAAAGATTTAAAATTAAAAAAAAGGACCCTGATGTCAGCTCTAGTTTCAATAGGCAGTCAAAGCAATTTGTGTGCTGCAGTCAAATTTATTTGATTTACACGTAATGAGAATTCTAGCAGTGGTATTTTGACAAAGTGGAGCTGTTTGGTGAAAACTTCAGGCTTTAAAATAACGCAGCTTTGCTGAAACAAGGGAGTGTTTGTCAGAATTTCTGTATTAGGTACTGATAGTAAGGGATGGGTTCTAGTTATGAGAGCGGATTTATAATACGAAAATGCAAAACACAGAGAAAACAGATGCTGCCAAGTTGAATAGCAATTAGGGGACAGAGTAACTGTCTGACTGAAGGAATAGTTAGAGTATCAGTCTTCTGTGGTACCAGGATAACTTCATGTTTTTCAGGACATTTTAGCCAATATTGTCAGTTTCAGGTTTGTTGTTCAAAGTTTTCAAACATGAACAGGAACGTCCGAAGTTGGATTAAAGAGTGTGTTGATCTGATTTTGCGACTGCTAACAAGGCTAAGCCACCTCTTCAATGTATGTGTGTGTATGTGAGCTCTTGCACTGGAGCTTATGATTATTTGCATCACCACTGACCAGACCAGTGACACTCAATACCAAATAAGGATGTCACCAACACTAAAGAATATAAGAAAAACTGTCATGAATCACAACTTTAACTCCCACCTTATTTGCTGATATGGTGTTTTTAAAGTTTACTACTCACCACTCTCAAAGCAAGCATCAAAAACCAGATGTCCTTTTCGCGGAGCTCCTGTGTAACCTGGTGGGCTCACAATCAGCTTGTTCACATTCCCCACCAAGGCGTCTTCTCCTCCAGTTTCACTGCCTGAAGAACAAGTGCAATATGGAGTGATAAGTTGAGTGTCATTTTATTCAAAGGTGTTGTGTAAAAAGGTGTTAAAGCAGCTTGCTCTAACCTAATTATAAAAGATACTAGACCTTAGCCTGTAGAAAACCCATAAATGAGTCTGTCGTACATAATAACACAGTCCCAGATCGTTGACTTTAAAGTAAAAATATATGTGGCTAATAGTTTCAAAGTTGACACTCCTTAGAAACCTTTAAACTATAAACAAAACAGCTGATCTGCAGTACAAAATGAGTACGACAAATAAATAACAAAGCACATGGAGGTTGAAAGAATCTTTTTGTTTGCTTGTTTGTTTGCAGCACAGGTGACATTGCACTAATTTATACTGTGCTGCTCAAATGGGGACTTTACTGTAAAAGCTGCACCATTTATTTTGTAATTATTTTACTTTTTGTATTTGTTATTTGTTAAAAGCTTTTAGTGAACAGGTTAATCATTTCAACAGTTCTCTTCATTTTAACCCTTCGTGATTTTGCCTTTAACTGGTGGATGTAAATGTCCTTTACCTGCTTTACAGATGACACTGTCACTCAGTTTGGTCTGTTTTCAGGGTTTATTTGTTATCTATATATTTTTATACATTTGCATTCATTTCTTTGTGCAACAGTAACTGATTGTTATTTCTAAAACAAAAGTCAATAAATACTTCAATTTAAAAACAAAAGATTTCAAATGAAAATCTTTTATTGTATTTGTTAACTTTGCAATCTGTCTATTAGATCCTAAAATCCACACAGTAATTCCGTGGCACTGGCAGAAACAGTGTAGTGCCAACTGCAAAAAATATCTTCAAACTGAATGAAAAGCAAGAGCACTTGCAACTTAATCACTTGTATCTGCAAGTATATACATATTAGAGACCCAATTACTAATTTGGATGACATTAGAGGCATACACATAGTAGAATTAGTATAGCTTGAGTTATAGTGAATATCGGATGGAAAAACATGCCACGTGTAATTCTACACCTGTAAGCATCCGCAGTGTACACAAGCATCAGACTTGTAAATAAATCTTCTTCAGCAACAGAAAATACTAATTTAGAGTCTGTCCTGTATTAATCCTTCTATGTGAGGATCTGTCCATACATTTTAGTTCAAATATGTCGAGCATCCATCACTACAATGGCGCTGTAGGTATTTATTCGCGGATTATGGCTTTAATTTGGGAGAGTAACGGACGAAGACCAAGTACTTCAGGTATCGACAGCTAACTAATTAGCTACACAGCAGTTCACTGGTGGGGCTGCCCCTCACTAATCTAGGTAACATAGCTAGCTAGCAGACGTTCATAGCCGATACACCTGCACTGCTGCTCGTCTTTAAGGCGAAGTGGTAAACGTTAACATGCCGGCAGTTTTCTGGAGTCCCTCCATGTGAGGAGCATTGCCCGTGTGCAGTTAGTTATACGGTTGGCTAACGACTGCAGGAGCAAAGCTAGCTCACAACAAGCTGGTGATATGACTCTTGTTTACATCCCTGTACCTGCTAGCTAGGAGGTTAGCACACTGTACGTTAGCGTCAATATAAAGGCACGCAGCGAGGCCGAAACATGCAGCTATTGTTTGGCAGACAACTGGGCATCACCCGCTTCCTTCGCTTGTATAACAATGAAGGGGAAGCCAGGTAAGGCTCGTATTTACACACCAGTCTCGACGTCTTTAACAGTGTTCTCCTCCATCTTCCTTTCCATCCTGTTACAGAGCAGCCGACGCTCTCTGTGTGTTGCCACGGCAACGGAGCAGGAGGAAGCGTGACAGGCGCTGACGGACAACACAGCGGCTTCCGTACAGTGTGTTGTGCATACAGGTAAACAGGGCCAAGTTTAGTTGTTGAACTATATACACTAAAAAACCACAATACCAACAATAATATTTGATATTGATTGTACCGTTAATTCAGTCGCAAGCTGTCCATGTAGCTCAGGGAAACCATGCATGTTAAAGGCATGCTCTGATTTTGACTCTGCCTGAAAACCAAATTGCACAAACATTTCCAAAATGTCCTGAATTGATAGTAATAATAGTGTCTCTAGTAAGAGTGTTAGGAGACGTTCGCTGGTTTTGCTAGCACTTTATTAGTGGGCAGTACACAGGCTACTGTAGGCTATAAGGAATGCCAAAAATCCAAAACCTGTCTGCTTTGCTGTGTGCTCTCTCCACTAGCATCTTGCTTGGGCTCCCACTTATAGTCTAGCTCCTGCTCCCCAAACTAACAGGAACAACAACAGACATCCCCCCAACTGTCTGCCAATCACAATCCCACACAAATAACTGTCATAGGTAGCTGAAATGACTGACAGCCTTCACAGGTTTTAAGTATATAACATATTCACTGACATCCAAGAAATCTCAGCAACTGTAACGATCATTTTTACCTTAACTAAACTCATATTGCTTACAAAGTGACAGTCATAATATTAACATGTATTATATTACATACATATTAACATTAAACACTAATATGACATCCAGTCCATTACACTACATTACACTGACCAGGTGGTCTGAGGCTTCTCAAAGACCGTGGGAAAGGGGCTGGAGCAGGGGCTGGGGGCAAAGCAGGGACTTTGGGGCAGTGCAACTGTTGCAGCAGCAGCAATACTCTTGCACATCCTAGCTTTGCTGGCCCTAGTAGAATCCCCGATGGGTGCAGTGGAGTGTTTTGGCAACCCCAAAGTGACCAGATCCTGGAACTCTACGAACTGCCTGGAGCACCAACTTTCACAGGCCCCTTGGCACCAACACCTGCCACTGTGTCTCTCCCATAGCTGGTTATTTCCACCCCTCTGCAGCACCCTGTCACACGCACAAGGCTTCAAACACTGACCAGTCCCTTTGTTGTTCGAGAAAACCCCTCCCATGGGGGTTAGCGCTGTGTTGCCACCTGGGGAGACACTGGTATGAGGTCTACATTTTGCCCGTTAGTGCCCCTACTTTGTAGTATTCACAGCTGCTAGTCCATGGCTGGCTGATGCCCCCCCTGGGCCCACTGGTGTACATTTTACCTCCGGTTGCAGCCACTCTCTTGCCTGTGCCACTGCCTCGTTGTGGCAGCAATCAGTGCTTCAGGGGCTGCAATAAAGTGCGTCAGAGTTTTCATGTTGTGTACCTGGTCTGTGGACCACAGTGCCTATAGCTCCTCAATCCAGTGTGCCAACTGGCCTCCCAGCTCTCTGAAAGACATGAGCCACTGCTAGCTGAGTAGTCAGTCCTGACTGTGAAGTAGAGGCCACCCCAAGGTAATATCTGAAGTGCCAGTTGGCACTGACCACAGTGAGCAATTCCTATCTGATAACTGACAGTACTGGCATCAGTGTCAAGGATAAAAGGTGTGGTCCGGTCAGAACCAGGGAAAGAACTGGGATCTCCATGAGGGTTCTTTGCAGTGAAGAGTATGCTGCATGGCCCTCCTCTGTCCACAAGACTGCCTCCCCTTTTTGCACACAGCTATGCAGGAAAACCTCCTCACAAACCTTCTGTAATAGGAGTACAGGCCCAAGAAGCTCCTCAGGTCCTGCACAGAGCTGGGGGTGTGCCAGTCTTTCACAGCTTGCATGCCCTTGTCCATGGTGCTGATACTGCCACCTGCAAGCCTGTAGCCCTGAAACGTGACCTCACATCTCATAAGCAACATTTCTGGGGGTGTAATGTTAATCCTGGTGCCGCCACCCTCTCCAGCACACACCTGAAGAACTCACGATAACGATGGTGCTGCTCGTGATTAAAGCAGTTTTTAGGCTGTCCTCAGGAGTGAGGAAGACCCTGCCACTGTGTCATGGGGCTTATCAATGCACAGGCAGGGGGGTCCTTTTTGGTCACTTTGTTGATTGGTCTGAAGTCTACGCACAGCCACCAATCATCCTACAGCTTTTTGGGGACCATAACAATCAGGGAGGTCCAGGAGATGGTGGAAGGATGGATGACATGTCAATCTGGAAGAGTGGGAGTTCCTCTCGTATTAATGACACAGTCCAATGCCTCAAGAACATCCACTCCCATTATACAGTTTTTCTGGTCTGTGACCCACAACAGGCAACAATCCAACTCCTTTCCTACCGCGAAAGTCACTAATCTTCCCAACCATGGGAGCCCACTCTCCAGTGACAGAAGTTTCGCTTTGGTGGGGAAAATGTCTGGTTTCACCTGGGTTGCTGTGCTATGTCCACCAGTGCAGAGCAGCACATCCCCTCAATAGTCAATGGGGTGTATCTGCAGTTTCCTATTCATATTCAGCCCAACACCAGAAGTCACTCCAGCTCAGCATCTAAATCGCCTGCTGGTCGCAGTGGCCCCAGTTGGTTGTGCTGTGCCGCTTCCTCGCTTGGACAGGGACAGGACACATTCCCAGGGGTCTGCATCATCCCAATTATGAAGTCCCTGTCCCACCTCCCTCATTTGCAGGGGTATGAGGACAATGTCCACATCCCCAGCAGGTCCTTGAGTGTGGCTTGGGCTGCCTCTCCTCTTGCAGTGTGGCAGCCCACACTTGAGTTAGTTTCTCCACCCAGACAGTTTCTGTTGCATTGAACTCGGTCCACTTGCATCTCTCACCTTCAGTGACTTCAGTGGCTAGCCCCAAAGCCTCCTGGAGAACAAGTAGTGTCTAGATACATATGTCTGCATGTGAGCATAGGAGCATAGCCTTTCAAGATCCTTGGCGAGATCCCTCAGTGGACCACTTACCAGCCTGGACAAACAGTTCAAATTGTGCATGAAACGCTTCACATGTAGCTTTGCCATCATATCTGGGACTTTTCATTGAGAGTGAAGAGCTTCTCTACGCAGCTCAGTATTTTTGGACATGTCCGTAACTCTGGCTGCAACTGTTTTGTCACAGGTGGCATGTTCATTGACAGAGCAGCCAGAGTAGCCCAACCAAGCCTCTGCAGCAAATTTCATAGTCATTTTTCTCGCATGTTCTCTGTGCTCTGCCACCCTCCAAGCGCGCAACAGCACCTTGACTCCCTGTTTGTCAGTTCCCTCCTCCTGCTTGATCTTGGAACAATTCCCCAGCAGCATCTTTCTCACCACGGAACAATCACAGGAGTCCCCTGCTAGCACACTGTGGAGTTCACTAGTGGCACAGGAAAATCCTCTAGATGACACCAAATGTGGTGTCCTTCATCAAGAAGGATACAAGAAGTTAATTTGTTTCACTTGTATTTTAACTGGTAGTGCATAGGCTATGGAAGGCCATAAACAACAACAAAACCTGTATGCTTTACTATGTGTTTTCTGCAATAGGATCTTGCTTGGGCTCCCACTTTTAGTCTAGCTCTTACTCCCCAAACTAGCAGGAACAACAACAGACATCCCCCCTAACTGTCTGCCAATCACAGGTACACTGTCTCACACAAATCACTGTCATAGGTAGCTGAAATGACTGACAGGCTTCACAGTTTCTACGCATATAACATGTTCACAGACATCCTGGAAATCTCAATATCACTAAACAGTCCATTTTACCTTAGCTGAACTCCTGTCTCTTACCTCAGTGAGAGTCATAACATTAACATGTCAAACACTAATATGACATCCAGTCCATTACACTACACCCCATTTTCAAGTCCCCTGCCCCTGAGGTGGTAGATAAAGACTCTGAGATGACCAGGCGGTCTGAGATTCCTCAACATGTCACCTCATCTGTTACAATAATGCTGTTAGTATAATTAGGATAAAATATATATACCCGTATGACTCATAGTATATGTTTGACATTCACATTCTGCAGACAACACTAAACTAGAAATGACTCACATTACACTGCCTGTAAACTGTAATCAGTATATTGAACACACCTCAGTTTTAGTGCAGCCATACCTGCATTTTTAGTAGTATTTTCAGAGAAAAAGCCAATCATTGCAGGCAGCAGCCAGAGATTCTGAATTATCCTGTAGATTGATTAAAGCTGGAGGTTTTCTAGACAATTGGAGCATAGATGTCATCAAGGCCAATCAAGCCTGGCCCTATTCCTTTCCCATTACAAAGGCTGCACCTGATTAAGTACATCAAATGAGCAGCCGCACAACTCCTGGAGCAAGAGGCATACAGGCTGCTGCTAATTTTCAGGTTATAAGCTGTGCATAACAGGACCAAATGAATAAGACCAGGGAGAGGGCAATGATTTTTCTCTCTGTGTGTGATCTGTATTTGATGGCAAGCATCAACAGGCCGCTGAGTAGATAGGTCGGACTGATTATTTCTCAGATGACAGGAAGAGAATACAGAGCTGCTGTGTAATATTTCGTTAAAATTGAAAATTGAATAGCTGTCCTCCATGCTATGTCATTCCTTTAACACTATGCCAATTAAAGAGCTCTATGGTGGTACAATCATTCATTTTCAAGAGGGAGATTGAAATTGAATTATGGAGCATGAGAAGAATGAATTAGATACGCTACATGTTTCCCTTGTTTCTCAGCTCTTATCAAATAGAGAGACTGCATAGGAGTAGTTGAATTTACCACAAAGTCCTGGCTTGTCTCTATCAGAGTTGCACTTGAGATACTGTTTGTAACCTGATCTATTGGCTGAAAAACACACTTGGTGTTTGGCTTGTGAAAGAAATTGAGTAAAAACAATATTTGCAATATTATTACAGTTACATGCATAACTATAAATACGTAACACTTTGATGTTATATACATCTTGCACTGTGCGAGATAATGCATGATGTCCTGTATCGGAACATGAGGCAAAATGCCAGTTTTCATATCTCAAGAATCGATGGTGCCTTAATGACATTAAAGTGGATAGGAGATCTTGATGGCTTTCCTTTTCTTTTAAAGTTTCATATTCTATATCGATGTGTCCCCCTTTAAAACATGTTTGAAGAAGGAGAAAAAATAGCAACACTTTCAACAATAACCCCTCTTCTCTCTGCCCAAGCACCACTCTACATGCATGCAGAATGTTTCTTGTCATGATGTTTGCAAAGTGCAGCAATGATTTAATGAACACATCCATCACTGGAAAACAGAATAACATGAAAGAGAAATACAGTACATACTGTGGTCTCTCAAATTTTAATTATCTCTCAGGAGAGTGTATTTTCACCTGCTCATCAAAACATTCTTGACCTGTGATGATTTCTGAACATATGAATGTGCTTCACATATAGACATCCCTGTCATGGTTTAATACAGAATCTAGGGTAACATTAAGGAATTGTGGCTATTTTAAGAATGGGTGGCTAGTGAGGGGAGGACACATCACACCATCACAATCCCATGCAGAACATATCAGAAACCCCTTGAGGAAACAGTAGCTTTGGCACAGCAAAGGTATTTTTCAAGCCTTGCTTAGCACTCTCTCTTAAAGACACTCTCTCTTCTAAACTGTAAAATGATCAAATAAGTCAGTGCTTGTAAGTTGGTGCTTGCTTTCCACAACTGAAAAAAAGAAAGAAAAAGACGTGTTTATGTTTCCAGCCTGAAGCATGAGTGTGTGTGTGTGTGTGTGTGTGTGTGTGTGTGTGTGTGTGTGTGTGCTGAGGGAGAAAATCTATGTTTTTGTATTTGTATTCCAGCAAGTACAGGGAAACCCTTTTTACTCCGGCCAGCTAAGGACTTCCACACATGAAGTCGATCATCAATGAAGGAGGAAGTCATGCAAAAATCAAAACACAAGTGGCAGCGAGTTGGCGACGGGTGGTAGTGAGAGGCAGGGTGAGGGTTTCGGGAGGAGGTGGGAATGCGGGGGGGTGGGTTGCAGAGACCAGCCGGCAGTACACAGAGAATCACTATGGTGACAGCAATCAGGGGGCTCAGGGGAGTGAGGCTTGGTCAGAGAGGAAGGCTTGAGAGGCAGCTGACTGAGGAATCAGCCCTCACTCTGGATGATTCAACTGACAGCTCCCCCCCTGGGCTCTGCCGGACCAGCCATCCCCAGAGAGCGCAGGCTTTACAGAACAGGGATGTGGCTAGCAGCCCTTTTCTGAGGAAAAAAAAAAAAAATTGGCATTGAAGCTAAGACAGCACAACAGTGCCGTAACACTGCGATGCCGTTAAGGATACTTCCGCATATCCTGCTACTGATAAAAACATAAAATGTGCTAATTTAAAACATGTAAACAATATGATATGCCACATCCAAGTGTGAGTCTCTCTACATATTCCTTGTTTATCAACGCTTCCTCTCTTTGTACCTTGCTGTTACCCCTTCTCTCGTCCATTAATTGTCACCCTCTCCTGTCTCTTTTTCTGTCACTTCCTCTGCCTCTCCGTCCCTTTCTCCCTCCCTGTCTGCTATGCTGGACAGCGTCCACCTAAACAGATGGTCCAGTGTCAATAGGCTGCTATTAACTGGCCGCTCTCCCCACTCTGATCCAAGACAGCAAAAAGCACATTCAAAGCACTGGGAATAAATCCTTTGCCACGCTGATGGAGCCACGAATAAGGCACCACTAAGATTAGTATTAGTGAAGATGATGGTGACACCAATCGCACTGTCAGCATCATTTTCGAAGAATATTTTGTTTTATGTTATTTTCTCCAAACCCTTAGGCTTCAATTTCATCAAAATGTTGCCTTTTTGCATACTCTAGATGCAGCTACAGTCCACTGTGAGTCATACTCTGAAGTCTCTTAGGTGTTATCAACTGAAACCAAGAATGTAGTGAGTAATATCCTTGGCACAAGTCTCTATAATCTTTTTTTCCCTTGTTTATTTGTTCCGTAGTTGGGATCTCCTGCCATGCCTGTGACTAGCTGCTTCGTCATCTTTGTGCCACACCCTGCTGAGGAAAAGGACAACCACCTGACCTTGATGCTCACATGAGCCCAACCCTCACTTTTCCACTCTGCTGCCTATAACCAAGAGGTACCATTCATTTCCAGAGGTCTCTTGATAGTGTACAGCTTTTATTACATTCCATTACTTCAAGTGTTACAAAAACAAAAGTGTTGAATTATTTCCTTCCCAAAAGTCTTTGATTGTCCTTTTCCACACTTGAATCCACAACCTGTCTTTGTAAGAGATGCAATTAGATAAGAGGACCAAACAAAATTAGCCCTCACACCCCTAACCAATCCATTTATCCCTGGTTGTATGTTTGATCTGGATGGGGAGTGAGAGGCACTGTGAGTGCAAATGCTCCGTCACCATCTATAGCTGTGTGTTATAGACACACGAAAAGAGGAGAAGAGAGGAAAATGTAAAAAATAGGAGTGGCACAGAGAGGAAGGGATGTGGCAGTGATGGTGTCGCTGTTGCTAGAACAGTCTTCCCACCTTGTGGTAGCACAGCGAACTGTAGCTGCATCAATGCGTGAGCAATGGGGGGAGAGAGAGAGGGAGAGAGAGAGGGAGAGTGATGCAGAGAGAGATGGAGTGAGAGAGATAGAGCAAGAGAGGGAGGGAGAGCAAAGGAGAGAGCCAGAGGGAGTGATACAGAGAGAGAGAGAAAGGAGAGAGAGAGAGCAAAAGGGAGGGGAGTTTAAACTAAGTGCTATGTTGTGGGACAGGCTAATCTGCTAGCGAGCAGTGTGAGGATCGGAGCGTATTGTGTGAGCCAGTGTGCGGGGGACAGATAAGGGAGCCAGCCAGCCCGCCAGCCCGACCCACCGACCCACCGACTGCCTGACTGCCTGTTTTAATGTGCTGACTCTGGGGAGATTTAAAAAAAACAGCATATTGACTCCTTAGACGTGTGCGGAGACCCTGGGCACAAACGCCACCACTACAGCCACAGCCAGCAGAGGTGCATCAACAAGAAAAAACAGAGCGCTGAAAAATCACAACTCCAAAATCAGAAAATTAAAGAGGATTTTTTTATCCCCCTCTTTTTTCAATTGATTTCATTTTTTCTTTCTTTCTTTTTTGTGTTTCCGGGACTGACTCCCAACCGTAGACAAGAAAAAAGGGAGCAAAGAACTGAAGACAATCTGAAAATAAAAGGACAGAACGAAAAAAAAAAGCACCGAATCTGAACATGTTCGAAATAAGCCGAACACTCAACGCCGCTTTGTTGAGCAATGAGGTAAAGAGATTTGGATTTGCTTCTTTCTCCACACCTCACCTGTGTATGTCTGCTGCCAACCATTCTGTCATGTGTGTGTTATTGTATGTCCGTGCATGTGCGTGTCTGTACACTTCTGTATGCTCATAGCCAGACGACAGAGGGGATGATTGATAACAGCAGCTATTATATTTCACGGGTTTGATAGTCGGTATGGAGAAAAAGGCACGCTTCTCACACTCAACCTGGCTTGTAATAATAAATGGTGAGCTAGTGCCTAGACTTTATATCCCCCTATTGTAACAAAACCAAGGTAGCTATCAAACCCATCCAACATAGGCTTGCTTGTGAAATTGCCCACCTGGGGCTAAAATTGTATGTGTGCCCTCATGTGCACGTACAGTATGTCTGTAAGTGCGAGTGTGTATGCCTGTGTGTGTGTTCACACATGCATTTGTGTGAGAGCAAAGTGTTCTGTAATCCCCCTCTACCTCCTCTTTCTTCATGTGTACCCCCCCGCCCCCCACACCTCCTCACCCCCACTCCCTCTTCTGTCCTTTACCATTCTCGCCGTCCTTCCTACCTGCTGTTTTCTGTTCTCCTTCCCTTCTCTCACACCCCTTCCCTCTCTCTTTTTTCCTCTCTCTCTCTCCTCCCCTTTCCTCCTGTGTCTGTGTATGAGTGTGTGTGTTCTGTGAGCAGCATCTCAAGATGATGGCGAGGTACGGGCAGCTCTCGGGACTAGCAGCCAGTGGCGTGGGCTCCGTCCCCGAGACGCGCTCGCCGCTATTTCCCAGGGATCTCCCGTCATCGCCAGCCCAGATGGGCTACAGGTCACCCCTGGTAAGAGGATAGACAGACCAATGTATCTCCATCTCTTTAATGAACACAGGCGAGCATAATGGCAAGAAAAGAAACAGGGAAAAAAAGAAGAGAGTGGTAGTTAGTATGTGTGAGTGTGTGTGTGTGTGTGTGTGTGTGTGTGTGTATGTATGTGTGAGGAAAAGAGCAAAAGGGCAGAAAGAGAACAAATCAATTGTGGGATTCTGCCTGTATCCCCAATGGAGAGTATTAGTAAATATTTACATTGTTATGTTTGTTCAATTACGGACGCCTACTCTGTCTTTAGCCTCTGCCAGTCAGGCTGTTATCAAGGGAATTTGAGGTGTTTGTGTGTGTGCATGTGTGTGCGAGTGTGTGTAATATATTTTACCGTTTGTTGTATTTTGTGAATTCTGTTCGCATCTGCAGTATTTGCATTTAATGTTTGTATTCGCGCCTCGATGATGAATTAACTTTCACAGAGAATGAATAAACAGGCGTTAGCAGTGCAAACACACTTCGACCATTTTGAACTTCACATAACATCCCTGAAAAGGAAAGCTTATTTTCTCTGCAGCCTCAGGAGGTGCACTGGACAGTTATGTAAGATGACAGATTTCAAATGACATCTGATCAGAACTATCAATCTAATTCAATTCCAGCAAACATCTGACAATTCACATTAACAGAGTAAGCAGGGATGCTGTAGATAGATGGGATATTTTGCACTGGAGACAACATTATTCTGCCATTTACATAGAAAAGATTACTTCAAGGGGAAGTGAATGAGAGAGGAAAAAGGGGCATGAGAAAACCCTGAGCGTTTAGGCAAAAGCGTTGTAAGAAAATCCCTGACTCGCCGCATTAAAGCGACATGAAGCTGTGGGTGTCTAATCCGCTGTGGGCTCTTCATTGGTTCGGCTCCCCTTCAAACTGGCTCAGATCCACACCCCAGAGCCTCCCGGAAGCCTTCATAACCCACTGTCATGCTGCTGACTGTACCCGGGGGTTTCCGTCAACTGTATGCAAATGCATGGCGAGGATAAGCGGTGCAGCACGTCCGTTAGGACCTGGGCTTCAAAAATGTTTTTCAGTTTTTGCTTCGAATTCTTACAGGAGTTCAAAGACGCCTGTCCAGGGTTTTGTTGTTATTATACAGCACCCCAAATTGCTGTGTTTTCCACTGCCCATTTAGAAACACAACAGTGTTATCTTCTGTTTGCATAAAGCTGCTGGACCATAAATTATTTGTTGAAACTAGTGGAACTAATTAGCTGAATTTATTATATAAATATGATTGACATGTTAACATATTTTAATGCATCTTATCGGCATCCTATTAGATGGAATAACAGAATTTGAAGTAATTGCTAAACCAGCCAGAAGACTGGTTGGAAATTACCTTTAAGAAAAGAAAATGTATGGGGACAAAAGGAATTACAATTTAAAACACTGTTCTGAATGTGACTGTGAGGTCCTCATCACACACAGTCACACTTCAGGTCAAATTGTTTGGTAAATGTTTATTTTCATGATTTTTGCACTCATCATCAGTGTGTTGCTGGTGATGAGGCGTATTCCTTCGTATTTGTGGGCGAGTGAACGTGGTGTGAGTGCACGCGTGTGTGTATATGTTTGAAAATGTGCTCGTGTGTGTGTATATGTGTGCATGCGCATGATTACCCTGGTTAAAAAAGACCATCGTTATAGTGATTAATGGTACCTTCATTGAGAACAGCACGATCATTTGCATACATTAGATAAATGTGCTGGAAGATTCTGGTGGCTTTGGTGTTTAAAGCTTCAAAAGCAGCATCGCATTTTTCACTTACGGCGATATCAAAGGAAAATACAATTCTATACCGGCAGCAAAACATCGATCTGCATATAGAAAATGAAAATTTGTTGTTTTCTAAAACATACAGTTAGTTTTTCAATTAATCACTCTGTTTTATAATATTCCCATCCAATAGTAAGACACCACAGTGTATTTCCATTTAATGCATCACTGCATTAAATGAGTGCTCTGATAAAACAATGAATGGCTAAATGTTTTTTTTTCTTCCAACACACAACACGCCTGCAGCAAAGTTTAGTTCCCCTGCCAATGCTATGTGTTCAGTTTGTTTAGAACATTTGTACATGAGTTTGTGTGATATGTGTCTCCATGTGTGTGTTTGAGCGTGTGCATGTTCTCTGTCATGCCTCTTTAAAGCAGTGGACAGGGCGTTAAAAGAGCGTTTAAAGAATTAAATTCTGAGCACATCAGAAATCAGGCTCTTTGGGGAGAGATTCAGCATGCTATTAGTGGAAATTAGACTGCTACTTCTCTGTTCAACATGACCATCCGTAATATCAGTGTACAGCATGGGGTGACCATGTAATCTCAGCCATGTCACCTTCCACAGAGCGGAACAAAAAAATTAAAAATAAAAATCACGTGAGCAAAAACTGAATTGCAAATTATTTCAGTCACTGAGATCTGATTTTCAAAAGCCCACATGTAAAAACCTGCAGTGCGCCATGCTTCAGAGCTGAATGCTGTTAATTTGTAGAAAGCTACACTGATTACCCACTGCAGGCAGCTGCCGTTCTCTATGTGACACTAGGCTTTGTTTGACAACTCCAATCTTTTCTGTTTCAACATTTAACAAAAAAAAAGAAAAAAAAAAGGCGGCTTGCATTTCAGACCTGCCTGTAGTGGTTCATCATGACCACAACAACAAACACGCAGAGGAGGAAGAAGGAAAGAGGGGATGCATGGCACAGAAGCTGGCAAACGTGTGTAGCTACGGTACATTAGCAGCCAGGAGATAGTTAGAGGTCATCTCTATTTCATAACAATGATTAGCTCCTTCCATCTGCTGCTTGCTGCACTTCCCCTTTCCTTGATTGCAGTGTTCCATATATCCAGGAAATTAGTTCATTTATGCTCCACAACCCTGCCGAACGACGCCACGGAGGGGAAAAGACGCTCATAGTCAGAGAAGCAGAGAGATGGAGATATGTACAAAATCCAGCATCAACGAATACAATCACGCTTGAAGTACAGTGATGGCTGATTAATGCAGGACTGGCAAAAACAAATGTAGTTGTCGCATTATATTTTACCGACATGAAGTTTTAAGTGATCTGCCAAATAGATTTAAAAAAACAAAACGAGAAAAGGCCAAGATATATCCTTTGTATCATTTAATCCTTTTTCCTTTTCAGCTCTGATTACAGCAGCTCATATTATGGAGGTTTGATGTAGTGCTGTGTTCAGTAAAGCTGTTTAGCTATAGGGGGGTATTAAAAAAGACATGCCAGTCAGCCATACCGCCCCATAGCATGAAATCAGACTGGAGCGGGTTATGACCGCACCGTGTCATAGAATTTACATGCAACATCATATGAACACAGACTGTGCAGCTTAGCGCACGTGTGTGTGTGTGTGTGTGTGTGTGTACATCGTGTCATGTTTGCACTTGATATGAGCACATGTGGTGTGTCAGTTAGGGGAACACAGAGAGGCTGAGAGACACTGCAAGGGAGGCCTGAAGGTTTCGGATTTGTTAGAGGAGCTTTTTGTGTGTACGTGTGTGAAAGTGTGTGTGTGTGTAGGGGGGGGGGGTGGGTGTGTGCTGGCCACCAGTGCTGCAGGGAGGGCCTAGAGATCAGCAGCTGAGCCTGTGTCCCGCTGGGAGCCATCACTGCAGAATGGAGCAGGTGTCTGCAGGCTCATGGACAGACACACACACACACACACGTGCACACACACACACACACACTGTAAAGCTAAGTGAACTCTCTCTCTTTCTCCTCACTGTTTCTGTCTCCATCTCTGTATGAGGTTGGTTTTTTTTCGTGCACACCCAACCCGGTAATTTAGCGTGTCCGCAGGGTGCCTTTTAGTGTGCATTTCGCCACAAATTACCACGTTTTTGATCATTAACTATTTTTCATACTCACCGACTCTATGCAGGAGACATAAAAAAGGCTGGAGATGTGCATGTGATCAATAAACAATAGTCTAACAATAGACTAGGCTGCCGCAGCGACACGAACGCCTACGCCCAAGCAAAGGTCACCTTTCTGTGTTCAGGTACTTTGGCCTGGAAGTAATGACCTGTAATTTCACCAATATAATGGCAGTGGCGGGGCCCAGGGTTTATGAGTAGAGTCTGCGCGCACTGCTGAATGTGTCTAGTAACAACTGATCATGTCACTTCAACAAACAAACACTGAGTAATTACTATAGAGGTGGGTGAAGAGCACAACCCGCAATCCAAGTGTAAACAAAAGGGTCGCCCCCACCATCAAAAACCACAGCAGAAGATTTGAACCTGCTATTATTCCCACGCTGATTGACAGGTCTTTTAATACACAGATTAACATAACTAAATCTAAGCCGTTCAAGTTTTCTGATAACGATAATGGCTGTAAACAGGCGGATGTTTTCAATTCTAATCTGTTAACAGATACACAGAATGCAGGTTTCTTTAAATTCAGTCTCCAGTGATTGATGATGATGGAAAAAACAATAAGAATTTTTACGTGCTAAAAGATACAGACAAAGGTCTTGAGGTAATAAAAAGGGGAAAAATACAAAACCCGACCATATAAACATCAGCCATAATGCAAAGGCACACATGATAATCACAGTTTATATAGTAGTGGATTATATGTCCGTGGTGGGTCTGTAAATTCTTCTGGGGATTTACCTCAAGTCAGTGGCTACATTTGTGTAGTTCAGTAGGTTGAATAAACAAAATAATCTCACTTCCTGCTGTTCATTTTTCTTCTTTAATTCAAAAAAAAAAAAAAAAAAAAAATCCCAGGGCTGCTCTTTTGCTTGGTGGAGGAAAGCATTTAATTTCAGAGGCAAATTTGTTGCCTCTGTTGGACAATGTTTTCGCATCCAGTTGCAGTTATTTCACTCGGCTTAAAAGGATAAATAGAGGGAGAATAATGAAACAGACAAGGCTGGAGAGAAAGTGGTATTGTGTTTACAGATTTGGTGAGTTCTTCGTATTTTGTTATTTGCAAACAAACTTTAATGATTACTATGGAAAGGGAGAAAAATGCCTCAGCCTCGGTCTGACAGCGATGTCAAATTCAGAGGTTTTCGGCTAAATCCAATGTCATTTCGGGTCGACACAGCGGCTCCCTTTAAAGAGCAGCCTGAGGTGTGTATTGGATCATGCAGATTTACTGCATTAATTAAAAAACTGACAGTGATATCGAATTGTGCTGTAGATATGTCAGACTTCTAAACTTTGACAAAAGAGGTATTAGCCTGTGCGAGCCCTTTGCTGACCTGTCTGTGTCTGTGATAATCTCCCTCAGATGGCTTCAGCTCACTCATCTCCTCCACAATAGACGCAAATGCATAATGCAAACAAAATCCTCCGATGAAAAGAACATTAAATCATCTCTTTTAAAGCATGACGTTTGCAGATTTTGCCCTCTGTGGACCCCAATTTGAGATATTAGATGGAACAGACACCCATTTCGCAGGTGAGGACTCCTGACCAGACAATATCTGGCAGTCATTTTAAGAGCAGTGATGTGAGGAAATGTGCTTTATTGTTGACAGCTCAGCGCCTGTTGATGCTGAGCTGACAAATGCTGCCAATACTTGAGTGATTGTCTGCGTCTGGGATCCTGGCATGTTGATGAACAACACCATTTTTTTTTTTTTTTTGTCCTCTCAGAAGGGATAGTTTCAAAGCCAGTGCTTTTTTATTGATTTGCTAATTGCCGGGGATGAGGCAAAGTATCTGCTGTCACCATGAATAAATGATGTATGGCTGACCTGTGCATTAGTGCCAAGGAGGAGCGACCATTCAAGTTACAGTACCTAGCCAGTAGCTAAATGTATTCTGAGGGCACACTTCAGTTTGAAATGCTTTCCATGGAGTCTGTCGTGAGCTGTACATTAGTGGCGGTAAAGTGCGCTCGTTTCCACAATTTCAGACGTCTGTAATGAACTTAACTTCTACAGGAGAAATAATGTCATTTATGTCCTTGCATGATCTGTCTTTTCGTAGCGGAAAATTCTTTCTTGAGTTGTTTCTGAAGAATTTCCTCTTTTCTGCAATCAGCTAAACAGCACAAAATAATTGAAACATGTCTCTAAGCATGTAGGCATTTAAACTGAAACCCGGTGGAGTTTTTTCTTTGTTGTGCATTGCCCACTCGCTTTTCTTCAAGCATAAGAAAGGGCGGTTAAGCATGAAGTGACATTTGGAGAGCTGGATTTGTGCAGCTTGGGCATGTTTTGGTCCACAGTACTGTAGGCCAGCCCTGTGAAAGACTCTAGATGCGTCTCATTTCTAAAAGGTTAGTCCTCATCAAAAGCCAGCAGAGCAGCCATTTATAGAGATCGGATGGTGTGGGGTTTTTGATGAGGTTTTAAACGTGATTACAGATGGCAGGTGGTGTTTCAGCAACTCACATTTTCCCGTCTGAGGTCTGAGTAGGAGACTCTATAAAAGAAGAAAGCAGCTCATGTCTGCAGGGAGATGCGTGGCTGCAGAAAGGACACAAATAAATAATGGAAATTTAAGGGTTTGAAAGTGAGCAACGGTCTAAAGAATCTCAAGTGGGGAGCTTTTTTATTACTGTGATGCTTGTGTGTGTGTGTGTGTGTGTGTGTGTGTAAGTTGTGGGGGTGGGGGGGTTGTGATTAAACCCTCCACCAGATGGACCACAGCAGTCGCCCTGTGAGCATGGATGTACCCCGACTAGGATCAAACGCAAAAAGGCTTGCCGTCACCGCAGCCCCAAAGCCCACCTCTATACCCCATGATCCACTGACCCACCGCACTGCAGAACAGCCACCGCTTCATCACACACACACACACACACACACACACACACACACACACACACACACAGTCGTCCGGTTTAGACTAGAAGACGGGAGAGCAACAGAAAATAAAACGGGTTTCGCTAGTTATCATGCCCATCTTTGAGACTCAAGAACCTCCAAATATAACAATTAACTGACATTTACCATACATCAGTGACAATTAACAGCAAGGCTAAACTTAATGATCAGTATGTGAGCTGCTGGCCTGCTGAAGTTGAATGTCACCCCAAGCTGAGGACCACTCTGTTGTCCAAATGGACACTAATCCACCAGAGTCCTGTTGAGAATACACTCTCAGTGCCAGAACACATGCCAGACTCAACAGCCAATGCATAGCTAAGCCTCTCTGGGCACCTCCACAAACCTCTCATTTGTGTTAGGCTACAGCCTCAAAGCCCTACCATTATCTCTTCTATTTAAACAAAAAAAAAAAACATCAACGTGTTTGCTTAGCAGAAATAAGAGAACGTGTTCTGCTGCACACCTTAAGTTTCTTGACCGTTTTCAGTTGTTTCCTTTAGACGCTAATCAATCAAAACACAGAAAAGACAGTTATTTAAGTATTATTTTGGATTAAATCTACAAAAGAAGAGTGCGTTCCTGCAGAGTTTACATAGCAATTGAAGAAGCCGCTCACTCCCTTTTGCACAGATAAAGACAGAGCATTCAGCCTGAGCTTCCAAACAGCCCCCTGTCACATCTCTGCAGTCTGCAAAGCTCCAGCCATACCAAACAGCTTTGAGTTAAAGTGGAAGAAAGTGGCTGTGACAAATGCAGCACAGCCTTGTTCCGGGATCAGCATGAAGAATTCATTTCTGATCTGAGGAGTTTCTACCAGGGAGAGTGACACAGGCAGGGGTTAAGCTGGCTGTGTATCATGCCCACTGACACGGAGGGAAGAGGATGTTGAAGGAAAGCTTCGACTAGATTAGTTAAATTTGACCAAAATACGTGTATTTAATATAGTGTATTTTTAAGGAACATGTGCCGTTTAGGGGATCATGCTTTCCCTACGTGAATCCAAACGTTTGTAGGCTGGCAGGGCCGACTTGGATTTAGTTTTTCCGAGAAAGATTTTCTAAAGCAATGTGTCAGTATTTTATTCAGTCAACACCAGGAACACTGAACCCAAAGCACTGAGCTGGAACTCAGTAATTACTCAGTAACGTTATCTGTCATGATCTCAATATGTTTTCAGCCCTTTTAGCTAGCTTGTCAGCAGGATGTCTCCAAAATGTGACTGAATGGCTTTGAAATAAGGAGCAAACTGCTAGATTTTGTTGCCTTCTTTTAGGATTTAATGGTTAGCATCTTTAACTACAACTATGAAAACAGTGCAGCGTGAGATTTCATAGAAATCCGATGGACGTATTTTCAGGGTCAGGATAAGAGCTGCAGTTGAAACAGAAGATATACTTGATGTTTTTGTTTGTTACAACAAGTTGGAGAATTTTCTCATTGCAGCCGATGGTTTGTGCTTTCTAAATGCCTTCTAGGGCTCTGTGTTGGCAAGACTTTGGTAAATTGGGATTTTCTCTGTTTACACAGACTTCTCTTCTCATCTGCAATCATTTAGTATTTCTAAGTGACTGGCTGTGAACTTGACTGTCCTCCCAAGATAATTTAACATCGTTTGCTCTCAGGGGTTTAAATAAGGTGCCGCTGTGGTGATTCCGCTCCTCTCGCTTAAGGACATCAGTCTCGCCTTCGGAGCAGACTCCCAAATGCTCCCTTGTATTACTAAATTGTCAGAGCACTGTGGCACAGATCGCCCTGCTTTTCAAGACAAAGAATAGCAGTGATTTGATTGAGCTTACAACAGCAATGCAGGTGCAGTGTGCACCTCTGACCACGAAATGAACGAAAATTACTATCCACGCCGTGTGCGCCATTGATTTATGAAAATAAAGCCCCTGGTCTTAACACTGAGAGCAAACAACAGAAGTCAACTGAATCCAAACTGCCCATTGCTGTCCGGATGCAGCCACATTGTGTTAATAGCTGTCTGGTGTCTGGCGATGCTGAGTTTGTTGCAGGGCAGGGAGGACGGGCAAGTTGAAGGCTGTGATTCTCATTTGTTGATTGTTACCGGCAGAGGGTGGACACCTGCCAGGAAAGAGGCGATCATCAGTCTGAGTAGCACAGCAAGATGCTACTACTGCCAGAACTTCAATAGAGCAACTAAATCTTTCCTTCAAGGGCAAATCAAAAAGAGCCTTAGTAAGCCGCAACATACCGAGGAGTGTGTTCTGGGCTATTAAATGTATTAGGCTGTTTTACGGCATAGACTGCTGTGATATTTTGAATTGAAATCAACTGGGCCTGACAAGATGTTCCCGCTGTCGTTTTCATCTTCACGTACAATCTTGTTGCGCTTGTTGTGTTTTCTGTCTTCAGTCCTTGGTTGCCTTAATTTGCTCTGAACCTGACTGGCAATGGTGAGGATCAGTTTTGCCGAAAAACACAAGTTTTGCTCCTCTTGTTAATAATCAAGGTATTTTCTTCCAGCACTTTGAGGTAACACCTCTGCTGGCATCTTCACTTCTCCTCCTTTAAATAGAAGTCTTATTATGCAGAGTGAAACATAAGACAGGTGTAGAAACACCGCGTCTGACAGTTAACAAGACTCAAGCCGAGAGCACCCACAATTATCACTGTCTGCACGCTGCATATTCAAACCTGCTATACCTCATACGCTATTCTTTGCCCGCTCTTTCACACTCGTTATCAGAATACTACATGTTGGCTGCTACCGGAGTTTACTGTGTATATACTGTGCTATGACACCAGTACATCCAAAACAGGAGATTCAGCCAAAAACAAACAGTTTTTCATCCTTCAGGACGTGGCAGAAAGCTGCATGAGCTTGTGTAAGAGAACCAGAATAAGGAGGAGAGAGTAAGAGGGACAACACCAGCCCGCAGTTAATCCATTAAGGTCTGTGACTAGGAGGGGTTTGGGGTGGAGAAGCAGGGCAGAATGGAGGGCAGGAGGAGTTCATGACAATTAGCCGGCTCTCTGCTTTCCAAATTAGCAGGCGGGAAGCACAGGCTGAAGCACACTTCTGGGGTCCAGCAGTTCCACAGGAGTCAAAGTGTCTGACCGTGGCGCATTTCATGAATCAAAATATTGCATGTTTTTACCTGTGCATGTACGCTTGTGCACGGGAGTGCTTGTGTGCATGTGTGTGGATTCGGTTTGCGCAGGAGCGTGTGTGTTTATGGATGTGAGCCAGAGCCAATCAGTGAGATGGGGTTTCACATTGCTGACAGTACGGCTGGTCCTCCTGGGCTAAAGCCACAAAAGCTTTTTAACTTTCAAAACTTTACAAGAGGAAAGAAATATCATTTAGCTCCTCAAAAACTATTTAGCATCAGTCATCATTTAAAAGGCCAAATAATGCATCCAATCAACACGAGGCACTTTTTTGTGCAAAGTCTGACAAACTGGGAATGTTATTAAGAAAGATTAGTCTTTTTTATTCATTACCCTTAATTACCTCTGTGAGATTTTTACATATATTCAGTGCTGTATTGCATTTTATTCACGGACAGACATAAACTCTGAACAGGGAAGGGCCAAATCCACAAGATAACAAGCTATACTGCAGTATCTCTAATCTCCAGACCGCATTGTATCTCATCATGTATGCCCTTGCTAAAATATCTCAACCACTCCCTCCATCTGTCCATACACAATATTACAATGCACAGTGTGTACCCTTAACTAGGACATGGCAGCAACATGGTTCCATCTTTGGTACGTGTCTGTATATCATAACTCTACACACAGACACACACACTCTATAACACAACACACCGCAAAGAGCAGATTGTGTTTATAGCTAATTTACTGTGTAGTGGCAGCCACTTTCATTGCTTTATAAAACCGTGGTCCTGTAGAGCAATTTAGTGAAATGACACACTGAGCAAGTCAACTGTGAGAGACTGTTTTCACTTTCAAATCATATTCTCATTTAGAGAAAAGGTTATTTGGATCATATTACAGAGGGAGAAAACAACCTCAAAACGCTGTCCTTTATGAAATAAGAAAATCATCACCCTCTATTTCCTCATTTCCCCTCATGCCTCTGCACGTTAACAGTTAAAAGTGGACTGCATACAAAGACAAAAAAAAACAAAAAACAGATGTCATTTGTGATTCAGTCATTGCCATGGATCTGACTTTCCAGTCTTTACAGCAGGGAATTAAAAAGCAACAATAAAAACATGGTTGAGAGGAAAATATTAGAGGCAGTGAGGTGAAGAACAGTTTTCCCAGGTTCAACTCAAAGCCTTTATTAAATTCAGAGCAGGAGGATAAAAGATGGACAGGAAACTGTGGGTTTGTTGCCTGCACTATTCAGCTGCAAATTTTGCCTTTTTCTGCTCTTTGGTGGAAAAGATACGGAGGCACATAAAGGATAACAGACAAAGATGCTCTTCTATTTTAATCCGTTTTCTTTGTGTTTCATTCTACATTACTCTCCCTCTGTTGTGTTATATAAAGTATGATCGGTACAAATCTCCAGACTGCAAGTGCCAGCATATTCTATTTTATCTGAAACAATAGCATGCTTGTTTAGCCCATCTTCCCCTGTGTGTGTGTGTGTGTGTGTGTGTGTGTGTGCGCGCACGTGTGTGTGTGTGTGTGTGTGTACAGCATATGTGTGCGTGTGTGCACATGTACCACTCAGGCTTAATTGAAGGCGTGGTGAGGATTCTCATTAGTATGTCGGGAACATGGTTCCGCTAGGCTAGCTAGCTAGCGGTAGTTGACCAGACAGGTGGAGAGGTCAGGGGTGGAGTGGAGAGACTGGGGAGCTATAGTTCACTGCTCTCTTTTGGTCTGCCAGAACAGCCTTCATCGTTCCTAACACTTTGTCCTCATCCTGTTTATCCTGTTTTAAGCACATTCATTTGGGAGCTCATTTGTGTGGCTGCTTGTGTGTGTGTTTGAAATTCACATTTGTATGAATATGCAGAGTAAATGTAAGTGTAGCATACGTATGTAGCACATGTTGAACATATCCAACACTGTTCACTGTTTGGGTTTACAGTGGATTATTGCAGGGCTCAGACCTTAACATTTCATACTGGACTGTATTTGCAATAGATGGTTTACTCAAGACCTGAATATCATTTGCTGCTATGCTCAACTATGATCTGACAAAAAGCACCATAACTGCTGCAGCTGATGATTAATTTCATTATGGATTAATCTAGGTTTTTTTCCATTATTATTTGATTAATTGTTTAGTCTATGAAATGCCAAAAAATGGTGCTTGTTGCAATTCCCCAGAGCCCAAGGTGACGCCTTTAAATTGTTTTTCTGGCCAGCAATCCCAAACCCAAAGAGAAGCAGCAAATCTTCACATTTCAGAAGCTGGACCAAGAGCATGGCTGGCATTTTTGCTTCATAGTTAATTTAAAGAACGAATCAATGATCAAAATTGTTGCAGATTAATTTTCTGTTTACCAACTGCTTGATAAATCTACGACTTGTCACGTAACCAACCATCAGTCCATTTCAAATAAAAGAGGCGATCTAAAAATGCAGCTTTCAACAGAAATTTCATATCGGTGGTCTTTCACCTTATTATAAACATGGTGTAAAACCTTTTAGTGACACATTATAATCACTTGCCGACGGGCTATCTAAATAATGTGTGATCCTGTATCAGGGCAGGTCTTAAGGTGGTTAGAGCAGAGAGATCTCTTTGATTTGCTTAATGGATGTCCGCTAGTTACATTAGCTGTGCCAGGCCTCACACAGCTGAATGCTAATTGAAACAAACCAGCATGTGAATAAGAGTTGACTTGCTGACTGCCTCTTATTGTGTTGAGCATAAAGGAAACTCAGGCACTCATGCCTGGCATCATGAAGATATTACCAGTCTAAGAGCATTTGTTAAATGTTTATATGAAGCATAAGGTGCCTGAGTGGACAGCGTGTGCATAGGTGTATATTTTGTGTGTGGATGTTTGTACGTGCACGGGAATGTGTTTACCAAGTATGGTGTGGGCCAACCCACATTTCAATATGTGCATTTTGAATGGACTGTATGCATGTGTGTGTGTAAACGTATAGGTGCAGCCAAGCACTCCTGCCTGCCAGGTAAATGTGTTAAAGGAAGCAAGAGCTCCCTCTTCTTGTCTGCCAGAGATAGAGGCCAACTGGACAAAATCTACCTGAGGCAGGTTTGCTGCTGGGCATAGCAAATTTGCTTTTTATAAATATTTATCATTTCTAAGCTATGGTGGCAATTTTAATACAGTGTAATATGGAATATGTAAATCCTAATTTCATAGTAGCATTTGATTCAACTGCCTGTGATTACACCTCAAAACAATAGATCGTTTTGTGACTTTATGGTGCATATGACAGTTAACAAAATAATAAAAGGAGCAACTGTCTTAAAAAAACGAGGTGAGATTAGCCCCCCCTGCGAAATAAGACCCTGTATTGTAGAGTATTTGTTGAGAAAACAGGATAACTGCTGCTGCTGTTTTTCAGCAGAGGAGAGATCCACACATGGCTTAACAACAGGGAGTATAAACACTGCAGCAACAATGCAGATAACGTGCTTTCTATACGCGCTTAATGACAAAAGAAGGCGCGTACATGAAGGCGGTGACACGCGACAAGCCTGCGTGCACGCGTTAACGCGGACACTGACTGAATGCAGAATTATTAACAGTCAGGCGGCGGATAATTATGCGCAGTCACGGACGTAAAGTCACCTTAACTGCTTTAGCATCTCCCTCTCCGCATGATGCTTCCCTGCTCCGCGCGTCGTGGACCGCACGAGCTTGCCTCCTCCACTCGCATCCGCGTGCGCACCGCCCCGTCGGCACCTTCCCAGCCAATGGGAGACCGCGCGCGAGGTGACTGGATGGCTTTTTGGGGGGAAAGGTAGAGGGGTGTTTTCTATGAGTCTTCACATTTGAGTGGATTCTCTTTTCTCGCCGCGTTGTTTTGTCTTTGTTTTTTTTAACCCGAGCGAGAGTGTCTCTGTCTCTCTCTCTCTTTCTCCCTCTCTCGTGCGGGACGGGGCTGCGGGTCTTCCACACCCACGGGTTCGCTCTGTTTAGTTTTTGGCTCCGCCGGACTCACTACACCACCGCGTCGGTTCATTCATCCTTCTGCCGCACGCCGCCACTACTACATCCGCTTCTCCTCTCCTCCTCCACCGGCTTTTTAGTTTGTCCGCCGTCACCGTCCGTTAACACCAACAGCCTGACACGAGAATGGTCATGGTGAGTAGATGTGATAGAGCACAGGTTTATCTGTGGCACCTGTTCGTCATAGTGCCCACATTCTGCAACCAGCAGGACTTTATTTTCATGGAGACTAAGCGTGTAGCGCACCGCAGCAGGCGGACAGGTAGCGCCGCACCGATTTGTTTTGCTTCCATCATACATATTGACAACCGCTTATTGCACAACACATTGCTTTTTCTTGTCTTTGCATTTCTTTGCCTTTTCTTTTTCTTTTTTCTTTTTTACCCAAGATACACAATTAAAAACACGTCACTGTGTCGGCTACACCTGTATGGACAGGTGTGTGCGGACTGCCCAAACGTTTGTGTGCGTGCATCCGCTCTGACCACCGCTGCTGACATTTTTTTTTCCGCCAAATTATTTAAAAAACAAGTTGTAGTATTTGTTGCGTTAGCAGGGGGGAAAAGTGAAAAAGAGAAAAATCTGATTTGCAATCCCTCAAAGACTCCAATGATTATTTTGTAAGACAAAAGCTGTAATTAGTCTTTCGTGTGTGTGTGTGTGTGAAAGTGTGCGTGTTTTGCGTGGAAGAGACGGGGACTAAGAGAGAATGAGCTGGTCTGTATACACAGTCATGTAAATGTACAGGGGATTTTAACATGCACTCAGTAATAGCTAATTTATATACACAGCGCTGCACAGGCATCCTATTACCATAGTGCCTGAGGCTGCAATCACTCTCCTAGAGCTCTGCTCCGCGCTGCTCTGCCCGCCTCACTCAAGCACAGACCTCAGCAGTGATTGATTGCTTTGCTGGGATTCAGAGAGCCTTTTCTCTGCCAAACCAGGCTGAGGCTGGCGTGTGCCGATGAAGGCTCAGAGCCAGCCAGAGAGCGAAGGTGTTAACACTGAGGGAGGGGGAGGTGAGGCCAAGGGCTGACAGGCAACCAAGAAGCCAATCACAAACTCTAAGATAGAGGTGGGGAGGGGGGAGTGGGCGGGCTCTGACCTTCCAGCTGAGCAGGCGACTGGGCGGGTGGCGGTGGGAAGGAGGGAGGGCGGTGGGAGGGAGGGAGGCTTGCTGCAGCCCAGCACTCTCTCATCCAGGCTCACCATTCTCCTCTCAGCATCTGTGGAAGAAGGCGATGCTTGCTCCGTACGCTTCTAGCATGCTGCTCTCTGCTCGCCGCTAAGACTCAGGCAGAAACAGGAAGAGTGAGAAGGAGAGAGAGAAACGAGGAGACAGTGTCACAGGAGACCAAGGCAGGAAGAGAGTAAGAGAGAGTAGGGGATTTTCTTTGCTGAGGCTTGGCTGTAGCTGTTGTGTGAGGAGAGAGAGAGCGTGAGACAACGGCCGGCGTCTCCCAAATGGAGTGGAATGGGTTTAAGATGGTAAGGAAGAAGGCTAGAGGCAGCCTGCCACTACACTCCACTGTACATTGTCGGCATCGTTTCATTTTGGGCAGCCTACAGTGGCTACAGCAGGTTGTAGTTGTAGATATACTATCACCCACCTTCAGCATGTATGTTACTCTTTGAGCTCAGGCAATACAGTGATACTATTGAACTATTTGTTGTGCAGAATGTGAAGTTCCTCCATACAGGAAAGAAGGATGCAGCAGGGGGTTAGACTGGCGAGGTTTGTGGGTAGGATGGGAAACGGAGGAAGACAGATGGAGGGACGGAGCCAGATATCATGCTAATAGGAGAGGTGTGGAGGCAGGAGTAGAGGTAAGGAAAGATGGGGAGAGGAACGGAGGGAGAGAAGGGTTAAATCGGGGAACAGCACCCATTTTATATTGAAGACATGGCTTTAGGTGTCCCCCCCCTTTTCCTGCCTTTGCACCACTCTGAAATATTTACCTGCGTATAGTACTGCAGCAGAGATGGAATGCACACCGTTGATGCTAAACGTACTGTAAGATGGTCGGGAAACTGGACCTTTGTGGATTTTATATTCATGTATGCAAAGTAGTCCTTGTTAATTATGGGAGCACACATGTTATCCGTCTCACTGCTTGTGTACACAGTGCGAGTTTGCGTTGTCCATGTGTTGTCAGAGCTGGAGAAAGATGGAGTAGGTGTATTGGAGTTACACGCATGCCCGCACTACAGTTGATTGTAATGCTATGCTTTCTCTAAGTTTTAAGATCGTTGCTCATGTGAGTGTTTGTGAATGAGCTTGTGTTTTCTTAATTATGTTTGGCTGTGCGAATGGGTGTCGGCGTGAGAGAAATTACAATAAGCTATCTAAGTCATCTGCTTTGCCTTACACTCACGCTAGCTTGGCATCCATTTATCCATTCATTCATCACGTGCAAGCAACAGAGTGAGAGCTTGACTAACAAAACTAGCGGCCATATTTTTTCCCCACTGTCGTTTTCACCTGTCACATAAGACGCAGTTTTATTTCATTGCCGATACTGCGTCACTATTGTGACTACAGAGTTCATACCATTATTTTGCATTCTCACTGCTTCCATCTGTTCTCTTCTTCTCAAAATGGTTCTCTGACCATCCACAAAGTGGACTGACTCACTTTCGTATTTGCATGAAGAACAGTGGAAGCATTATTCATTTATCGGCAAGTAAATGTTTGATTGTTTGCGCGCTGGCTTCTTTCCATTGGATGCAATCAAAATGCTAATTGAAACAAAGGCGACTCCCCTCTTTGGTGACTAGGCTAGGGCCGCTAGCTGGTATGCTGTCTCCCTGGACACTCACCGCTAGCGGCTTAGTGTATATGCATAGATTGAGGGGCCTCACACGACTGATGATGTGAGAAGATGGGTGTTAATGCAGAGGAAGAGTGTTTATTGTCTTTTTTTTATTTACAGATAGGACTAGTATGTACAGATAGGGGTGTGGAAGGAGAATGAAAAGGACCAGTGAGAGAAGGGGTGAAAAAGTCGACTGTTCATCAGCATTGGAGGTATTAGATATGAGTGTGCACCATGACGCCTCCTGATGGGAACCAGTCGGGGACCTGGGCTAGAGACAGGCCATCATTTGACGCACATACACACACACTCACTCACACACACATACACACAAACATGCACAGTGGCTCTATTACCCTCAGGCAGAACACCATGAGCTCCAAGGTTACACATCAATGCTAATAGGGCGGGGTGTGTGAGGAATTTATTAGCTACAGTGCACCGGCCAAGTGTGTGCTTAGTGATTTTTATGTAACTGATGACCAGAGAAACATAAGATAAGGATGGCTGCGCGATATGTAGTCCTGGGGTGATTACAGGTCTGCGGAACAATGAAGGTGATTCTCAGACGTAGTGTAAGAAATGATGGATGATGAGCTAACAAGTGAAAACCAAAGTAAAAATAACAGGACAATAACACCTCATCAATCAGATTACACGACCACCCCTGCTGTGCTTTGTGTGTCTGTGGTATCGGCCCTGTGTGTGTTTGCGTGTGAGCGGTGTGTGTATATCAGATATATATCAGCCCGACGTGTGTCCAGATGCAGAGTGACATGTTTAACCAGAGCCTGATTAAACATCAAGCAAATAGAGTGAGCGAGGGAGAGAGATGGAGAAGTGGTTAAGACACAGGAACGAATGCGTCTTCATTTTCTTTCCTGCGTTCCTGTGCTCAAACACTAGCTCTCTAGGATTTACTGTCCGGTGTGTCACATCATATACTATATAGAGATAAAGAGACAGAAATATCAGTCTTAGCTTGAGCATTATAGAGGAATTTAAACCTACCCTGACACCGAGTGCACAGATATATTTTATTTCTGATAATCCGTCACGAATATCAAAAACTAAAAACACAATTACTGTTCCTGATTTCTTCTAATTCCTAATTTGCTCTAATTCTTTATGACGTTTAACTGCTGTGAAATAAATTGCTCAAAAAGCTACATCACTTCTTCACCATCTGAGACCTCTTGTGATAAGCTAACAGCTAACAAACTGAGGCAGACCACCCAGACCAGTGCTCTGCTGAGATATTCATCACAGAATAACAGAATCTAAGCATCCTGTTTTTACTTCCTTTAAGCTGCTCTCCTGGGCCCAGCCTGCTTATTTGCTTGTAGAAAGACTTTTCAAAATGGCGTATGGCTAATTTGATAGTTTGTGTTTGTTTGACTGAGCAGCAGAAATGCATGCATTTTGGTGGAAGTGAATAATGCATGTTGTGGGTTCGACTTGTTGGTTGTGTCTGGTTGTACTTTGTTTCTCAACATGCAGTACAAGAATGTTTCACATTGACTTTCAGGAAGTAGACTTTGTCGAGGCGGAATAGGTAAATACTAAGTCTAAGTTAATCTAAGCAGAGGACCTTTAGCATCCTTACGCTTTCTGTTTCGTGTGCGTAGTCATAGTTGTGCTGCTGTTCTTCACACCCGCAGTGATTGGCTACAGAATGGTTTAAAGTCAAACAGTCTAATTGAGCGTTGATGTTCATGTATCCGTAGTATAGTTCATGTATGTGCTTTTTAATTAATATGCATGTGCGTACAGTAAATGGTGTGTGTCAGTTGTATATCTTACCATGCGTGTTCCCTCTCGAGCTTTAGGTAAATGGCCAGACCCAGTCAGGCGTGTATAGAAGAAGAGCTGAGACACATACACACTATGAGTTAGCTGTAATTATGTGTTTAGTGTATTAACTTTGACCCCAGATCATAATGAGGTTTAGAGTGGGCTTCTTTAGATCGAGGTAATAGTGATGTGTTAACCACAGATAGGAGTGGAAGGCATTCAGCTGGAACTCCTGCAGGACTCCACACAACATTTTTTTCTCTTTGCTCCACAGTGTGATACTTGTTAATTTAACCCACGAAAATGTAAATTTCCCTTGAAGAACATCAGGTCCTCCCTCCTTATGCAGTTAAGTATAAGGGAAAGTCTCATCCACAATAACATAGTATGTAAGCTAGTTTCTAAATTCATGCTATAATTAGCAGCATTTGTAATACTGAATTTTAAGAACAGGAAGTGAATTATTCTGATGTAAAATATGTATATAGTCCAAAATAGTTATCTGATAAACTCCATCTATAATTAAAGAGATGTGATTGATTGGTTTGAAAGTAGAGGAGCTTTTACAAAGTAAAGATTCGATTTGGGTGTGCATGACGCTACTAAGACACAAAGCTAAAGAAAAAGTCATTTTTCATTTTGTCCTTGAGGTAAGAGGTTTTGCCTCTGCTCTGACATGCAGTCTATCATTATTTTGGCGGTACAGTGTCTTTACAAATATCGCAAAATATTTTATTGTCTGTAAATGTCTTTTCCACTTTCCTTTAAACAAAAGCTGGATGGAAGCAGTTAATGAGCCAAAAGCCTGTTTGAATAAGAAGCTGCTGTAACAATCTCTGTCCCAATTAGCACGCTTTGGTTTTTAAATATTCCTTTTGTGTGAAGCCTAAACACACATGAAGACTCACAAAACGGTCACGTTGAAAATTTAATAGGCTTCCACAGCGATTTCCTTCATTTATTTAAAATGTTTTTTTTTTTCCCTCTCTTTTTAAAAAGCTAGAAATCTGAGAGGCATGGCAAGGCATTCTGCTGTGAGGGGAGCAGCATTCACAAATACTAGACCTAATTCCTTTGGCAGCAGCTCAAACTGCTACAGACAGACACATAATCAGCTGGGGAGTGTTAGCGCCTCAGCCCACTAGCAAACACAGGACCGAGCCCTTGTTGTGCATCGCTGCTTTTCAGAATAAATATCCCGATGGAAAATACAGTGGGAGGAAAGAGGTATTCATGTGTATATAGCTCTTCTTTGTTCAGTCAAAGATACAGAAGGAGAGAGGAACACTGGCTTTCTGAGCTACTTTACTCCTCATTCTTTCTCGATCCTCTCTCTCTCTCCCTCGTTTTCTCCCGCTCTATCTCCCCCTTCCTTCCTCCCTCTCTTTCTCTCATCCTCCACTGTACCCTGTGTGTTTTGGTATTCACACAGATGTTTGGATTTGAGTGGCAGTTTCTCCTGAGACTGTGCACAAGCGGCTGACTCGTCTCATCTGCATTTTGCATCCCAGGAAAAAAGGGAACAGAAAGCAGCGGAAAGCATCAGCAGGCAGACAGGCTGTGTGTGTGTGTGTGAGAGAGAGAGAGAGTGTGTGTGTGTGTGTGTGTGTGTGCGCACACGTTGCCTGTTGTTTGGCTTTGGCAGCTTAACTGGCCCCAGCGCTGTTGCTGTGTGTTGTTTAAAGGACATTTCAAGGTCATACTTTCGACAGGCCTCACCGCCTCTGACATATTAAACATTTATATGTTTCTGTAGCCAGATGAATTATAGATTGAACATGCAACTGAACATGCTACAAAATAGCACCATTGTGGTTGGTAATAGACACATTAGGGCCTACAAACACAGCATCCCACACGACAGCCTCCAGTCTGCCTTATCTCAGCTATAGCAACACAAGCACAGGGACGACAAAGGCTGATCTTGCTCTATGCAATATACCAAGACATTGGAAACTTCCACAGCATAAAGAGAGGGATACGGAAGGTCCATCTACAAGTCAGTTGTGGTCCGTGACTCATAAAGATCAGGGCCACTGTACATAAAGATCATAACGCCGGAGCTGACAGACTTTATCTAAAAGGAAAAGCTATCTCCTCATGAATTATTAGAGAAATGCAGGGAAGGAGGTAGATAATACCTATTTTCTCTTGTCGGTCAGAGGTATGGTTCCCCCCACGTGAGACCACAGATAACCAACCAGCTCGACTCAGTGCCAGTTATCAGGCCACAGTTTGAGATAGTAAATGTGATAATGGAGGCGTTTGTCCCAACAGGAATACAAATTCTCACAGTGAATGCACGTCCCCTCCCAGTAGTCGGGAATGCTGTCCTCCCTACGCAGCATAACCAGTTGGAAATGGAGGGAATATGATATCCGATGCTTATCGTGACTGATAAACGCCAGCAGCAGGCATGAACTGCACCTGTCAAGTTGATATTGTGAGGTAGAAAGAGAAAAAGTCAGAAAGAGAAAAGACAGGCAGAGAGATAATGGGAACAGTAGAGAGATGAATGTGTGCTATCTCAAGGCTGCAAGGCTCTCCAGCACACGCTGTCAGACTAAAACGGCGTAGCAGAATTTTCTATGGCAATCAGCCACTGCCTTCTATATGTTGCCTCGCTGGCACATGCACACAGTATAGGAGCAAAGATAGTCTCTTGTGGGCATTTTCAATTACTCTGCACTGTACAGCAGTAGGGGGGATTAATCTGCTCGTTTGAATGCACACCACACTTAATGGTTTAGCTGGTGTGCCGCGGGCCTCGTCTGTTAGCTGTGCTGGTATACATTTAGGCTTTTGTGTCTCACTCTCCCCTCTCTTCCTGCAGCAGCAGAAACCATTTCTAAATTGCACCACCATCCACATCGAGTTACACTGAGATTAGATTTTCACAGAAGATGGGCTCACCATAAATTCCCAAGTCAAACTCCAAATTGATTGTGTAATGACTTGTACAAAGCAACTTTATGGCATTTAGAAAGTGGCTGAAATAGTTTGGCTGCTGCGATGACAGCATATTCAAAAAGTGATTATACGTAGATGAATATTCAACTGAGAGCGGGTCTAGAACTTCACAAGGCCCGAAGAGTGCAGGATACCTGTTGTCCGAAAAAAACAAAGGAAATAATTTGATATTTCATGATGTCACTCAGCATAGGAAGAAGGCTGCCACGAGATTAGCCAGAGGATACATTTCAGCTTGTCTGTTTATCAGCGATGTAGTAACCTCCTCTACATCCACATGTAGTTCCGAGTTATTCATTGCCTCCATCAAACTGTTCACTCATCAAGACAGATGACGGACGGCTGTCCTTTTCCCTTGCAGCTATTTGATTATATGAGCTCCGGTTCAGAGCCGAATCAATAACCAGATTAGCTAGGCACACGCAGACACACACGCACACACCCACACTCTGACATAAACTCAGCCACACCCTCACACAGTACCCAAGGCTGTGGAATGAATTCTCAAGTACAACGGTTGGTTGGTGTCTATGTGATTTAGCTCTATGCATTTGCTGCAAGGCAGACACGCAACACACTCTCACTCTTGCGCTCTCTCTCACACACACACACACACACACACAAAAGCAGGCTGTGTCTGAGATGCAGCTGATGGGGGAAACAGTGATTAGATTAGGAGGAGCTCTGCCTCTGCTTCTTCTCTCTCCCTTGTTCTCAGTGTAAGTGCTGTGCTGCAGGTGCTGTTCTTATCCTATACCTCCAGGCTGTTTGAAGCCTTTTAAATACCTGTTCAACAAAGCCAATATTACCACTTCCAGCCTCAAACCAGTTTTAATTAGAACTCCTTCTGTGAATTATACAGAAAATTAAGTTCACTCAGAGGAGTTTACGGGCTTCTTACTCTGTTGCTCAGGGAAAATATTCCTGGAGACCCCGTTTTGGGAAAGTTGCTGCAGCCAGTTATCTTGTTCTTCGAGGCCTTTTTTTATATATACGACAAGCATTACTATAGGCATGAGCAAGTGAGGAATGTACAGTTTCTAGTTGGCTGCACTCGCATGACACTGCTGAATTGCTTATTTCTGACCTGATACATGCAGGTGGGCCCAGTCGTGCTGTACAGTTGGGAAGTTGAGTGAATCTGTGTGCATGTCGGCATATGTTTGTTTATGTATGCGCTGGTGTATTTTAGTGTTTTTCGCTAAAGATAGGAGACAGCCTCACTAAAATGGCTGGCTGCCTGCACAGGTGCGTGGCCGCATTCACCTGCCAGCTACTTGTGGAGGTGGTGTCCTCGCTCATGACACATGGTGCTGACTCAGATGGATCAGCCTCCCTGCTCTCCCTGCCTCACTGTCTGTTTCTGCGTCTTCTATCCTCTGTCCCAGCCCAGCTCAAAGCAACTTTAGCTCAACACATAAATGAGCGTCGCATGGAAACACAAGCTTCTCCCATAAATGCAATCCAGAGTGGTGCAGGTTTTTGTCGTCGCAGTGCTGTGGACTCTGTTGCAGTGTCACTTCTGTTTATTCAGAGAACAGTCACAGTGTGGAAAAGTAAGCAGGTTAGATCTTAACATGGTCATGGTAAATGTGATTTTTGTGTTATGAAAAAGGAAAAGGGAGAGAGAAAAAGGGCCGGGCCCCTTGGGAAGGATCAACCTCATATGTCATGTTAATGACAGGCGTGATGAAGACCTACTGTAGGCTGACAGCATTCTTCCTGTGTCTCCTGCATTGTTTTTACCCCTTTTCTCTTATTCAGAATGTCTTTGTGCTTTCCGTTAATACTTACTGAATAAGCCATACATGTTAGATAGATATCACCACGACTAAAACCTTTAACCACATTAATGACATTTAATTAAGGATAAAATCCCATGTAGCGGATGAGACGATGATTTAGCCTCTCTAATCCACCAAAATGTCCTAGCTGAGGGCCTCGACAGTGATCACTCCCATCCGTCACACCCAGGGATTACAGCAGGACAGACAGCGATGCACAGCAGAGACATCTTGCTGATTTGACTGAGCTGAGAGCAGAGATGCTGGCTGCAGCAGCTAGAGCTGGAACAAAGGCTGGCAAGCTGTTGATGGGGATTTGATGCTGTTCAAGGGAAGACTGCTTTTGGGATGACGGAGCTGCGCTGACTTGCAGCTGAGGATTGGATAGAGAAATAGGGGTCAGGGGCATCAGGCGAGGGACTGTTCCTGGCACAGGAGTGAAACTAGGGGAACTGTGATGAGGACCTGAGAGGCCAGGCTAGGGCTAGGGCTTAGGGACAGGGACTTGAGCAGACAGGCAAAGCCAGGCCTTCAATTCCAAGGCCCAGTCCCTGTGCTCCAGGCTTCAGCCAAACAGCTAGGCAGGTGTCCAGCTGATCTCACACCCCCACAAGGGAGGAACTGCAGAGCACCAGTCACTGGAGCTGCACAAATTGAAGTGTCATCTCCAGAGTCAAGATGCTCACCAATTTTCTGCATGCGTTGGTGCAGAGTTGGGATTCAGCCAGTGGACAAATGGCTCCAGTTCCGCCTACAGTTTGGCTCAGCAAAGGAGACTGTGATGTGTTTGTGTGTGTGTGTGTGTGTGTGTGTGTGTTTTGTCTGTGTGTGAGAGAAAGAGAGAGACTACATACTGTATGTATGGAGCACTGCAGGTCCTCAGTCGTTGTCCTTGAAAGATGTTCTGTCATCTTTTGATTGCCCACAATGCAGCATCAAGCAGTTTTGGAGAAACGTTTTTGAGATAAGAAAATAACCTAAGTAATAACAATCACCAGGTAAATCTGAATAGAGCAGAACAAGTAACATCACTTCAATTATGAATATTTACGTGCTGAATGTGGCCAGACCTTTGTTGTGCCAGACTCTTTACCCTTCAGAAACAATTGAAACTGCTCAATACATCAGATATTTACCATCTGAAAACAGAGTCTTTGCTGTGAAATATTCATCTTGAGATTATTATGTACATAGATTGTGTCTGTCATATTCCCTGATAGTAGACCCTAACCTGTCATCTCCTGACCTCTGACCTTACGCAAGCATGTGCCAATTACCCGTGGGCTGTGAGGGAGTGTGTGGGAAAGCTGCATCGATCTCACTGAAAGACTGAAACATCACAAAAGAGGAAGAAGAAAGGGGGGGAGGGGAGTCACACCAAAGTTAAATGAAAAATTGCTTACGTACACATCTTGCGCGCGGTCTGGAACATTTATTATTCTGAGTCACACAGAGAGAAAAGAGGTGGAGGAGGATAGAAGAAGAGAAGAATCCATTTGGTAAAGTAGATGCAGATCGATGAGAGTGGAGGCAGGCAGGCCAGAGTGCAACAGAGGAGGGGTGTGTGTCGCTGAGTATCTGTAATGTGTCTGTGTGTGTGTGCGCGCGCGTGTCTGCTTGCGTGCATGAGGCGTCCCAGATTACTTTCCCTGATTGATCCGGCCCAGCATCCGTCTGACCTGCAGGACATTTCAGAGCTCGGCAGATGCCGGTGGAGGTGGAGAGATGGCGAGAGAGAGACGGCCAGGAAGAAAGGGAGAGGAGAGAGAAAAATAACAATCAATAGCGCAGAGAGCATTACAGGGAGCTCGACTGGCCGAGAAGCGGAGATAGTAAAGTCGTATTAATCTCTTTGTGTCTCAGTCAGTTTGATAGGAACTCCAATTCAGTATCACTTTGGGGGACTGAGAGGGAGTTTCAGTCTGAGTTTGCAATATCAGGTGTGGCCACTTCACAGTCAAAAGAAGGGGACACACAGCACAAATTATCAGTATATTTGGATCTATTCATATGCCTTAAAGTGTCTGCGTCTGATCAATCAACATTATTTTCAGCTGTCTGATTTTCCTATTTTAACAAGCCTAATAACGTCAAAAATAAGATGCATAAGGCATAAGGAAATCACCAATAATATCTGAAGCAAGATGGTGAGGCGAAGTCTAACAAGTCAGATGGTTGCATGCTGGCTCCATTTTGTAGCTGCCAGGCAGTGTGTCTATCAGCGGAGAGATCCTGCAGCATACTGTCTACTCCGCAGTCTCTACAGCCTCCATCCATCCTGGCCAAGTCAGGGTAAATTGATTGTCTAAGCTCTGTAAGGGAAGGGGGAGGGAAGCCTGCACCAGGCCAGCAATATAAAGTGGTGGTTTTATGATGTAAAAGCAGCAGAGGAGTGACGAAGGTGAAAAGGACAGGAATGGAAGAAAAACTTCCTGGTCATCTGGATTTCAGCGTGTATCATCAGAACAAAGTGTGAAAGAAAGACTTCAGATTCATATACAGTAAATCTAAAAGAAAGCTGCGTGTGCCTTCGGTGTTTTCGACTGTTAGAGGAAAACAAATGTTTACTCCCCTTCCTTGCTGTTGGCGGATGAGGCTCGTCCTATTTGACTGCAGTACCCAGACACCATTGGCCGGGAGCCTAAGGAGACAGGAAGCACTTTTGTGGCATCAAATATTAATGGCGTTATAGAGTGTATTGATTATATAATAAGTTTTCCCAGCATCTGAGCACAGACTGAAATGTATTCCCTGAATAATTGAAAATGTATCCATGAGCGGTTTTTCATCTCAATGGTTGGTGAATGTAATTGCATTGCACCCTTATTCCAGTGTTATTTGAGATTTTATCAGAAGACGCACACGTGTGTGTTCATGTGATAAACACAAGGACAGTGAGAATATGAAGAAAGATGAAATTGCGTGCCGCACATGTGTGTGTGTGTGTGTGTGTTATGCCTGAGACTGTGTTTGTTTTATCGAATGGTTGAGCACTGAACACTGAGCACTGAGCAGTGTTTTTGAAAATGGGTTGCAGAGACTTACACGCACTTCTGACAAATGTGATATTCGCTTTTGCCAACTTTATGCTCTCTAGCACTATACGTTGGCTGTTGAAATGGAGACTCATGTACATCTGCTTGCTGCTTCTTACATTTTTATCACCACATTTGTACATGCTACAGTAACACCGCGCTGTCTGCTTGCTGCACCACACCATTCCCTTCCGCACTGACATAGTATGTACGCTGACGGCTTTGCAGAATGGGTGAAAAATGCTCTTGATGTTTCACCTCTGCCTAACGTTTTCTTTTTTCAGGGTAGCTTTTCAACTTTACATTTCACAGCAATGTTGGTCCACTATACTTTATGTGGTGGCTGCAAACTGTAGCTAGCGTGGGCACCTTAGCCTCAGGGGTGTAGCTATCCCTGGCACTGTCCACTCTTTCAGATGGTTATAGATACACCTCACTGGCTTCGGCACAGTTGCATGAGGTTGATCTAACACAGCTAATGTCTTGAAAATGTTAACATATAGTAGAATTGAAATTTAAATAAAAACCTAATGTTTCTGACCAATAGAAAGTGGTTTTTCCTATTTTATACAGTAACCCTTCAGCCCTCACCAGACTAAAACAAAGGTGGCTCAATGTGATATTTCTATACGATCATCCCCCAAATATCTCAATATTCACCATTACCTGTCAGACAGTAGTAACACTATTCCTTGTCGTCTTCTCTACCCTGACCTCTCTGCCCCTCTGTATCCTCTTTTTGCCTTTCAAGCTGACAGTTCACTCTCATTTAGACCTCCATTATGCATTCCTGCCTAAGTTTACAAGACACATTGACAACAGAACATGTACAGACTCTCTCTCTCTCCTCCCCCACCTCCGTCTCTCCCTTTCTTTGAAGTATTGGAAGTGTCTTCCCCATTACTCAGCCCTCGCCTTTTCTTCCTCCTCCCATCTGATCCCTCGCTCCCTCTCCTCATCTCTCTGAAGGAGTAAATGAAGGCAGAGGTCATACCTCCTCTCTTCCTCCTCTCCTGCTAAATTGGCTGCTCGCAGCATCCGTGGATAGCTGCAGGCATTTAAGCCCCCTGTTCTGGAGAGCTAGTGAACAGACTTCCTGCTCATTTGTGGCATTTCTGTCTCTTCAACCACCGGCTTGTTTACCCACAGAGAGCAAGAGGGAAACCCTCATTATAAACTCTGCCAAGGTCATTGCAGTCACCACACCAATCTGCCGGCTTCAACACACACATGCAGTTTTATTCAATCCACTCAAATGATGAAAACAACTGAAGAAATAATATCTTTAATCCCCCATTTCTATCTCAGCAATTCCTTTTTCAGCATGAGGCAATATTTCAACAATTTGAGTCATACAGTTTTCCAAATCTCAATCATCACCCCAATTTATTTTTCCCCACTGACAAATCACTCATCTCAGCCAGCCATACCAACCAAAAACAAAAATCCTGAGCCACCTGTCTTTTAGTTTTACTGGTGGAATGACTGTAATAGGTGTAACTGTATTTTTCCAGTGAGCCACCATTTTTCCCATCACCCCCACCCCCCACTCCCCAAATCCCACTCCAACCCTAACCTTGTAAAGTGAGTGTATGATGCTGACGGTGGGCTGTGCGTCCCTCCCTCCCTGTGCTCCGCTCCATAGGGGTCGACAGAGACACAGTGGCGTCAGGCAGAGCTCCCACAGCTCCAGGGCTGGGCAGAGAAGGGATTGCTGACACAGCCAAAGATGGTAAGGAGACGACTGCTGCCAAATGGATGGCCCAGCCATTTTACACACCCATGAAGTAATATGATATGATATTGTACTGTGTTTACATAAATACGCTGTGGTTGGTGATGCTGCTGACTGGGACAGTTGGAACTAGAGCAGAGACTGATGGATGGGACCAGAGGGCAGGAGGGAGGACCTGGGGTTGCAAGGGTAGAGGAAGGTGTGCAGAGATGAGCTGCCTATGTGTTCATCCATTTGAGGAAGCCAGTAAATTATGTTGCAAATGCTTCAATTTCTATGGATATCTTGATGTTTTTGTATCTATACTACATCTATTACAAAATCAATTGTCTTGTTTATCCTCCATTTACACATGCAAAGCTGCACCCGTGGCCATTTCTGATGGACCTCTACTTCCCTGCAGACACATCGACACTCACTCAAGTTTCTCGCTACAGTAATTTGTCTTCTTTTCGCCCTTTCCTCTGTATTGAACACTCCCATGCACAAACAGTAGCTTCAGCATTGTTTGAGTCAAGCCAAATCGATTTATATTTCTTAAGATGCCCGTTTTAAGAATGACCATCAGGTTATCTTTTAACTTCGAAGGGGAACCATTTATTCTAAATTCTATCTAACACAATCTCACACATTTATGTTTCCAACAACTGCACGCTGTCCACATGTATTACTTTTCAGCTAGAAGCCCGGCGCTGGCTCTGCCTCTGCCTCCTACATGAGTAGAATTATAACTTTCAAGTAAAAGAAGTTGCATCTTGAGGCTGAGAGCTTGAGAGGGCTGCGAGTTGTACCAAGTCAACAGGATATACAGTGAGTTCTGTCCACAGCACTAGGCTCCACAGTGGGAGAGCAGGGGCAGCCAGAGTGCTCACAACCAACATGAAGTGGACTGCTGAGCAGCACAAATGCTGGTGGGCAGGGACAAGGAGAGGAATATAATTGGCCACTGGGACTCGGCAGGTCCCTGTTAATTAGAGGCAGCCATTTTGGTGTAAAAACTCCTCGGAAAGCGTCCCATGGAGTTGAAAGTCTCTCTGACAGAATGGAACCCAGCAGGGAATGTAAACAGATTTAATAAGGCCCTCTCCAATCAACTCTGTTATGGCTAGATACTATTCTCTCCTTCCTCGCCGCACTCCCTCTCCCCCTCTGTCTTTCTCGGTCTGTCTCTATATCTCTGTTGTGGTAGAGTGGTGAGTGAGTAGGAAAGGATACTGTCAAAAGAACAATTTGCATGCAGCTCTCATCTTGAGAGCTTTTAGACATCTCCCTGTCTGTTTGTTTTCTGCTGTGGGCTCGGGCCATTGTTCTCTCTTTCTGTATGTGTGTGTTCGTGTGTCTGTTCGAGTAAGTGCTCTTCCACTCACTGCGGAGTGTGAATGCATAGAAGTGTGTGCATGCATGCGAGTGTGTGTGTGTGTGTGTGTGTGTGTGTGTGTGTGTGTGTGTGTGTGTGTGTGTGTAAAACGAGAGGATGGAAGCAGATGCAAAAAAAACAGGCATTTTTCTGGTGCTGCTCCTAAATTCTCAGAGGAAAAGAAGAACACAGAATAATCTGAAATACAGCCTTTTTTTTTTAAAGGTCTTCCTAAAGCCAGAGAAAAGATGGATGTTTGAACCCATGTAAGCCCCCGTATGTTATCCCAATACATTGCTCGTATAGTTATTTACAGATTGAGATATTCCCAGTTTTAAGCACTTGGATAAAGACCACAGGCTTTTCTTGCTGTTCTGCACTTCTTATTAGAATCAGCTGCACAGGGTTTGACTTCTCTAGTTGTCCTTTTGATGATGAACCAGCAAACTATTTTGAACCCATTTAAATTTCTTCTTCAACAGAAAATAGTAATAGTTACTCTTCAATATGTCAATGGCATAACTAAAGAGTTATCATTCGGCTGCTGTTACATTTATCATCATCTCTGCTTACTACTGCACAGACGCAGATAGATGAAAGTACAGTGATTAAAGTACTCACACTGCAAACGTCTAAAATGGTTTTGAGAACTATTTCTGGACAAACTGGGAAATTTTTAAGTTTCGCTTTGAGCTATATTATTAGAACACAGGTCCGGTCTTTTGATAATCCAGAAATAGAGTGAAATACGACTTGTGTGCCGTTCCTCCTTTGCTAAAACCAGCTCTGCTTCCAAGTGCAGCCTGTCTGCGTGTACTTAAGAATAGTTAAAAATAGACTGTGAGCTGAATGGCTGAACAGGGAAAAGGGAGAGATCTGAGTGATGACTTTAAAAATTTGATTGAATCAGATTAAAGAATATTTGCATCTTAATTTGGGTTTCAGCATGTTAGGTCATTACAGTGCTTGTGCAGCAGTATGATGGAAGCTTGTGAGTTTGTGCTAAAATGGGCATGGACAGGCCTTTTTGTAGGGATTTGCTGGAGTTTTGGTCCTTTATGCAGAATTAGAATCACAGTAGGAAGAACTATACACATACTGTATGTTACAAGGACCACAAGATATATTATCAGTGCAGAGGGACACTGCAGGACATTCAATAGATAAGGAATAAACAAGATAATCAAATATTCTATCAGCAGTCAGTTTTCAAGCATGAGTAAAGACAGAATGATGCTCTCTGTACCTTTGGAACAGTGCATCCATCTTCTTTTTGTCTCTTTTATCTTCCCACTATTTAGTAATTAGATTTAGTTGTCTCTACTCTTTCCGCTTGCGATGCTCTGACACCCCCCTCGCATGCACACTCACACATATATGCAACAAAAGCCATTAATTTGATCGAAGAAATGTTTTTTATGCAAATGTATGAATAATTTTTCACACGTTGCTTTTGTTGGAGAATAATGTCTGTTCAGGATGAGCATTTATGTTAAATATGTATCAGAGTGCTCCGGTAGAAAAGAAAAGTGCAACCTGCCTCCCTCCTCCTCCGACTTTTGACTCTCGCTCCTTCTCAGCATTTTTTTTGCTCTTGTTCCTCATGCTTACAGCAAGCTCATGGATCGCTTTAGAACAGTTTGATCGTTAGATGCTCTGCAAAACCAGATATGAAAACACAAACTTCTCTCTGTCACAGCAGCAGCATCAGCAGTCACATAGCAAGCTGAAGGGCTGCCCCTGCTGCTGCCCCCTCTGACAACTGTCAGAGAACCCTTCATAGATTGCCCCTTGCTGTCTTATTTAGCTGTGTATCCTGTCTGCGTCCAGTGTTTGTTGTATTTCTCAATGTTTAGAGATGTGTGTTCACTATATGTTTAGTTAGGGTTTAGCAATGTTTTGATTGAATGTTGATGATGCATCGTAATACACACGCCGTGATATGAGAGGCAATTTGTTTTTCACCAAGTTGATAATTGGATGACAACGTGACTGCTCATAAATATTAGCCTCCTTTCACTGGAAACCATCATCCATAAAGGCAACTTTGCAGCTATTTATTTACTCTGCCTTGTAATACGAAAAATCAAGGTGTTTCATCACATCGATGCCAAATCCTGAAAAACAATATGATATAAAGCACACCCATTCAAAGATTTGCAACATTGCTCTCAATAATCAACCCAAATCTGGCAAAAAGCTCTCATGGTTCACTAATTTCTGTCATCTCATTATATATTGTTAAATGAACCCAAACATGCATCATGTAACACAATTCCACAGTGTGAGGAGCACTGTGAAATTCCATTGTTCAAACAGTGATATACTGTATGCACAAAGCTTGTTTGGGACCTTTTAAATGTGTTTTTCACAATCTGGAAACAGGCCTGTAAAAGCCGTTTTCACCCAGACTGCTGATTTGACTTAATGCAACAAGAGTCATGCATTTTTGAAAATTAGTTTTGAAAATAGGCTCTTTGCATATTCAGTGTATGTTCAGTGCATATTCAGTTGCATATTCAGTGTTCCATACTGCTACAGAAGCCTCTGCTAATGAATGCCGTCTCTCTTCTTCCTCCCTGTCTTTTTTCTCTCTATGGTTCCTCCCCTCACCTCCCCCCTCTCTCCTCTTCTTCTCTCACCTCCTCACCATTACCCTGCTCCAGATCATCAGTAACATGGAGGCTCCAGTGACAAATGGCCCCAGCGGAGGAGGCACCACAGCCAACGGGCCGACCACCAACAGCCGCGGCTGCCCCTCGCCCATGCAGACTGGCCCAACAAATGACGACAGCAAGACCAACCTCATTGTCAACTACCTGCCCCAGAACATGACCCAGGAAGAGTTCCGCAGCCTGTTTGGTAGCATCGGCGAGATCGAGTCCTGCAAGCTGGTTCGCGACAAGATCACAGGTACAAAACGGAGCGTGCTTATGCTGTGCTGGGATATTGCTGTGTCCCAAAATATAAACTTTCCATGAGACAATAATCTGCTTAGCCCTCGTATCATTTGAGGCGTACCCAATAGGTTTTGAAAAGATATGAGAAGCTGAAAGTTTGTAGGATTTCTCAGCCCATACAGGAGCAGGTACTTCAATGAAGTAAAAACATGAAAATCACCTAAAGCGAAGTCAAAGTAGGCTGACGCACTCGCAAGGAGAAGTAGGGATAAATTAGGAGATAGTAGTATAATGTGTGATGATTTGGTGGTCCCCAAAGGCAGTTCCTTCAGAGGATAGAGAAAAAGGAAAAGCACAAGGTGAGCTGCTATCCTGAGCTTCCCTAAAGCAGGAAGGGATTTAGATGCTTGCTTTCTATCCTGGCAGTTTTTGCTGGTCTGATCCTGGGACTTTAGGACTGGACTTCCTATTCACTACAGCATCCAGCTTTTGAAGTATAATACTCTAGCCTCAGTTCTAAATTCTCAACAAACCACAATCTAAATTTTCTTCGCCTGTCACGATCTTCTTTTTCATACAGTATTTGCATTGAAGCAGACAGCTTAGGTGCTGAAGTGGCTGTTCGTAGAATGCTAAAAGATCAAGATGTAGGTGTGGATAGACGGTCTGGCTGAACACTGTGTTGAATGTGGACACGCCTGTAAAGAATTAAATCATTTGTACACAAGCCCACTGTCAAACATCATCCCAGACAGCTCAAGTGTTGTAGAGTATCCTGCCACAACAAGAAATCCATCTCCGTGTGTTCAAGCGCTGTGACTCAGCAGTGCAGCAAAGTGCCACATGTTCTCCAGAGGTGTTTAAATTAAGCAGCACTTCGCGGTGCTAATCATGGCCGTAATCTGGGCGTAGTGGCTGTGTGGGTGGTCATACAGCAGATGGATCGGGTGGGGGAGGGTTGGGGTGGTGCGGCTCTGTGATAATGCTCCATAATGGCTTTCATTTTAGATCCTACTTACTGACACTCTTCTCCTGATAATCTCATTAAAGAGCACCAGGCAGGCAGGCAGTCTAGATCACGCAGGCATTCTCAGAGAGCAGGCGCGGTGAGGAGAGTCAACACACACGTACACAGACATATACGCCAACATACTCACAGAATTAGATTTCCCGTAATAGATTAAGTACAACCGAAAGGCCAATGGGGATGACAATTTTGACTGCAAACTGGAGATGGCCACTAGCTCAGCCATTCCCGCCTCCTTCTGTTCTCTCCTCCTTTGAAGCATATTCTGCAGCTCGACAATGCCTCTTTAGGACCACCTTCCTCTTCCTCTTCCTCTGTAATGGGCCACAAAATGGAGCCTGAGAGTCTGATACACCGGGATAATGGAGGATGGTGTGAACAAAAATAACACTGGGATACCACATGCTATCATCATCACCATCACCATGTTCTCTCTCCACCCGATTTTCCCCTCAAGTGTGATTTGCCAAGCAGCAGCAAGGAACCAAGCTAACAGCAGACATTTGGAGAGAGTTTAAAAGAATGAACAGAATTGCTGTAAACCTGCTCGGGCCCTAAATGGGGAATGTGAGAGAGGTAGAAATGTTTGTTCGCTCACTTCTAAACCATTTAGGGTACTTCTCTGCTCTGCACTACAAGGTCTCTCTGATGACTTAGCATCAACGCAAAAAGTTATAAATAAATCCTGCCCTCCCTCCGTCTCCTCCCTGTTGTGCATGCCTCCCATGGGTGCAATTTCCTCGTGCAAACTTTTAGGCTAACAAAGCACAGATCCCCTCTTCTAGCAGGGAATGCCAAGGGGCTTTATACTCTCTAACAGTCATCCAAATCATTAACAGACTAAGCCAGGTTTGCAGGAGGGTTGGGTAAAGGCAATGCTGCTGGGTAGTAAAGAGAACCCCATTTTAGGAGGCTGATACGTATATACACCTGCCCTTTTTCTCATCTGTCATAAACATCTGCACGTTGGTTTAAGATGGATAGGTGCTTTTATCCAGATTTCAGAGTAAGTCAGGAGGATTTTTTACATTGTTGAATTTTCAGTATGAAACTTCTTGAGGATAGTTAGAGTGTGCTGTAGCTATATATTATTCATATTGATGGGAGCGTTAAGGCCTTCATATTCTATTATGCAGTGTGAAGGAGTATGAGGAGTATAGAACAAAGTTTAAGAATTTGAATAAATTCACTGACTGAAAATTTTAAAACATGTACTCGGATAATAGTTTCAATATTTTAGCATTACAAGACTGAAGGATTCCGCCAGTGAATTCACTGATTCAAGCAGTCTTTTGCTGTATGTACCATGAGTAAGGGCGCTTACATTTTGTGTTGTACTTTTCTGTCAGCCTTACTATTTCAAATGCTGACAACTGCACTCACAAGCAAACATTAGTCAGTATTGGCTTGCTTGCATCTCACGATATATGTTTCCCATCAGTGTTTGCGGCTTGACCAACCTGTGAGTGTTTGCTGACAAGGTGTGAACCTCTCAAAGGTAGGAGAGACAGACAGGTCCTCAGCGTCCTCTCAGCTTCCTGTGGACTTGCTCTTGTCAGCTCCAATGATGCCAGCATGGCGTGAGGCTCGGGCGGGTGTGGGAAGGCGTAGACACTCCAGCTCCGTCTGTCACCCTGACTGACTTCAGCTGGTAGAAAAGCCACCTCTGGGTGTCTTTCTTGCTCCCCACACGCCTGCCTGCTTGCCTACCTTCCTGCCTGCCTGCTTGCACAACTACCTCTGCCTGGTGCTCTCATAACACGTCAGGGACATGCAGGTTAATCTTTTATTTAAGGCTAGCTTACACGCACCTAGCTGCAGCCCACACACGCTTGCACATAAGCCCCAGGCCTCCACCTGTGAATTTCCTGGCTGCCTGTGTACTCTTAAAGAGAAGATATTTTAAGTGTGTCGTTTGAATTATAACTGTAGTAGCATTCATATTTGTATTCCAGGCAGAGATAACGTGAACATATACAAATGCTTATGACAAGGGCATCATGGCTTTGACTCACTGCACAATAGATGGTTCCGCTTACTCACTGTCCATTCTTTCTTTCTTTAAAGGAAGCAAAACATATATTTAAGTTGAAAATTGCCAGTCTGAAAGCTCACATCTCAAGCAACGGTGGAAAAGCTCCTTACCGACATGTGCACCTTATGGAGAGCTAGAAAAAATTCACGTGGACCTTGCAGCATACTGAATCAGCACTCATGGAGCTACACACGCACATGTACGTGTGCGCGCACACACACACACGTGGAATTGACCGGTTCTCGTCAGTAAGTTCAGAATAATTTTTCTGCATCAGCTGCATTTCTGCTTGAGAAATGAATGCATTTGTTTTCATTATGACATGGAGGAGAAGAAAATGGCTTTTCATGCTGGAACAAGAATTGATTGCGGGGGGTTGAGTGGATTTTATATTGTTATGGACAACCGTTTTTGTGGATTCTCATGTTCTGCCAATAACACAGTGAAGTTACAGTAGCCAATAGCTCTTACATTGTAGAGACAGATAGGAAATTTGGATATGAGTAAACAGTTCACCATGTTTACCAGCTGCAGTGTGTCCGCCCTGCTCTGGCTGTCTGCGTTTCCTTTGTCCTCAAGTAGAATTAGCATTTGCTTTTTGTCAGCTTTCAGCAGTAAGCTTTACTCTACTTTTATTGATGGAAACAGCATTTTTTTTTCTGTGCAGATGAATTAATTCTTATCTCCACATCAAACCCTGTAAAGACATCATCCCAAAGCACACTGACTGAAGCTTTTTGTGCACACTACTCTTGTCACCTTCCATGTGTTGGTTTTATACATGGAATCTGGGGAGCTGATGCAAATCATAGTGACAATGTAGCAAGCCAAGCAGATGTTGGCTATGAAAAATAGATGGACTGTGATGTCAGCTGTGGAGTAGTTAAAGCCAGAGCACCTCTGACAGACAGCAGCCTCTGTACCATGTGAGAGCCTGCTGCGAACCCAATTCTTACGTAAGGACAGGTAGGCCTTATTCATACTGTAGGTGCAAAAAACATCTCAGGTTTGCTGAATTTGGCATGCTTTGCACGCACATGGCAGTGGTCCGAGCAGCGCACTTCCATTAGTTTCATTGTCGTTCCATTTCTGTTATGGAACATCAAGTGCACCCACAAATATCGCAAACATAAAATATGCATCTGACCCTGATCTGCAAGGACAGACGGGTGGAGCTTAGCTCCTGCACACGGTGTGTCAGTCTAACAGGGAGCAGATCAAATATTCACCATATAAACCTCAGTTTACCCACAGCTCTTTGTTGCTACTGAAATATACATTGACAACACGCTCAGGAGCAAAGCTGATTCTCTTTGTACTTCAGATTGCAAGCCGAGCTGTTTTTCACATCATTACTAGAGTGACGGGAACAAAACTTGCTATTATCTCTCTGTTTGATTGTATGATGAGACCCATTTACTTCTTCCAAAACACCTAAACAACACAAATGCAATATTGTTCTGTGTGGTGACAAAGCATACATACTTTTTAAATCCTTACTGAAATCATGCCGAGGGAGATCTATTGCAGAGTTTATATCTCACATACAGGCTGCATTTATCTTAACCTGAAATGGACTGAAGGCTGAAGATAGCGTGAACAAAGCTGACAGGGAATGAGATGAAAAAAGGATTTGACATCTCCAAAGCCAGGTATTAAGAGAGCTGCCAGCCACCGAAGTGCAGACACAAGGAGCCAGACAGACATTAAAGTTTCAGAGTCCCAAGTCCAGAGAGTGTCCTGCCCCCCACCCCCCCATCTCCTCCTCCTCTGCTTAGGACCCAGAATTGGACGCCCTTAGAGCTTGCTTGGCTGCACTGCTCCTCCTGTGACCCTCATTTCAGACTGTCTCTGTCCCCTCTCATCTCATTCCACTCTGAGTGCCCTTTACATGGAACACAGAGGTTGTGACTGTGTCCCCTGTGTCAGCCTCAGATCCAGAGGCCGAATGCGCCTCAGGGCTGGTTCCTCGCCCTCTGACCCTCCACTTGAGTGCACTGTACCTGGGCAGGATAGAGCCAGACGGTCCCTTTGTCCCCAACATGTGTGCTGCAGCACTGGGGGTGGACAGCTGAGGACTTGTGGGCCCGTTCCCTCTGTGCCGGGGTCCAAGTAGGTGCAGCGGAGTAGGCTCCGCGATCCTGACATAACAGGGTTATCCAAGACTTAAAGGGGCTTCTCTGTCTGTCAGCTTGCCTCCTCTTTCTCAGATGCACAGCCAGCCCACACACTGCAGGCTGCAGTCCACTGGCCCCACGGCTCAGGGAGCCACCACAAGGGGGTGGTTTACATGCATGTGTGTGTTTGTCCCTGAGCCTCTACGTGGGCAAGTGTGTGTCTATGCGTGTGTGTTGGTGGAAGCAGGGCCTTGGGAACTGAGAGTGGGAGCCTCCTGACTGCAACAGTGGCTGCTACCTTGGCAACCCAGGAGGGAAAGATGTGTTGAATGAGTGAGTGGGAGAGGGATCTACAGTAGATGCATGTGTGCGGGGGACGTGGCTCTGTTTATGAATTTAGTTATTTAAATGGGCTGAATACATGCCACATGATATGCTCTAACTGTACTGCTAGCATTTGAGGCACTGTAGCCTTTTGTCTTTGCATTTATCATTTTTGCAAACTCACTCAACTCCCTCTCCACTATGGAGTTGACCCTCTTTAAGGTAAGTGAAGTGTCTTCTGACATGAAGCTGGTGACAGGGCACCTTTTGAAATGTTGGGGAGCGCTGGCCATCAAAAATAGCACTACCTCAAGTTGCTGCAGCAGCAAGGGGCAAAACGTCAGAGGGTGAGAGAGGATGGAAGCAGTGGATGTGACACATTTATTTTGACAATGTGAAATGTTTTTTTCTCCCCTTTGCCTCGTCTTAAAATGTCGCTAAATTCAAGACTGACTGAACGGATTTGCCTGTCTCTGGGAAGAAGGCGCTGGACCTCTCAAGGTGTGTTAGCATCACTGGCTCATAGCTCTGATGATCCCTGCAAGCTGCAACTCCTCCCTCACCCCTTTTTGATGCTTCTGTCCACCCATGACTTCTGAATGACAGGCAGACTCGCCTGCTGACAGGGCGAGGGAACAGCTAGACGTGTTTCATAGAAAGCCTTTAAAAGGTCCCTTCACATAATTTTTTTTTTTTTTAACCAGATTTTTCATTTTAAGAGATTGCTAAAAATTCATGCAGAGCCTTTTCCATTTATTGGGCATGATGCACTACACAAAGTTCTTACTTTATGGCAATGAATAATAATGAAATTATAAAACTATGCACAAACAGAGGACAAACGAGTGAATAATGTCAAATAGAATTTGAACAAGTTGGCAGTTGTATCACCACTACAGAATGCTTCTACTCCAACTAAAACCGTATAATGTCTGCTTTGACATCACAGTCAGCAGTTCAAATTAACTTTTTGAGACTGTGACTGTAACACTACTCAGACAACAGCATTAAGAACAATAAATTGCAGGGAGGCTCAGTAAAATAGAGGGTTCTTGCAGGTATGTGTTTCATTCGGTAGCTACCACTCTAGATCAAAGAGTCTATAGTGCGTTTCCTGATGATAGCAAGAGATGAAGATGCTTTCATGTCTGCAGTACAGGGCTCTTAGTCACATAATACAACAAAAAGGCTCAAAATAATGACAGGCAATATGCAACTGGAGTCTCTTACTATGTGTACCTTACGATGTGCTTCACAGTGTCATACATGGATATGTTTAACTTGATTATATGCCTGTAAATGTGCTGTAGCTATGCATACATATATTTTGCGTTTCTTTGCACTTATTTATGTACCTATGTCATTTTGCATAGGTATGTTGTGCCAATTTTCATTGTCTGGTGTGTGAGGTTGTGTATGTGTGTGTACACACTGAAGGGGGAAAGGAAAGGAAAAATTACAGTGTGGGGCCAGCAGGCAGGACACTCGCTCGAAGTACACTCATTTTCTCATCTCACACATTGGGCAACCTGCTGCTCCTCAGGAAACGAATAATGGCTTAGTCATAACACCTCGCTAACACACCAAAGAGCTTCTCACTAGAAATAGCAGTGATTTTACCACGGAAAAACATGCCCACCTCCCTATACAATTTATGTCAGATTGTACAAATAGTCTGCCAAGAGTGGGGGTGAGTCCAAATTAGCCCCCACCTCTTCACTCCCACAGCCAGTGTGGTTAGTCCTTTAGTGGAACTGGACATGGCACTATGTGATAAAGCACTGAAGTGTTACCTAAAGCTGAACGTAATGTGTGATGACATATTTTGGCAAATGCATGAGTGCATACACATACTGTACCCATACAGTACAATATCATTAAGAAAGCCTAGATTCTTACATTTATATACTTCACATGGATCCCATTTGAGGACGTTCTTTATTACAAGCCCTCTACCATATTAAATTTATATTCTTTTTATTAAGAAGCCCCCTTTCATTGCCATTGAGCATCTTCCTGAGTCGTTACAACTGTTGTAGAATTTGCACAACTGGCATTGTAAGCAGCTTACGAATCAAAGGCAAATGAATATCAAACCTCATTAAAAGGCCATTATGAAGAGCAATGCATCATTTGGGTTCTTGGTTTTAATTGACAATTAAAATATATAAGTTAATGTATCCATTAAGGTAATTGATCAGCACAAGGCTGATTTTTCTGTTAGCTACAACCCCATTAGAGGCTATTTATCATGCATTTTTAATAGCTTCTCTATATTGCCTCAGATAGAGCGCTTCCTTGAGTTATTTTTTTCTGTAATTATGAAATACTAGGAGAAGGCCTTTGTCTATAAACTCTATCAGCGTCTTCTTTTTTTCCTAATTCTGTTCTACAGCATTTCTACAACCTCATGTTAATTTTTGATTCAACGCAGTGGAGCAAGTTTGGTAGATGACATGACTAGTGACCGACTGACATGGGTTTGTCAATGGCCAGAGCTGATATTTAGGGCGGCTTATGGTGGATATATAATGCTGATAGCAGCAGACCTGCACTTGGACAGCACACAGTAGCACCCAGCAGCATCTCTTTGTATGTGGCCCAAATGAACATTTATATAACACACATAACATAATTTTGCATTGTCTCTGACATGTCTGCAGACAACCTTATGAGTGCAGGCATCATCCGGTGGCGATTATTTCAGAATGGCAGATATGGGTCTACCACCAGCCATGACGTTGAACATTCCTTACTTTACAAACAGCTGTACAAACACCATGATTTGCTTTGTCTTTATGTCACGGTAATAACTTTTGTCCAGCGTTCTAATAAGGTGAAGCAGCACGGACTGGCCTCTTCCTTGTATTCCAATAAGACGTCGTGGTAGGTTAAATGATGCTGAGCCTTTCTAAACTGCATCTAAACTGTGCTTAACCGTGGTGTGTTGAGCCGGCACAGAGTGCAGCACTGTCATGGTGTGATCCAAATGCAGGCAGCATGCAGGGCTGATCCTGCTGGGGAGTACTGAGGTGAACAGGGCAGGTGTTGTGACAGGCTGAAGCCAACTATACTGCCTGCCTCCTCTTTCTGCATGCATATTGTAGGTTACACATGGAAAAGCGCTTACAGTAGTAGCCTCACCTATGTGATTGCACATGCACAAATAAGACGGATGGAAATCTACACTGTTCAACTTTTCAGTGTTGACATTCACTTGACGAATTAGGAACTAAAATACCCCCCTCTACACAAACATGAGCAATCATGCATTCACTGGTTAGCTGCCAGCCATCCCACTCCTCACTGTCCCGCTGCGAGGACATACTTTACTGCTTGTGTTTGTTTCCGTGTGCCTCTGTGATTGAGTGATTACGCGTTTACTTGCATGTGTGTGCACACGTGTGTACATCTGTGTGGTGCGTTGGCGTTGCGTCTCCCACCCATCCGTGCAGACTCCGAGCAGCCAGGCAGTCTGCCGGTGGCTCCCTGCTGTTTGCTGCTCAGTAGCAGGCTGGAAATGGTTGGTGGAATCCCCTCCTGGAGCTTTCCTGATGCTGCAGGCATATGTCTCCCTCTGTCTCCCCTTCATCTCCCCACTCACCTGGGGACTGATGCCAGCCAGCAAACCTCGCTCCCACCCTCTTCCCTCCAGCCCTGGAGGCCCTCAGCCTTGCCAAAGAGGGAGTGAAGAAGAGAGCGGGGGTGGGCACATATGCCAATACCAGCCGAAGCTCCCCATGCATACAATGTACACACTCAATGCAAACTTACATAAACACATCATTTATATCATTGCAGCTGAAAACCACATTCATCAGACCTGTAATCAAAGCAAATATATTATTATGTTTGTTGCAAGACCGCAATTCATTGCTGACTCATACGCATGCCCACATTTGCATACTAAGTTGTACAGATGCCAATGTACAAGAACATGCACATGCACACACACACACATGGACGCTGAACCTACAGTGAGGCTGCACACAGCAGCAGCGTCCATGGCTGCCGAGTTTGCCCCCATTTGGCTGCTTGACTACTCCATGAGTGCTAAGAGCCTTGGTACCATTAAGCACCAGTCAGCCCATTTCGATTGCCCTGCATGAGTGCTCTTCGCCAGCACACTTCATTTTCAGCTAACCCTCTGGTAGCAGCGCTTGTCGAACCTCACATTTCTTGTTGAAGATGAGGGAGAGAGGTGCGGGAGGTGATGGGTAAGTGGGAGGCGAGGGTGGGAGAGATGGCAAACACCAGAGAGGAGCGTCACAAGCAGGAGGCTCTCAGCTGTTGCACCCATCTAGAATTTAAAGGGTCAGTGTAAATTGAATAAATGCACCTATGACCAGTTACAGTTTGAAATTTTTGTTATTTACCATATTTATTTGGGGGAAATACTTCAAATATTATTATGGCCCATGTCAAACTAAAGCTACATGCATATTTTTCTCAATCTCATTCATTGAATTGCTTTTGCCACATGTCCCCTTCTCTTGATTATTTGTGGTCTCTTTTGTGTGCACACTATGTAATGAAGAAGCGAAGCCACAAAGAATGATTTCGCGAGTTATATTTAAACTGACAAACTTAACACCTGATGTCAGCTAAGAGTCAGAGAGGAGGAGGAGAAGGGGGTTAGTTATAAATAGCAGGAGTCTCTTCAGGATGGCAGGTTTTTAATTAACAAAAGAGAGAGTCTGATAATCCACAGTTAATCCAGAGGAGAAGAGGGAGGAGAGGAGAGAAGAAGAGAAAATCATCAGCTGTTTGATGTTAGGACTACAAGTCCCTCCTGGCCTTTCCACTGCTCACTGCTGAGCTGTTCTGCGCTGTGATATCCATAGCCCAAATGTATTTATTTTGTGAAACAGCCATGCTCCATATTTTGTGATTCACTTTGTCTCTGACTAACCGCTGTCTGTTCCCATTAGCGTGAATATGTGCATGCCGCTCCTCTTAAACTGACTGGGATTCTTTGTGCTTGTGTGTGGTGTTAGTGGATAGGGGCTGTTTGTTGAAAACTAGCCGACTGAAGGCCCTGATGGCTGGAGGCGTCCTCTTAAAGTCCTACGCCTGTTGAAAGGCTTGATCTGTCGGGGAAACACTGGGAGATGTCAGGCCTGCTTCACACTCAAAGGGAGTCTGCTATCTAAGACACTTTGAGCTTAGAGGGAAATGGGGGTGGTATTTTTTTTTTCTCTCTTTTTGCACAGCTGAAAGACAGTAACAAATATGTTGGTTGTACTTACTGTGATATTTGCAGGGGCATTTCAGGGAATATCTGAGTTTAATTTAAGGCAGTTCTATGCATTCAGTCGTTGACACCTCTATCTTGAACAAATTAGAGAAAACGCACCAGTCGGATACATTTTCTCAAGCTCAGAGATCACCAATATAATGAGCAACCAATAATTAGGACTGCAAGGATCAGAGTCTTCATCTACAACACATTTCCAATTCAATAAGATCATTATCATGACATATCAGGTAGCGATGTCTTTTTTTTTTACCTGTTAACACGTAATTCCAATATTTTTAAACCTGGAACTGTAATATGTATAAAATGTTCTGGAATTGGTCCAGTGGATCAGCTCAGGTGGCAGCCCTGAAATGGGGCGACTTTGGCATTTTTAAAGGGTTTGGTCTGATCCGAACTATTGTCTCACAATATACTGAGGCAATCTATTGGGCCAATCCAAAAATGTTTTGTACGTTTAAGTCACTTAGACTCAAAAATAATATAAAATACAACCCAGGTTTAAAAATACCAGAATCACCCTTTAAACTGTACATTTTTCTACTGTTATTTGACCAGTATTATCTCTTCAATGATCTTATGCTGATCCTTTTAAGTATTAAATGTAGTAGTGAATATATTTCAGTTAAGGGTATAAGTACCTATAAAGCGGCTGTCTCCTCCATCACATGTTGTAGAGCACAAATCTGCAGGGTTGTGGCAACAGAGCAGGCTTCACATGACACGCGGTTGACGAAAGTCATACCGAGACTCTTTGTGCTCCGAGGCAGGAGTCACTGTGATCTTGTCAGCGGTGATGAAGAGATGTTGCAAAGGATTTCCCAGGAAAAGATGCATGATGTCCAAGAGGGTGTCTGTGGATGGGAGAAAGGGCTGAGTATCATTTTCAGCTTCAGGAGGGCTCAAACTCTGGTCAACGAATCGCACGGTCATATGACTGAGGAGTCTAAACTTAAACCTCTCCCCTTATTATCAACAAAAAACATAATGCAAGATTCAATGCATTGGAAGAAAGTATAATTATGAATCAGTAGGAAATATGGTACCATATGTCAAATTTAAACCTACAAATTGTTTATCCTTCTATTCTATTATAATGAGGGTCTCCCTGTCTCCCCTCAAAGCATGGATGATGAGTAGAAATTAAGATGTTTCCTTGTTGTCAGTGAGCAAATTGAAGCAACAGAATTATTGAATCGAGATAACATTTTAAAAGCTTTTCTTTCCCTCCTTCTGGCATTTCAGGACAGAGCCTGGGCTACGGCTTTGTCAACTACATCGATCCAAAGGACGCAGAGAAAGCCATCAACACGTTAAATGGACTCAGACTTCAGACCAAAACGATCAAGGTAACTGACACTGTGTCCGGCCAAACAAGTCTAATTATAACTGAGCATAACTGTTTCCATGACGCATACGCAGCTAAATATTTGAAAAGCATTACTGCAAAATACAAAAACGAATTGCTTCATGATAATTAATCAAATCAAAAGGATTTTAGAAAGTTGTGGGGGTCATGCTAAACCTAAAGTTTAAGGCTGCTTTCATCTCCCTTAAAGCCCTTTTAGCTAGTGATGCTGTTTGTGAATGAGTTGGAGGGCAAGATGGGATTAACATGCATGAGCCTCCAAAATAAAAAGACCATCTAAATCAAAGAGACACATTAAAACGCTTGTGACTATGGCTGATATGCTAATTACTTTCTAAATGTCAACATGTAAAGGTGAAATTAAATATATATGTATACACACATCGAAGTGAAAGGGAAGAAACACGTCAATCATTGCATGTTTTCCAAAGTAATTGAGGGCTCCGTTATTGCATTTTAATGGCATGACTAATGTGCAGGCTTGTTGGTGGTTGTCAAAGAGGTAAGACAGATAAATCAGTGCCAGCACTGTGCTGTCCCTCCTCCAAACATGTTTGAAAATTGTCTAAAAATCAAACCTCACAAGCAGTTGTTTTTGCGTATGTTAGCTTCAACATATCAGTGTTTCCCCTGGTCTTGTTTTCTCCTCTCTCACATCCTCTACTACCATTCCCTCTGCTCTGTGCCTGCTGATATACTGTTGCTTTTAAAATGGGCAGTAATCTGTTGCTCTGTGGTAATCCCTGGATTCTCGCTTTCTGTCATCTGATCTAATCTGATCTACTGTAATGTAATCTAATCTAATAGGATGGGATTAGCCCAGAGTTGTGAATGGGGAAATCCCTGCCTGACCTGGCCTAGGCTCAGCGTAGCATCCTGGCTCTTGTCTAACTCAGAACCACAGAAAAAAGGAGAGCAATATGTGATTTGTTTAATGTGTTTTCTGCATGTGTTGTATTGAATGTGTGTACATTTTGGTTTGTTTGAGGTGGGATCTGTGGTGCTTTGACGTATTTATGGATCATGTCTGTATTTGTGCGTGTTGTCCACATGTGTGATTCGGTCATTGCAACCTACAGTTTGAGTAAAGCAGGGCTCTCTCTGAGCAACAATTACAAGTGTTTGGAAAAGATAAAGACTGGCTGTGAATTGCCAGAGCACTGCTCTTAACACATATGAGCAATACACTACAAAGCAGGTCAGCCAACATGGAGACTTCAGCGTAAATAGGCATTTCCAACATAAAGCGTGGAAACAGTTGAAGGTTATTTATGAAGCATGAAATTCGTGAGGTCTTCATTGAGTGTAGCAGCAGAGTTCACAGATTTTCACACTCACACTGTCATGACACAAGAGGTTGCCTCAAGTTGTTCGTGAGATAAAGGCGGTCTCCGTAATGACGGAAGACACCTCTGCATCTCTGTCTGGCGCTATCGCTCTTTCACACTTCATTTCCTCCCTCCCACTACCCTCTTTCCTTGCTTTCTCTCTCCACAACAGACTGAAATACCCTAAAGGTAACAAGGTAAATTAAAAGGCAATACGGTAATTCTAAAATTAAGTTTGGCGCTCTTTCATGTCACACCCTTCCCACACTCTGCCACTACACTTGTGAGGAAACGCTTGGCCCAGAGATTCACATGCTCTCAGGCGATGTGTCTCTCTGTGGAGTGTGTTTGAGTTGGTTTCGCTGCTGCGGTTTCCTCCACCATGACACCTCAGATTTTGTCAGCGATGCTTCTTTCTTATTGAGGCGTGAGGGGAAGCAGCATGCCAAAGGTGAGAGGAGCTCACAGTGACATGCATGCACATAATCTCACACACTTTTTCCAACTTTCCTGCACGTGCACACTCACACACACACTGCTTCACATGTGTACCACACCACACTTGTACACAATACCGCTCACAGCTTGAGGAGGTGTTGATGGATTAGACATCTGGAGTTGGCTGACAAGGAGAGAAAATGAAGGAGAGCTGCACAGAGAAGAGGAGCAAAAAGAGGCAGAATCTGGAAGAGAGAAAAAGGTTTAGTGAGGCAGCATGCAGGAAGGAAGCAGAAGGAAAAGACCCAGGCAGCAAAAAGGAGAGAGATGCAGAGAGGAAGAGGAAGACAGAGGAGCTGAGCAGAGAGGCCAGAGAGGAAGATGTGTGAGAGGAAAGTGAGACATGGGAAAGCCAGCTGTTCCCAATCCCGTTCTCCCACCGTTAAGAGTTCAGCAAGATATCCATGCTGTTGCTCAAGGATATGACTGCATATCCGCCATATTTGCCTGACTTTAACCTTATTTGATGGCTTATGTCCCCACATGTCAGAGGTAATGAAAGTACAGCAAGAGAAAGCTGCTCCAGTCAGCAGCAGTAGTAATGGGATTTACACAACTTTTGCTCGAGTAAAATCAGGTCTACATATGAGGATGTTGGGGACAACGTTTGACAAGTGAAGGTTCACTGGTAGAGAGCTTCTGCTGGGAGCTGCACTGCACAGTCGAGCCAGTTGCTCAGGTCTCACCATTTGCACCATTAGAGATGAAATTCATACATGGTATATCTTCGAGGTAGGAGAATGTGAATGACTGGAAAATAGCTATGAAAGCTGTGCGTGTGTCTGTATGTTAATAGATATGAGCTCGTGCATAAGTGTTAATGTATATGTGTGGTGGAGGTGAAGTTGTGTGGGTGAGTGATAACATGAGGAAGTCTTTTTATTCCCTCTGTGAGATTGCTGACCACGAGAGTGTTGTAAGGGCAAGAATATAATGGATCTATGTGCTTGTGCATGTGTGTGTGAGTATATGTATGCATGTGCTTTAAAAAGTGGACTATATGTATGAAAAATCAGAGCAGATGCAGCAGCAAACAACTTAACTCCCAATGCTAATCTTTGAAGAACACAGGACAGGTGCAGATGCGCTGCAGTGGAGGATGTTAAAGGTTTTACACGTACTGTATAGCTGCTGAATAAAGCTCACTGAAATCCGCTCTTCATGGTTTGCAAGGCTAAATGGCACTTGGTGAAAAGGCTTTTGGTTACTTGCTTATTGCTAATGTGTTCATTAAAAAGCCGACTGAAAAAAGACATCTGCAAACACAGTGTATTAACTCGTACATTTTTTTTATTCTGTAACATTTCACTCAGAATAGTGCTTGAAATCAATAGGGTGAATGAAGAGCTTTTTTGGTCAAAGTCCTAATACTATTAATCCTGTTCCCCTGGCTACCTGAGCTGTCCTTTCAAAGTAAAACACCTGTGGTTTCTACTCAAGGGAACAAAGTTTCCTCTGCCTCTCACAGCAAACGACTCAAGTGTTATCTCTCCAGTGTTCTAAGCAGCTAAATCTTTTCCTGACAACGATAATCCCCACGGCAAGGTGTACCAAGAAAATAAAGTCACATTTTCCTCCCTGTGGATCCAATGGCCCGCACCCCTGCTGATCCAAAACACACACACCCGAACGCGCACACACACGAAATCCTGTTCCTCTCGCACTTTAATCTTGTTTAGATTTAAACCTCCCCAGGATGTTAATGAGTAATAAAGTACCGGAGCCTCAATTTATTTATACAAGCCCTGAGACCGTGTCTGTTCCCACAGGTGTCATATGCGCGACCCAGCTCAGCCTCCATCCGTGACGCCAACCTGTATGTGAGCGGCCTGCCCAAGACTATGACCCAGAAGGAGCTGGAGCAGCTCTTCTCCCAGTACGGACGCATCATCACCTCCCGCATCCTCGTCGACCAGGTCACAGGTATCCATGGGGCAGCGCCTCCTCTTTCTTCACACTTTCACACATGAGCAGCAAGACACAGAGCGCACCTGAGCACACTGTTTGTGTACAATGACACACTGTGATTGCTGTGCGATTGTATGGTTTGTTAAATGTCCGTCTTTTGCCTGTGTTGTGTGGCCACGTGAATATTTGATGTTTGGACACATCTGTTATATGAGGCTTTTAAATTTGAGCTTTTTGCTTTAATAATTACATTTGAATGACAGATCGCAGTAACTGCTTTTCAGAAGGATAAATAAAATTCACCCGCTGCAGTTTTGAAAGTATTTCCAGAATCTTTAAATACTCTCATGTCCATCTGGACCAGTAAATATTCTATGTGCAGCACAATACAGGAGATTTTTTTTTACCCGCTGCTCAAGTAGCAACACATTTTTTCAGCCAAACAAAGATGGCAGCTGCAAGTGACACATTTCTGTGCACTTGTGTCTGCTGAAACTGTAAAATAGTAAACTCAAGTGTAGCCAGTTATGTGCTGTAGGTCTCCAGTCTATTTTAGCACCATGCGTCAGTCATATTCACACTAAATGTGTTGAATCTACAGAGTGCTGGACCGTACCTTCCTTCATCTACCTTAGCATAAAAATAGTGTAAATAAATGACTAAATGAGCAAGAAAAGCATTGAAATCACTGCCAAAAAAAAGACGTGACAACATTTGCTGTATGTGTTCATACATCGTGATACAGTGAAGAAAAGTATGTGGACAAAAGAAGATCCAATAGCTGTTTTTAGTGAAAGAATCATGGTAAACCACAATAAACCAAAGTAAAACCACTGATGTAAGAAACTGTAGTGACAGGAAAAATCTTTTCCTACTATGATCATGTGTTATTTTACAATTCAAAATAGTAGTTTCACGAGTTACTGAAACTGTTTTATGAGAGCGAAAATGTTTGTCTGATGGAATACATATCAGTGGTACATTCATTTCATTAAACCTCAATTAGATATATTACAACCCAGATTCCAAAAAAACTGGGACGCTGTGTAAAGCATAAATAAAACAGAATGTGATCATTTGCCAATCCTTTTTGACATAAACTCAATTGAAAACAGCATGACAATATATTCTATGTTTGACCATCAGCTCCATTGATTTTTGTAAATATATGCTTATTCTGAATTTGATGCACGTTTCAAAGTTGGGACAGGAGCACCTAAAGACTGGGAAAGATGTGGAATGCTCCAAAACACCTGTTTGGAACATTCCACAGGTAAACAGGTTGATTGGTAACAGGTGATAGTATCATGATTGGGTATGAAAGGGACATCCTGGAAAGGCTCAGTCGTTCACAAGCAAGGATGGAGTGAGGTTCACCACTTTGTGAACACATGAATGAATAAAGGATGTTACTACATGGACTCAGGAACACTTTGTAAAACTGTTGTCGGCAAACACAGTTTGTTTGCAAATGATTGCATTTTGTTTTTATTTATGTTTTACACAGCATCCCATCTTTTTTTTTTTTAGAATCAGGGTTGTAGGATTAGATATTAGAATTGATTTTAATATATATTATATATTATTATTATATATTTTAATATATACCTGTATCAGAAAACATGCCTCATTAAATGTTGGAATGCATTGATTTCAACCATATCTCCCATTCTTATCATCCACCGAGCATTGCTTAGCGAGTGAGTGACCTCAAGAGGCAGTTTTTCTGACCACAGCCCCAGCTGAAGGCGCCATGGTAAAAACAATGATTACATGAGAGGCACAAGCTGTGTAATATACATGCTCAATTACACATTCCACTACATCCAAAACACAGGCATGAATCACATCAGCCCATTGTGTTGCAGAAGAACCCCTCCAGCGTCTCTCTTAGATCCATTTCAGGGGTTGTGTGTGTGCCTACAGGCTGCAACCTGCTCCAGTGTTATGTGCAATGTGTACTGATGAAGCAGAAAGGGAGCAGCATGCTGTAAGCCACACTCATTTGCCTAAGCAGAATAAATCACTGCTGGCGGTGAAGTGCACGCCTGTCTGTACACACTGAGCAGACGAGGAGCGAGAGGGCGAGAGGAGAGGGGAGAGCAGAGGAAAGGGAAACAAAAAGAGAGGGGAAAAGGAGACAGAGGGGAAAGCAGATGAGGGGGGAGGAGGCAGAAAGTAACAGAGAGCGTGGATGAACTGAGACGTGGGAAGGAGAGGAAATGAGAAGAGGGAGGAAGCAAAGGGAGAGCGAGGGAGGAGGGCAGCAGAACGGAGAGGTGGAAACAAAGATAGGGCCATTTCTACACTCAGCAACACAAATATGGACAAAATGGACACATCTCTTGCCAATCCAATTTACTAACAGACCTGTCGTACCACCACGCTTCTCCCGACGGAGCAACGTAGTCACTAAACACACAGCAAGACCACAGAAAACCTATCTGTTCAACCACAGCCACATGCTATTAATAAAACAAATCTCAACACAGGTATTGGTTTTGATGCGTTCACCATGTGTTCATTCTGGACTGGCATGTGGTGGAGCGTTCTCACGAGCATATGTGGATAAAGAGCTGCGGCGGCTCGTTTCCACCATGGGAAATAATATAAACACCCAGATCAAAGGGAAAAGCTCAGCTGAGAAAATAATTTCCCATAATCATTCCATTCACATCCTGTCATTTAAAGCTGACACTCAAAGGTTTAATGTTCACACATTTCTCTCTTAAATAGCATTAGATCCACTAAATTTTGATGTCCCTCCCCAGCCAAAACGCTCTTAACAACACGCAGTGTATTTGTTATATAAGTAACAGCTGACGGTTCCATGTTCAAGTGTAATACGTGGGTGTGACAACATGTGCATTTCTTTGCCTTACTTTTGTCTGTTTGTTTACCTACCAACAAGCAATACAACAAGAGGACAATCATTCAATTTAATGAACTAACAATAGGGTACAACAGTTGGTGATGTCTCTTGGCTTCAACTCATTTTTGAACCACAGCTATCAGACACAGTTTTTCCACTGTGGCATGTAGATGGTGGATTTATCATGGGTCAAAACAGAGCAGGAGGTGTTTAAGCACTGTGAGCCTGCTGACACCCTCCACTACATTAATTGCTGTCCTGACTACCACCCTGCCTACTATACCTGCTTTATAAATGTAATATATACGAAGATTCACACATACATGCACACACACACTGACACAAATGATAATAATGTGAGAGAGATGTTCTGCAAGGTGTCCCCAGAGAGATAAGGATCAGCAGGAGAAATGTTAATGATCAATTAGATGTTAGAGTTGTTGGTGATTAAAAACATGGAGGACTTTAGAAGGGCCCTGAGAGTCGTATGCTGGCATCATTGACTCATCTTTTTCTTCTTTCAGTTACTGTACCAACACACACACTTGCTGCCATTAAGAGAGAAATGGGCTGCAAATTAAAACTCTCCTGTGACTGCCAAAAATGTAAGTATAGAACAAGAAAGGAGAGGCAGAGAAGAGAAAGACCGACAGATTTGTGGTGTGTGTCAGACTGGTTTATGGTCCAAAAAGAGGTGTCCATGTAGTCCACCTCAGGATGTCTTAATGCCAATATTGTTGCACTGAAAAATTCCCTTGAGCAGAAGAGGAAGTCATTATTGTTACAGTGCACTTTATTGTAATGTCTTTTTAAAACTTAAGTCTCACTGTATGGCGTTGACAGGACATCCTCATCATGGTGCCAGGAAGTCGTGACACAGGTCATCAGTGTCCCCATTTGATTGAATCAGGGACCTAATCAGTGCCTGAAATCTAATTCACTCAGTGAGTCACTGTTTCTACTTGTGACACACCTAAACATTGTCTACAGAATGAAGTCAGCTGTAGAGAGGAACGATGCACAGACTGAAATACAGCAATACTACATAAAGTTGTTGAAGGAGCGGATGTTCTCCAGTGACCACTGGCAGATGGGCTGATGATCCCCAGCTCCTGCTCTTCTAAATTGGGAACATGAAGTCTGTTCTCTAAATGACCTCATCAACAAGATGCACCCTGCAGTCATTCTTCTGTTCATAAAGACAGGAAGAAACTTTAAAAACATCACTGTTAGCATCATTCACAGTCAGAGGCAGCTGAAACAAAATCCACTAAAACTGGCAAATTGCCCCAGAGACTCAGAGAGCGAAGGCAACATCAACTTGACAAGGATATCTCTCCATCTCTTCCTCTGTCCCCTCGCCCTACCCTCTCTCTCTTCCTCTGCCCATCGATTCCTTCTGAATGGATAAGCATATTTTGTCTCTTTAGCAGTGCAAATAGTGCAGGACGAATCCCCCCCCCCCCCCCTTTCTTTCTAACCTTCAGGGAAGGCAGCCAGGCCGTGATCTTGTGCTCTGACAGCTGGTTTAGACTCGCCTCAATTTGAAACAGATATTATATCAGAGACAGCTTCAGATCGATAGTTGGCTATTCCTAGTTCTCCATCCCGGACCTGTGAGCAGAGGTCAATGCTTACCTGATCAATGACTGCAAATACAATTGATCCACATACTCGGCTTCTACAAACGCTGGCTCTGATGTGAAACTAAATTGCTGCTCAGTGTGTGTGTGTAAGGATTGGCTGTAAAAAGACTGATGCCGACTTCCCTTCATGTGGGATGGAAGGTAGCGATGGGAAAGATTCCCATGGTAACAAGTTGCAAGCGTTCAAGGTATCATACGCCTCAAGAAGGTGATTGCCAGTATTACAACTAACAGGTTTGTTTTGCCCACTGAATGAACAGTTAGCTGGCATTGAGCTACAGTTGTTTGATAAGGAAGTTGCTCCAGATCAAAATAGCGTTAAATGAAGGATGAGTTACCTTGAGCTCTTGCTGATGTGAGGCATCCATGTTTGAAAGATTTTCAGATGCTTTGGTATTATTTACTGCCAAGCTGTATTCTGTATATTGGAGCTATCACAAAAAAATCTGTCTCTTGCTCCTCCAAGACAAAAAAAAATTACATTGTCTGAGAAGTTCAATGCACAAACGTGCTGCCTCAAAGATATGCTGCCAGAGGGACATGATGTGCCTTTTAAAGTTGAATTTTTCTTCATGAAGGTATTGACAGTCCAGTCATGTCGTGTCTGGTACACATTGTACATTTTCATTTGCACTCACACCCGGGCCACATCGCCTACCTGAGCATCACATGTGCTCAGTGGAAGCTCTTGCTTTTCATTTCGTCGCTGTGTTAACGGGTTAGAGCAGCCACACAGCCCACATGTGCAGCGCAGCTCAGGTGTGGCTGCAGCGGGGCTTCATCTAGAGATTCAGCATGTTGTCTGTTTTTACTGCGTGAAGCACTCTGTCACCAAGAAGCACAGACGAAGTGAAAATGATCTGTTGATAGTCAGACTGACATCATACCAGCAACATAACACCTTTCACTATAGTTTCAATGTCTGTATCTGTATGTAACAGACATGAAAAACTCAACACTTCCTGTATCCATTTCAACTTTAAAAGCCCTCTGGCATTTCTATGGCCAGAATCCCTCCGTTAAGTCTTCATTATTGATGACATTAAAAAAAGCACACTCAGCATAAAAAGGTATGACTGGCAGTAGCAGCAATGTTGTCTGCAGTTCAGCGAGGTATCTGGCACGCACAGGTAGGCAGTGTGGCATCAGTTATAAACACAGAAACTGTTGTGTGCAGTTACTGACTCTCTTGGAGGCTATAAAATTTTGATTATGTTTACATGCAACAATAATGGCACCGCAGCCAAAATTGTCTGAAGATTACTTGCTTCGTGACTCAACTCCATAAAATGTAACCAAAGCTATTTTAGTTATAACTGAAGCATTCCTTTTGCCAACTAACTTGGAAAGAAAGCCAGACAGCACACAGCTATTGCCCCTTGTAATTTGGTATTTTTAGATGAGGAGAGCAGGAGAGACACGAACAGATTGGAGAGAGTCAAAAGTGTCTCCGGGAAGTCATAACTAACCAGTTTCATGTGCTTATGATGTGTGGACAATTGTGACAGTATTCTGCCGCCTGGTGTTGACTGCGTATGATTTATTCAAGATACACAGCATGCATTATCGTCCATAATAAGACTGCACTTGGTGTGGCTTTTTTGAATTTAGAAGCAGCAGATTGGACATCCGTATTTCACTCTAAAAGCAATGTTGGTAACAGATAGTGGTAAAAGACATCCAGCAATCTGCAGTACAGACTGCTTTAGTGGCATTATCTCTATGGTCACACTGAATTTGTATTTTTTGTGTTGATTTAAAAGTGACTTTTGGTTGTAATATGTTTAATCAAAAGAGTTTATTTGGGTTATTCAGTCTTATTCTATTGCTGCACAGTACTGTGAAACGCTGTTTGCTCGTATGGCTGAAATCACCAAAGTTGGCAACTCAAAAGTCATGTGTGTGATATGACCCACACTTACTCTCAGGGCACCATAAAAGCCAGTATTCACCAAAACACCAATATCTCACTGTGCTGCCTCATCTGCATGGACCTCCTCTCTCTTTCTGCCTCTCCCTCCACCTTTGCGCCATACCTGCTGTGCTGGGTACAAAAATACCAAAACAACACGCATTTCAAGGTCAGCAAAATGCCACTATGCAGTCTTTCCAACATCAAGAAAATGGAGCCCAAGAAGTCTCCCCGCAAACTGAGACGGCTCTAGAGTTTGGTCTTTGGTTTCTCGCATTCAGACCATTCATGTTTGCACTATTTTTTCTCAAAGGAATTGCCCTTCCTCCATACAGTTGGTACATTCTCCCCTCTCTTCACTTGAATAATGGATGTTCCCCTTCAGACTGACACCACACTGAATCCCTGTTCTCCGCCTGTTCAGTAGCAGAGAACAGAACGGTCAAGGTAATACGAGCAGAGAGGTGCACCCTCTAGGTGGCATGACTGCACCCTTGACTCGTACTATCATCTCCCATCTCTTGTCCTCCTGTTTTCCCCCCCTCTAATCTTTAGAGCGCGTGCTGTGTCTGCAGTAGCCGACACACATGCACACACAGGCACATACAGATATGCACATCGATACATGCACGCACACACATCAGACAGATGGTTGAAGCTCTCCTCTGACAAAGGCTAAAACGCAGGGCACCTCCTCTCTTCAAAGTCTCTTCATCTCTCCTCTCGCTGCTTTTTCAAACGCCATCTGCACTCAGGCACACTAATGTTACTTAAAACAAGGACATTGCATTTTTTTCTCCCCGTAATTAGAAGACAGCAGGAAGAGGGTTTATTTCTGCCTCAGCCATATTACAAAGCTTTTGGAAAGGCATGTCGAATCAGTTGATACAGTTGGCACAATATAGCTCCTCAAAAGATAAAAGAATGGGAGATGGAGCGGCGGAGTACCTGGAAACATTTTAAGATTTTACTTATGCATGCGTGCATCCGTGCAAGTGTCTTCCTCGGTCAGTGTATGGGCCTGCTTGCAAGAATACAATGCACTAGATGGATGAAACTGAAAATATAGTGCGTCTCTTTCATTACCCAGCAGCCAGGTTTCTCACCACTCTCCTCTGGCCCCTCAGAGAAGCAGTCATTTCGCTCTGTCAGTCAGTCAGTGTTTGGGGAAATGATAGAGGGTTTTTAGAGAAAGAGCGGCTTTGTTTGGGCAGGAGCGAGCAAGAATAGCACTGTTTCCTTTCATCATCATCCTTTTACTGTCACCTCCTAACATTCTCCTCTGTCACCTTCTCTCCTTTTGTCCTTTCCTTCTTCACTCCTCGTTCTCACTCTTCCCCTCTCTTCCTTTCATTCCTGCCTCTCCCAGCCCCTCCCCCAGCACTCGCTCCTCATTCCCCAACCTCTCTCCCTCTCTTTCCCCCCTCCCCAGATTGAGGTAGCATGTTATTAGTAAGGCAGCCAATGTGCCTGTCGGTGTGTGTTAGAGAGAGATAAGCACAGGTAGAGAGTTACATAAGCCTCTGTTGATTACTGTGGAGGAGAAGGAGAGCAGAAAAAGAGAGTGAGAAAAAGAGAGAAAGAGAGAGAGAGAGAGAGAGAGAGAGAGAGAGAGACAGATTGCTGTACCTTAGTAAGTACATTGTGCTCTAATGTTGCCTGTATGGCTGGCTGGCTGTTGATAAGTAGCCTAGGCTTCTGGGGCTGGTTAAAAGGACAGTCATTGGGTTGGACTCCCTAGACTGGCAGCTTGCTTCATAGATTGCAAGTTAGGTTTTGTTATAATGTTTGATGGGAGAAAAATAAACTCCTCTCAAGGTTTAACACATTCGTATGGCACGACAGTGGTAGTAAAAAAGTAACGTAGTAGGTTGTAGTTCATTAATTTATTCTGAAAGTAGTTTTTCCTCTTAGATAAATAGTATTTAGGGATACAGCTGGTGATATTCTACATTCTTATTATTAATTAAAACCAAAAAAAAATCAGTGACCCTGTTAACAGTGTTGCCCATATTACCAAAGGCTGGCATAGCTTGTGCCTCTATGAGCCACTGTGTTACACTGGGCGCCATTTTCACTTCATCACAACAAACATGCATACTGTAGTTTATTTTGAGTCAGACCCACATATGTCATCCTGCTGTTGTAAATATTACAAAACGTGCATCTGTCCACAACTGAAAACAGTGCCCAAGTCTTAAACCCAGACTGTTTGAGTAATGTTTGGTTAAAACTCCAGTACCCAGCTGTTTAAGGAAGCTGCTTAACCTTTCACATTTCATTTTTAAAGATATACTCTGTGTCATTAGTAGGAACATATAGGCTTAAGGCTTTGGGTAGGTAGGCAGTATTAAGAGTCTTATTAACATATTGGTTTTGGTCTTTAGAATTAGATGGTACCAACCTCATCCTTTAACAAAGTAATGCTGGAAAACTAACAAAGATAAGGCAGAGCAGGACTGTGAAGACACAATCCTGCTCTTCAGACAGCATTAAACACGAATAGTTATGGAGAATTTACGCAAAGCAAAGCACAAAACAAGGAACAAGAAAACAATGCATGGTCAGATCAGATCAGCAGGAAAATCAATGCTGTCTGCTTGTACAGTGTCACAAACCCTGTTCACCTACATCTATGTTAGTTCACATTTCACACCACCATTAGATATTTTCCTGCACACAGATCAGTTTGTCTTCTCTAGCCAAACTGAACGGAGCGAAGGACTGTTTCTCAGCACAACCTTTAACTGTGACCGAGGGCCTACTTCACTCTTCAGCGTCTGAGCCAAAGAGCATCCGTTCTATTTCACAACTTGAACTTGATAACGGCTTACTGTCATTCCAAACTTGAATTGTTAGTGAGTTGTGTTATATTCCCAGACTGCTCTAATCTGCACTGGATACATGTTAACGCACACACACATACATGTATTGTTAGGTAAAATTATGGATGATGGGGTCAACTGCCACCTCACCTCTCTCACCTCCTTACAATGCTACTGTATAAACTCAAGGACAAGAGTAGTTGGTGCACACTTAAAGAAAAGTACACACAACGACACATTCAATCTCACATACACACACACATGAATACACACTCTGAAATTGGTTACAGACGATTGCAAATGATCATAGACAAATCTACTCCTCTTTTCACATTTCATTCTCAGTAGCACCTCTTCAAGTCATCACTTAAGTATGTGCATGTGTGTGAGTGTTTGTGCCATGCCTTCATCAGTATGCCATGCATTTGTCTGGGAGCCCTCCAGCCAGAACCAGCATAGGAGCAGCTCAAGGCCAAACAAGTGTGAGGATTAAAGGACAAATACAGTCCTCTCTTCTCCTCTCTCGTCTCAGCGGAGGAAGTGAATAAGCATTGTTCTCCTCTTCCTTAACTACCACTGAGGTGCCCTTAAGCAAGGCTCTTCGCTTGCCTTACAGCAGTAGACTGTTGTGAAAATGGGCAGATTCCACTTATCAACGTAAAGCATTGTGTTTTAATAAAAAGCATTAATGCTTAGTAAATTTGCAAATCTTAAAAAACTACAAATGTCCTTTAAGAATCACAACTACTGACTGCAGCTCCAAAACAGCTCTCCCCAAAGACACAACGGTGACCCCTGTTTTACCTCACATCCAGCACATGCATGGCAATTACAGTAATAAATGAAGAAAACCACAGGAACAACAATGGCTGTTGTTTGCAGTGTGTAGATCCCATTAGAATTGTTGTTTTTCTGCTTCTGACAAGCTAATTAAAACGTACAGGTACAGAGTTGGCACAAGAGGAAGTAAGTAAGGGGAAATGGTGAAAGCCTGTCTGGGGAAAGCACGCCAGAAACGTAAAAAATGAGAATAAAACAGAATAATTTACACTCAATGGGAGTTAATGAGATCATACAAGAGGTGGAAGGGAAATGCTGTGATTCAGGTCTGTGCACGGCAAAGTGTGTGTGGTCAGTTAAGACTGTAACGCAAGATTGTGACTTTGTGTCTGAGAATTCAGAACCCTGACAAAAATTACAGCAATGGTCATAACTTTCAGTTTTAGCAATTTTTGCTGAAATATTACATTTTATAAAAAGACCGATGTAAGCAATTTTCACATGGCTTTTATGTCCCTCTAAGTAAGAGTAAGAGGTAAATTTACAGTGTTTGCACTGGAAATTCTTTCAAAAATCTGACAGATTTTTGTGTTATACAGATTTCTGTATTCTGTCATTTTTAAATAAATTTTTTTTGGAACTAGTTTTTTTTTAAATAATACCAACAAACACATGTGAATTTCCACATTTTATTTCATTTGACCTGAAATTCTCTTAATTTCATGTCCAATACAAGACTTATAATGAGACAAAAGACATTTTTCATCATCGACTGGCTGTCAAAGAGCAGCTTTTTGTTTTTCAGCTTGGCTGGAAGGTAAATAACCTTGTGCCGCCTGTGTGAGAGAAAAAGAGAACAAAAGGGGGAGTGGTCAAATGGCCAAGGTGCTTCTTGGAATAAGAATTCAGGGGGAGCGAGCAACGTGAGACAAGCCAAGAGGAAGTATAAAAAAAAAGATGGGGAGAGGGATGGCATGTACAAAAATGTGGAATAACAATAAGGAGGGTTTTTATGTGTGAGAAAGAGACTGCACACAATGATGCTCAAACACAAAATTCCCCTCTTTCTCACTGCCTCTCTTTTATTCAGTCTCAGTCACACAGACATGCCTGTGTGCACACACAGTATTATGTAAATAGTCTCTTCGGCAGAGTGCTGCTGTCACTGAGCGAGCATCCTCTGGGCCATCTAGGCAGCCTCATTAAAACAAGGCACAGCATCCATTAATAGATACCAGCGCACGCGTGCACACACACACATGCACACTCACACATATATACAGTTAGTAACGCATACAGAGCATTCACAGACACCAATAAAGGACCTCCTAGGAAGCACATCTCTAAATGTTCCTCTCAGGTGGCAGTCAAAAACTATCTCCAAGGAAACGGCTCAAATGTCACTGAGAACAATGCATGAAGAGTGTGTGTATGGATGACTGTGACTGGAGCTAGCATGAAGGAAGAATGAGCTGTTTTAAATGGACAAGGGGCCAATGCCACATTCAGCCCTACATAGTCTATGGCTGGTATGTGTGTGTGCGTGTGTGTGTGTTACTATTATATTACTCATCTCTGTCTGGTGTTCTCCAAACCAGCTGTACATCCTTGTGTTAAATGCAGCACATCTTTATTGCTTCACCTTTTCATGTTTAGTGTCTTTTTTACGTTGTAAAACCTACTGTCACTTTAAATTCCTATACATTAAAATGCAGGCATTTGTAAATTTTCATGTGTCTGATTTTCCTTCCACAAGCAAAAATATAAAGACTACTTGTTTAATGACGTTGGAGTGGGAAAACACAAACCGTAGCCAAACACACAGTATAGATATATTGATTGAAGCTGTTGTGTCTAAACCTTGTAAAGTAAAAGGGGCCTGTGTTTGTTTGTGATCTGCTGGCCCCGCAGGTGGCTCCCGAGGTGTGGGCTTCATCCGCTTTGATAAGAGGATAGAGGCTGAGGAGGCCATCAAGGGCCTGAATGGACAGAAGCCATCAGGTGCCGCCGAGCCCATCACGGTCAAGTTCGCCAACAACCCCAGCCAGAAGACCAGCCAAGCTCTTCTGTCACAACTCTACCAGTCCCCCAACCGCCGATACCCAGGCCCCCTCCACCACCAGGCTCAGAGGTTCAGGTGAGTGCTGGGGCAGGGCATAGAGATACAGTGTGGCAAAGAGACAGGATTGGGTGGGAAAGGGTTCAGGTAGTGTTGCCACAGCACGGACTGATACTGAGTATGTGATTTTTAAGTTAATGCCGAGTTTCCCAACCTTGGGAGCTGAGCCAGGCTAAGGTCCTCTCACGACAATTTGGTGACCCCAGCAAAATTCCTAAATAAAGTGACTGTTTGACAACCAATAAGAGCAGCTTAAAATTTGCCACAGAGTTGCAAAGTTTGAGGAGTTACCGGAAGTAAAACTCTCACTGATTTTCTCCATCTTACTGGAATTGCATAAAAATGTAAGGCGAGAGTTAATTATGGCTCCTGAGGTGCATTTTGGTAAGAAACATTCACACAGCTTAAAATTGTGCTCTGTGTGTGTCAGTAATGACAAATGGCTAAAGACTGAACTGTTGATGGTACAATCTGCAGTTTAAGTGCCTTTTGAATTCTTGGTACATTTTTGGATCAGATGTAATTATTTGTCAGCTGTGACACCGTCTTGTTCACAACTGCAGCAAGGAAGCTTCTTCTCCATACCAATGGCAGCAGAAACTCATGGGTACTGTACAGTTTGTACAGCCATAAGCCAAGTGACAAAAAAGGATGATTTCTCAGAATCAAAGTTAAAATACTTAAAACTGATGGCCATGACATTGTGACATTACCCGGGAGCCTTTTAATGAGAATTCAGAGTGGGATTTATACTTCCCAGACCCAGCGGCTCCTCCTGCTTCCCAGCTCTATTCCAGAGACGTTATGATGTAACAAAATGAAACACAAAGTGCCCTAGACATAAAAAAGTTCAATAAGAATGGGGTCACTGTGGCCATCTGCTCAAAAGGTTGGGAATATCCAGGTTAATGTGCTCAAGTTAAGAATCACGGAAAGCAAGTTGTATGTATTTATCAGCACACTGTACGAACAGCCGAAGTTTACACACGATATCATGAATTCTCAGACCTGTCGTCTGATGTGGTACGATTGCTAGCGTGATTAACATTTGAAAAATGAAAAACGTCTGCACTACCAGTGTGTTTGGTATCATAAAATGACAAACGGGATTGCTATTTCACATGTGGATATGAGAGATTTAATGTCATCAGTCTCAAACTCAATAGCAATTATTCTTGGTTTATGTAACCATAAATGCATTTAATCAAGGAAGCACGTCTGTTCTAAACAACAGGCCTGATTTGGAAAACACTTGCACCAAATGCAATTTACACTGTTCGAACAGGGGATGTAACACCTACTCAATGAGAAAATGAGTCATAGCCACGTCTGTGTATTAACAATGATGCAACTTTTCTCCTCTGAACATTTATTCCAGCGAATATGTCCCCCTTTTGAACAACAGATGTGAGCTCTGCACCTGGTGCAGGTGTCAATAAAACAGGCCCTGTGAGTGCTCTGTGTGGGTCCACCCAGATCAGAGAGGAACTGTTCATAAGAGACTGTGGGGTTCTGTCGTTCACAACTACGTATTTCCCCTCATTTCATCATGCTGCCATCGAGCCAACACTCCCAGAATATTCCCTGTGAGGCCTGGGCAAAAACATGCATTTGGATATAAATATTATAAATGCTTATCTAACAAAAGAGATGCTCTTCATTGTCTTTCTGACTCTAAAGCCCCAGTTCTGCACTACATGCTCATATTGATGCAATGAACCATAATATTGTGGTATATTTTTGTAGTTTGACTCACTTAAAACGCCACTATAATAAAATACATTTTCAAGACATTGAATACTGTATAAATCCCTGCATTAGAAACTAAAATTAATTCAAGGATTTGGGTTTTAACCTTATTTCAGCTTGATCAAATTGATTTTAAGCATATCAAGCTGTCTTGAGTCATCTCTTCAAAAAAAAAAAAAAAGTTTTTGCCCAGGTCAGTAACCTCCACAACAAGCTATCACCTAACATCATATACAGTACTTGCCTGACATACTGTATATATATATGGCATCCTACCTGCTCATTTCCTGTCACTCACTAATGACACAAACAATCCTCTTTCAAGTTAAATGTTATGTACGACACCTACAGATGGTTAGGCCTTACTCCTCGAGGTCACCTCAAATACAAAAAACAAGACAGAAACAGGTGATCGTATGATATTACGCTCCATCATTCGATCCAACAAGAACATTTCAGAATTGGAGACAGAATATGTGCTTATACAATTTCCCCTCTCTTTCAATAACACTAAGCCGGTCTTGCTGTTTACTCTCCATCAAAGTCAGAGCTTGGAAGGTATTTTTCTTCTGGAGCGGCTTCCCTGGTGTGACACCTGAGCGATGTAGCGTGGCTGTGTGTCTGTGATACGCCAAGCCAATTTACAGGCTCCACAGGAGAGCTGTCGCTTCTCATCACAACTCACAACCACAGGACACTTCCTCACTGTGTCCCCGTGCTCCTGCTCTCTGCTCCCGAGCCCTCCACTAAAACCTCAACACTTTAGAAGTTAGAAATGTGCTCGATGTGCACAGTTTCCCCCTTTTTTTTAACTGAATCTTTAAAGGACAAGAGAGCAAACAGCCATTTTTCCGATACAACACTGTACTCAAACCTGGTCTATTGTTTGTCCTTGTACTGTAATTCTCTCTTTAAATTTAAAGACGCATAATATTAGTGTGTCGCAAAGTTTAAAATATATTTGATAAACTGAAAATAATTAAGCAAATGTACAACATCTGGAACAAAATGAATTAGAGTTGAAAATCAAATCTGTTACTATAAAATCGATACTCCTGCTTGTTTTACATACTTAACAAGTTTGTGCTGCTGCTTATAGGTAAGACCCAAGTCAAAAAAAACAGCCAGAGCAGAATACATGACAATCCTGCTGCAGTTATAATTACATCTATCCTGTGTGACCAAATCACATGGGCCTGCTGTAACACAAGTTAATGTATAATGTGCTTATATGGTCCCTCTCCAAGACAGCAAGCATAATCGACTCAAGCACAATGCACCAAGCCCGAGATCCCGGCTCGTTTCCGATCCTCTGTCATTAACTAATGGTACTAATTAGCAAATTAGCCTTATTATATCCAGGGCAGGAGCCAATTTTAATTGAAAAGATTTTTTGTTTCAGAAAAGAAAAGACAATAACGCCCATTCCTCCATTAACATGCATTGAGAGAAAGCACAAAAGCCCTATTGTTTACATCGAGCTTGGAGAGGCAGTGTGAAAAGCTGACAGTGTTTGCGTGGTGAGCATGCATCAGTGTGCATTCGTACATGTGTGAGAGACAGAGGTACTGAAAGAGAGAGAGAAAGAGTGTTAGCAGCAGGTTGTTTTGTTGTGGCCCAACGGCCCGACGGCCAGCAGATGTCTTCGTGCTCCCGGGCCTGGAGCGCCTCTCCTCTGAGCATCCTCTCCAATTGACTCATTTACCTACAAAGCAGCCTGCTTGTTCCCTTCCCACATAATGGGCCAATTACTGCTTTAATGATTCCTTATATCCTTTTTTCCACTTTTTTCCTTTGTTTTAGGGCTGTTTTTGTACTTTCTGGTAACGTTAGGAGAGAAAAGTGCTACAATCCAGACATGCTTTGAACCCAGATAATAAGTAGACCTACAATTACTCAAGTAATTTCTGTTATGTAAATTAACTCAACTGACTTAAACATGTGGTTTCAATGGGAGCACTTATGACAATATGACTTCATTTGCACGTTTTAAACATTTGAATGCATCTTAAACATTTAGGATTTAAAAACATTAACGTGAGTGACTTGTTAGCCAGCATTAAAATAATGTTTAAAAACACCAGTTATCACAGTGCACTTCCGTCCTGATCCTCAGGACCCACAGTTCTGCAGGATTTATAAGGTACTTAACTACAATTACCTGACATCCCGGTGTTAAATTGTCCCTGATTAGAAGACTGCTGATCTGTAATCTCTAACATGCAATGTAAATTAAATTAAAAATGATCAATAGAAATTGTATTATGATTATTATTGTTATACAAGTTATTTATTACAAGCCTTCAAAACCTAATTGCTTTCTTAATTGCAATCAAATACAGTGAAGTTGTGTATATATCAAGTCAGAAACTAATGTTGCTTTTAAACGGTGTAACTGTACAATGGTCACCTGGAATATTTTGGGATAAAAACAAGATTTCAACGCTCACCTAAGGTTTTGGTAAATATCGTGCAGCAGTCGTATTGCAAGAAAGCAAACGCTTGTTGACTGAAAGAGACAAGGAGAAACAACCCTGACAGTCGAGTCAAAGTCAGAGAGTTTGTAGTGTTTTCAAGAGGAACGAGGCGTCGCTGGCCAGCTGTTGCTCAATAAGCCGTGGCCCCTGTCCATTAGGCCAGAGGAGTTAATAAGACATGAGACAGGCCAGACCCAAGTGAGGAATGAAGGTCATTGAGTCACCAAGCAGACTGCATCTATCCAAGAGGGCCAACATTTCATACGGCCCACAGGTTTCTGAGGCCCGGCGCACACACATACACACACACACAGCCTTACTGGGTTCTTAAACCACATACACTCTTCCACACAAACGGTAGTTTACCCTGGCTGACTGCAATGGCTGTAGCTCACAGGGCTGAACTTATTATGAAACTGGAACATTTCCCAAAAACTAACCCTTTTAGACAGAGGACACCCTCTGACTAAACACCATTCCACCTGACCTGTTAGCACTTAACAGGTTGACCCCGACCACAAAGACAGACATTCACAATTTCATGGCTAGTTTAATGTTCAGTTGTGTTTTTTTTGTTGGTCCACCTCATAGAAAATATACTAATCATCATCACCTCTCTCACTCACCATTTTTCAAATGCCAAACCATTACACTGACAGAACTCTGGATCATTTTTCCTGTCATCTCAGGTGTTCTCTCAATTGAGTTAACACAAACTAAAGAGCATAGTTTTGAAAAGAAACTTAGATTATTAACCTCCACCTTCTGATGAACCATCACTATGGCGGCATGAATTGTATGGATACCCACATGCAATTTCCTGCACGTAAAATAAGCCAATGATTTGCCATTGCGTAGCACTGTGGCTAGCCTAGCATCCTAGTATAGCCGAGTGCCAAGCTATGCTCCCACCTTGCCACCATTACTGCTCTGTATGCAACTGTAATACTGAACTGTGACCTGGAGTCTTGTCTAACAATGAAACGGCCGCACCTTCAGTAATGTCAATGAGGCTGCAGCGCTGTGCTCAGGCATCAGTTAGTGCAGGGCTGCGCTGAAGCAGATCAAGTAGTGCAGTGGCCGACCGGGCAAGTGCCGACCATACTGATGGTACTGTAGCTTCATTAACTGATGATAGCATCTTCTGGTGGGGCTCCTCAGTGTAATGGGCCAACTATAGATGGGTTTGTTTGTTCTTGAGTGAGGAGGACCATGCAGTTCCTACAGGGACTTAACATTAGTTCCATTGAGTGAGTCGACCATCTGCCCACCATTAACCCCAGAACCCTCCTTCTCTTTACAGGCTGGACAATTTGCTTAATATGGCCTATGGCGTAAAGAGGTAATTAAAAACTTCACCCAATGCCAGATGTCCATGTTGACTCAATGATTTTTCAATATCCTTTTTTCTGTTCCTTTTTTAGTTTATGTTTCCTTGTATTTTTGCAGTCACTTTGCGTTTGACAATTCGTTCAAGGTCAGCTGCATTTTTTGTTCTTTGATTTGTTTGTTTGTTTTTCCTCGTAAGCTTGAGTTGGTTTTAAAACCCTACCAACCACTTAAGGTGTTGAAAAAAAAAAGAAAACAATCAATCAGTCTTTGTTTTCAGTGGTGATGAATTTGCTTTGTTTTGAGTATGACAAGTGCTAGTGTTGTTTGGATTGCTTTGGGTTGTTTCTGTGTACTGAATGGATTTTGTTCTCTGGTGTAAACTCTAATTTCTAGGTGTGTTTTTTTCTACCGGATTCAGGTTCTCCTGCCTTGTCATTCTACAGCTGTAACTTGGGAACAATCTCTCTTTGGGAGCAATTTTTGAATCTGTCACTCTGATTTGTTAACTACAATATTTGAATTAAACCTTTCCACATCCACAATCAAGCACATACACAATCTTTACACAATCTGGGATAAAGTACTGTATATATTGCCTTAATTTCTTGGCAGTTATAGCTAAGATTAGGTGGTGTTCAGCACAGATGAGGCTGGAAGAACCTGGATCCCTGCTGGAAACAGGAGATGCTGTTTCACTGCAGACAGCTCCAACTTTGCTCGGCACTGCTCTGCTCGAATTCCTTCCTTTCGCCTCCATGTTTCATTTTGCTTTCTTGCTACCATAGGTGTTACATAACCCAGAGCAGCAGCCACTGTGGTGATAGATGTTCTATTTGCTGACGGTGGCATCTTGCATGTTGCAAGCACAGGGGACACCATCTGAAGTCAGCTTAGCAACTCAAACAGAGATGAAGTTTTAGGTGGAGAGAAATGTTCCCTTAGAAAGTTCCCTCTCATGCCAAATAAGCACGGTACCCTCATTCTGAGCCTGTACATAATTTTCTGAAGGTGAAAATAGTGTCTGATTCAGCCGTCCTGATTATATAGCATGCCATGAAGTATCAAGTTAGAAGTGCTTCTCAGTGATCTGAGGTTATTATTTGAAAGGAAACAGAAGAAAGGTGTTGAGAGCCGGAGATGGTTGGCTTTAGAAAGGACAGAACAGATATCTGGTCAGCTACACTGTTGCTATGCAACCCCTGGTCTTGTCCGTAACATTGGTTAGTGTTTGGTCCCGCTATGATGGGTACGCTCACATGCACGTTTACACACACGCACATACAGGCACACTCGTCTCCACATCCTCGCTGTGGCAATGTTTGCTAGCCTCCAAAACCGTCACACTCTCACAAACCTCCACACACACACACACACACACACACACACACACACACACACACACACACACACACACACACACACACACACACTTCTTTTGCATACAAATCACCATCAATTTTTTTTTTTTTTCCAAGCCCAGCAGGAGAGGCCTGAAGGCAGCCCAGCGTGTCAGGCATGGGCTCGACGTGATGAGGCCCGTTAAGATTCCACCTGCTTGACGCTGAAGAAAATATTAAATCGCCTTAACAAGACATTGAAAGCATGTAGAGATATGAGACAAAGGATTTGGAGCCTATTATAATACAGTTTGCTGCTGCAGCAACCCCGTGGTGACTATGAAAATTCCCTCCTATCTCAGTCATATAGATTTATTATACTATAATCGATTTAAGTGTATTGTCTTAATCGTGTGTGTATCTTATACTACTTCAGCACATTTAATCAAAAAAAGGTTAATCAGTGCAGAGAGCCCTCGCCGTCGAAGAGTAACCCCCCTGGGCTGTTGTATTAGCGTCCACAGCAACCACAATGGCCAGAAGCAAACTCTGCATGACCAAAGTCATGCAGGAAGGTCGTAGTGATTGCCGGCCATATATAGTCGCCAGAGAGAGGGAAGGGGGCTCCGAGCAGCAAGCAACGCTATCGATCAGTGCCACAAGCTCTGGAATAGAACAGAACATAACACCCTGCAGACTGCGGGAGGAGTGGGAGGAATACACTTTGTACCTTAATGCCACTGGGCTGTAAAGTGCTTCCATTTTCCATTTAGTTTGCTCCCTCTTCCCTCCCTCCCTTTCCTTAAGAAAGCAGCCCTCTCTGAGACAGCTGCAGCAAAGCGGAAATCTCAATTAAAGCACACCCAATAATGCCTATAGTCGTTTCTTGGAGAGAGGTGGCATAAGAAATGAACCTTTTTATCTCATTTACCTTTTATTTAAAAGTGGGGATTTTTTTTTCTCCTTTCCCTTTCCTTTGAGCGGAAAGGCAATTAAGTGAAGTCAACTGAGGATTCAAATCTCTTGCATCGCAAGAAAAAGGGGAAGATTATGAGGCGAATGAGAACAGATTTAGCAGGCTGGTGCATGATCTTTGATGGATTTCTAGCAATGGTTTAATTCAACAACTTCCTGCAATTTAGCTCCTAAAGGAGCCACTCAAGGACACAAAGAGAGAACCTTCGTCTGCATCTCCTTCAGCAGAATATAGCCCAGCATGCAGCACTGTCGTCATTCCTCACGGGAGGCCTGTCAGAATCGTGGAGCTCAGGGAGAATGTAGTAGTAGCTATGCTGCCACGCTTTACAAAACCATGCATTTAGACATAAACATACATGACACATACAATAAACATCCATATCCATATCATCCTAATTCATCTGAATTTGTGTATTTGGCTTGGAGATCAGTTTAGTTTTTATGCTTTTTACTTAATATCACTGCAGACAGTAGCGTATCGTGCAGGTGAGCGTCATGGCAAGCTATGAGATTTGGAAGGAGGATTCTGTTTCAAAATTTGGCTCTCAAGAGACAAGATGGAGATTGGAGGTTTCTGGCATTTTCATGTACAGTAGATGCAGACAATGAGTTTCCCTGTATGCCTTAACCTGCTGATCTAAAACTTGCTCTTCTCTCTCTCTCCTTTTTGCTCTCCCTCCATTTTTTCCCCACTGTTCCTCTCCTCTCAGGTTCTCCCCCATCACCATTGACAGCATGACCAGCCTGGTCGGCATGAACATCCCTGGGCACACAGGCACTGGCTGGTGCATCTTCGTGTACAACCTGTCCCCAGATTCGGATGAGAGTGTGCTCTGGCAGTTGTTCGGGCCCTTTGGTGCAGTCAACAATGTGAAGGTGATCCGTGACTTCAACACCAACAAGTGCAAAGGCTTCGGCTTCGTTACCATGACGAATTACGACGAGGCGGCCATGGCCATTGCCAGTCTCAACGGCTACAGGTTGGGCGACCGCGTCTTGCAAGTCTCCTTCAAGACTAACAAGACACACAAGTCCTGAACTTTAACAGGTAGAAGCAGTTGCCCCGCGACTTTGTCTGCTCCAAAATTTGCCCCAACCCCCCCTTTCCACCTCCACCCGTCCCTTAGCCCCTTCAGTCACTACCACTACCACCCTACTACAGCCATCCAACGCAGCAAACTCAAACTCCAACTGGAACACAAAGCAACCGATAAACCATCAAACAAATTGAACTAGAAATGGCTTATATTATAACTTTGGACCTATAAGCCAATGTTGCCTAAGTATTACAAAAATGAAATGATGAAAATGTTCATGAGTTTTCAGAAGCTCCTGTGATAAGGCAGGCTTCTCTTTGTTGTATATTCTTTCGGTTTGTTGTGGTTGTTAAAATGATTTTTCTCTTCTGTGTAAACAGTAGCAAATCCCTGTATCCCCTTATTTCAGAGAAGAGAATGTCCTTTTTAGATTGAAACCTTTTCTCTGTCTTGATTCAGGATTTGTTTTTCTTTTGTAAATCCGGATCCACTGTCGTTAGTATTATATACCTCCCTGTCGGTGAAAGGGAGGGGGCTCTTTTTTAAATTGGTGAACCATTCATTCATTTTTAGTGTGTATTAAAAACTTCCCCTTATCGATTATAGATGGGATTCCACGATCCCAGTAACTCTGATGTAGAAAAAAAAAGAATTTCTAACATTGTTTTTGTTTTGTATCGCAAACAAAACATAATGTCTTTCCTCACAGGGGTTCAGGGAGATGGGGCGAGGGAGGGGATGGGTTAGCTTTCCTGATGACACGTTCAGTAATTTAAGAAAAAAAAAAAATAACACTGTTGCCAAAGAGAAGATCTCTTTGCTTGGAAAAAAATGCGTTTAGAAAAAGATAAAAATAAAGAGAAAGAAGATCTATTTTTATAAATGATAATTAAAATAATAATTATTGAAGAATTTTTACAAGAATCTGGATTTGAAAAAAGAGAAAAATATTTTGACTGGCTAATTAGGGGGGGCCGGGGCGGGAGGGAGGGGGCACCACCTTGTCTTGTCGTTCTGCCGTGGTACTTTATAGGATCAAAGGTTGTTTGTTTTTTGGGGAATCCAAGTTGGCAGTGATTTTGTAGATGGAAGGTTTTGTGAAAAGGGATGCAAACTGAGGCAGGTGATTTTGGTAATTTTTCACATATGTACTAGTGCGTAATTATTCAACAGCGATACCCAAAAGGGAAGGGAGAGGGGTCTTTCCAAGGCCTAACCATCCTTATAGTCCAGAGCCCAAAGCAAGAAGACCCTTTGTCCACTTGTTTTCCTGTTTTCGTCATCAGTCAATATGGGATATCAGTAAATAGATATATACACATCTATCCATTTAGAGAGCATACTATACATTATCTATATCATTTTCTTCGCTCTGCGTTTGTGAACTTACATTTGAAAAGAATTTCCTTTTAGCGATCAACAGTAGGTGCTATACTACATTATTCACATATCTTAAATATCCAAGTTTGTTGTTCTGTGTTGTTTAAAGAAAAAAAAAATACTTCGATGTTGGCATTGACTTGAGCTGCTGTTCTTTGTTTAATATTTGTTTATTGTTGGCCCAAAAAATCTGGTGAGACTATTTCTTTGCTGAATAACCAGATAAACGAATTTGGGCCTTGTAAGAATCACTGAACAAATTTTCATTTTGTATTTTATTTTATGTTATCTTATTTTTTGTTTCGCTTGCTGACTTTTAGGTTACTTGCTGAGCGTGAAACGTTTGTCAAAACTAAATGATAATTAGCTAGTTCCGTTAGTCTAGATATTTGTTTCCTTAAAAAGGATCTATGACAACTGTGTCTTTATTTGCTGTGTACAAATAGATGATATATATATACATATATAGTCTACATTTGTTTTACAATATCTACTGTACTATATGAGTTGTCACTGTTCTTTTGTTTGAGCTTGTCTTTTTCATATGACAACTTATTATGAAGTGGTGGTTCAGTTACTTAGAAAAACTTGTGAGGAAACTGTTCAATTGTTGTCATGTTGCTTGTGGAGAAAAAAAAAAGATTTGGATTAACTTTCAGTTAGCTACCGCGGCAAAAGAAACCGAACAAAAGCTTAGAATATAACTGTATTTGTTTAGCAGTTTATTTACTTATCTATTTTTTAAACTATTTATTTTTCTATTTATTTCTATTTATTATATATTTATTAATTGATTAATTTATCTGTGTATTTATGTATTTATTTGTTTCATTGTCTGTGTATTTGCGTGATTCTGGTACAGGGAGGGGGCGTTTCTGAGCAAAAGGGAACAAAGCGACTAGTGGAGAGGCTCTTCCAGTAGTCCACTGCACTGAGAGAACTTTTAGTACGTTTGTGCTTTGTACCAATATATCAAAATTACAATATAAAAAAATCTAAAAGTCAAGAAAACTGAAAAAAATGTCTGGAGGGTTGGGGGACGCTCTTCCCTTATTACTAGAAACAGTTACTCGCTATGCATAACCTAGTTAATAGTTAAATTTGCTATTGCTTTTTTCTTGTCTTGTTAAAATGAAATCTTTAGATCTTTTTCAATAAAGTTTAGTCTTAATAGAATGTTATAAACAGTCGTTCTGGTTCAATATAACCTGTGATAAGTTTGTGTAGTTCTAAAAAGCCACTCCGTCCACACCCTCCCTCCACTTACTACCGCTTTGTGATGAAACCTTATGCAAAAATGTGGGTCTGAAAGCATAGTTTTCAGTTTTCAGTAAAACATTTTATATAACATTCAGCTCTTGGAGGCTTGGGCAGACAAATTTTAAAAGGAGCAAATGCCCATTGTTGTTTGAGGGTCATTCATTGCACTGGACTAAATCGGTCGAAATCACTTAAGAGTCAAAACTTATTTTTAAAAATATTCATCATGTTTTCAAATGACATACCAACAAATCTTTAAAAATGAGAAATTGTTACCATTGCACACCAACTGTTATTTACAGCAGTTGTTGCTATACTTAAGAAGTACTCTGGAGGTATGAAAAGGGATTGTACCGATTCTATATTTTATATACTCTAATATGATATATATTATATATTTTGAAAGGTGAAAGGTAAGGGAATGGTTCCAGAAGTATAAATATACGGAATTGGATTTTTTTTGTTTGTTGTTAAGACTTGAAAACATGAAGGAGGTGTGTGGAGAGCATTTTAAACACTCAGACGCATGCTCGCTTAAGTACATCCTTCTCTCTCACACCTCAGTCATCTGACAGGCCGGGTCATCTTATATCATCCTTATTATCCAGTCATCATCTGCGCCATCCAATCACATAGTTTTCTAACATCATATCAGCAACAAACCAACCAACCAACCCATCCACCAACGAACCAGACCCCTTCATGCTCCCCGCCGCCGTCGGGAGCTTGAATTATGCAACGACCCCAGTAGAATGTTGTTCTGATGTGTGAACTAATTTCCTACACTGTATGACTTTTGAACTCTTACAATGCGTGCCTGTGTTCCGCCTAGACCCTGTGTGCACATGTGTGTGTGCGTGTGTGTATGAGTGCGCGCATGTGTGCATGTTTGTATGCATGTTCCTTTATGTAATCGTGTGCGTGTTGTCCTCATGTTTGTTAGCGTGGAGTACATCCAAACGTGCGTATGTACAGTATATACACATGTCAAGTGTTTGTGGTTATGTGCGTGTGTGATTGTGCATTTGGGTCTGTTCAGTGCACATATATACAAGCGTATATGTGTGACTCCCTGAGTGCATGTGCGCGCGCGTGTGACAGAGACAGCGCGTGTGGTTGTTCAAAATGTGCGTGTGTGACAGTGTGTGTGAAAGCGTGTGTGCGTGTCAGGGTGTTTGAAACATGGGGCTGCGTCACCTCGCTCTATGCCCAAACCCTATGGCTCACACCATCCCCTGTAGCGCCTTATAGTGGCAGCCTGCCAGTAGGAACAACGCAGCCAGTAGTGGAGGAGGGAAGGTGAACAGAGGAACTAGGCTCTTCTTGTCAGTTTTCATTTTCCTCCTGAGACGTGTTTGTTTACTATCTGAAAAATCTATAAACGAAATCTTTAAAGACAAAAAAGACGAAAAAATGTTCACAGGGCCCCATGACCGCGGCTCTCTCTACTCTCTCCTGCTTATGTTATTACTTAACAGTTATCAATGATGATTATTCTGATTATTATTGCTATTATTCTTAGTATTCTTATTCTTATTATTAATCCAATTACTGCGATGAATGACTTCATGTTATCCTTGCTAGTTTAGGTCATTTCTGAAACTGGAAACAAAATAAAAATCTTGCTGTAAATGTTTGTTTTTTCTTTTTCATAAAACTGTTGTGTTTGAATTATTTGTACTTTTGAATGTTGGGACAATAAAATGAGGTGTTAAGAGCTTGGATGTTTCTTGTCATGATGGATGAAGGTGTCCAGTATTTCACACTCTTTAGTATGGAACATCTTCCTGACTGGTTTAAAAATCATTTTTCTCTAAAACTGTTCACCTCTCTTTGTCTATTTCTTATTTGTTGGTTAGATTTAATAAAAGGAAATCAGTCAGGTCTAATGGACGATTCATCTCATGTAGATTTTAATCAATCGGTTCACTCAGAGAGAAAATTTACCGCAATTTTAATAATAAATTTATTGTTTGAGTTATTTGTCAGGGAGAAAACGGTTCCAGTGCCTCAAATGTGTGCATTTTTTTATTTTTGAAGATTTTTTTGTCACTGAAAATTGATTATTTTTGAGTTTTGGACAAAGCAAGCAGTTTTAACAAGTTGTCCAGGGCTCAGAGAAACTGTGATGGTGTTTCCTACAACCACAACTGCAAAAAATTTGGGACACTGTAAAACATAAAACAGAATGTGATCCTTTGCTAATCCTTTATGACGTAAACTCAATTGAAAACAGTACAAAGACAATACATTTCATGTTTGACTTCTATTTCATCAGTTTCATTGATTTTTCTAAATATATACTTAATTTGATGCAGCGACAGGTTTCCAACAAGTTGGGACAGGAGCAACTAAAGACTGGGAAAGATGTGGAATGCTCCAAAAACACCTGTTTGGATCGTTCCACAGGTAAACAGGTTGATTGGTAACAGGTGATAGTATCATGATTGGGTATGAAAGGGGCATCCTGGAAAGGCTCAGAGGAGCAAGGATGGAGTGAGGTTCACCACTTTGTGAACACATAACTGTATAAAGGAGGTTACTACATGGGCTCAGGAACACTTTGTAAAACTGTTGTCAGTAAACATAGTTTGCTTGCAAATGATTACATTCTGTTTTTATTTATTTTTTACACAGTGTCTCAACTTTTTTGGAGTTGTCATAACTTTCTGACATTTTACAAAGTGCAAAAACTGATCAACAGATTAACCAAAGAGATAACAGTACATCAATAACAGTTGCAGTCATACTACATTGCTCCTATATCTGTCTCTCGACATTGAGGCAAGATCTCAAATTAGTAATTCAACACAATATAGCAAACTGCAGCAGTAAATCACAGATTTAAAATGCGTTCACTGTGACCTTTTGGCTACTGAGGCACAGCCACGACTATGAGGCAGTAACACTGCAGACATAAAACACAGCGCTGATCTTAGTCAGCCCTCTCAGGGGCCCCTATAGGACAACAGAGAGGAATGAGGTGTAGCTACATGAGTGAGATAACACTGCCCCCTGTATCCTCACCAGAGTATCTGAGACCTTTGTGGCACGATGCTGCCTCTTGCTGAGTAGGAATAACTGTGGTTGATGTGTGCTTTCCATCTCTGATTTTTCTGCCTCACAATGCAAATTTCCTCAGTCAGCCCAGAAAATACCTGAAGCACAGGAACTAAGAATAATCCCTTTAGAGGACAGAGAAATGCTCACGGTTGCAGACCACATTTGTTCATCACTAACCATGTTCTCAGTGTACTCAGTAATGTCCAGTGATGTGAGCCCAGCTTTACGCCTTTATAATCAAAATCACACCGGAGAGCATTACAGCGGTTGTGGAGGAGATGATGGTTGTTAGACTTGATGTGTCCAGCCACTCTTGTCTTTCCTCTCCCGTTGTTAACAACTTAATGATCCTCCACTCTCATCAAGGACAAAGTAGATGGGGAGGACATGAGTCAGCGTGTGCTCTCAAGTCTCCTTTGAACCAGCTCCTTGGGAGTTGAAAGGCATAGCTGGTTCAATGAACAACTGCTGATGATTTCAACTTTAAAGTGGTGGTGTTTTCTGTTTTACTCTGCTGTGACTCACATGTGGATAAAACAAAACGTGGCATGAAAATCACTAAAAATAACGAAAGCAAACACGAGGTTTCAATTCCAAAGGAAGTGAAAGTGCTCTTGTTAACAGAGAGTTGTTGGGTTTAATATGGCTCAGTTCTCACGACAGTCTGTCACCAGGTGCAACCATATGATACTGCCTCTCAGTTTCTATATAAACCACTTTTCATCTGCCTGGGTGAGAGCTGATCACACTCGCTCCATGGTGTGAATGTCAGCATCCTGCTGTGCTGTGATGTAGAAGGCAGTTCTGCCAAATGACAAGCATGAGCCTCACAGTCGGAAGCATATTATTTCATAAGGAGCTACTTGTCTTTGACAAATCTTCCGTAGTCAAATCTGTGCAATGGGGGAGCTGTTGTTGCCCTCTATCTCTCCTTGGTACACACTCTGACATTAATGGGATACCTCTCCTCACCCCTTTGTCCACTTTAGAGATTTCACACTGCCTAATCAAAAGACTCTCAGCTTCACTGCATGTTATTTATTAACTGAGCTGCACTCAGATGAGTGTGCAGTCCACTTCATTTTCTCTTTTTGCATTAACACACTGATCAGACTGATTGGACTGTCGGTTTAATTGTTAAGTTTATGTGTTATGTTGCCGTGTATAATGTGCACTGTTTATTAGGGTTAGTCTTTGAAACCAGCTCCTGTTGTTGCAAAGAGCATCGTGTCTTCCTCTGATTACGGCACCGTTTAGACATCAAGATTACAGCAGCCTTTTTCTCCTAAAGTTTTCTTTCACTTCCTAATTGTAACAATCAGAGCTGTGACGAAGCCTAGTTTTGGCGTTGCTGTCAGCAAAACACATTTTTCAGCTCTAGCTTCAGCACCCATGTTATGTAGGATCTTTCATTTGAAGAATGAGGTCTCTCACATGGTGGGATCCTGGCTGTAATCAGCAGTGATAAAGTAACAGGCCGCATACAGTGAAATCTGTGATAGCTTTCACAGATACCCTTGATTACTCATAATGTCTTTTCTTTAATTCTGTGAAACTGATTTAGTTTGAAAATAAATCATATGATTTCTGTGTACTGCAGCATCTTTGCCTGTTTTTGTTCTCAAAGTGGCATATCTGATCTGCAGTCAGGGCAACACCTCAAACGCTCTTGCAATCAGTAAAAAGCTTGTCAGACACATACGACATGCTGTAAGACATTATTTTCATTTTTCTGTCAATTTCTTATGGTTTTGAATGAATCAGCTGTAAGATGGACAAAAACTAACCTGAAACAAAAACTGATTTACAGATTTCACCCAACTGCCAACTATATATACTGAATGAATTAATGTTATTGTTTTCCCAGGAAACTGTGTGGCAGAGGTGAGGAGCCACCCAGATACTGACTCATCTTGACTTATGATCAATTTACTGAGAAGATGAGTGCCTAAACAATAACCATACATTAAAATGATAGCATTTCCTGCATAAGTCAGTTATTAAATGGTGCTGGGTGTAGTTCAATTTCCATCTAACTGCTCATGAATGATCAGTCCATGAGGAAAAAGAATGACTTTTAGGGCTCATGAAGTCACATTTATACTGTCGGATGTCAGAAAGCTGTTTCTGTTTGTTTACTGTGACAGTGGAGTATCATTTTGATGAACTGATAATTACAAGCTGACATTTCGTAGCAATTCATGCCTGTCAGGTTGGAGTTTCCTTGATAAACCTGTAAAGATTCTGTTAAATATAACTCAATGCTCACAACCTAAACTGAAAACCTTTTTCCCCTTTCCTTACTTCCAAACCATCTCCATTCTCATTTCTAAAATAACTAATCTTTGAATTAGGGCGTATTCACACCTGCCTTGTTTGGTTCGAACCAAACCAAAAACAAATCGCTGGTGCAGACCTTTTCAGCTGGTGGGAATACAAACCATCGAACTCTGGTGTGGACCAAACAGCCGGACTGAGATGCAGCCGGTGAGGTGGTCTTGGTTCGCTTCCAAATGAACCCTGGTGCGGTTCGCTTGATATGTGAAAGTGACCATGCTCTGTCCGACCCAATCCTAAAAATTAACTGCCTTTTTGGACGCAACAGGCTCCCATTGCTGTGGGAATTATGGAAAATATTGTTTTGATTAGCGCAGTAACTCCATAGATTAGCAGCACATTAATCAGACCATCGGGTTAAAATGACTCGTGGCTCAACATGGAGCGAAGAGGAGACGAAATGTCTTTTGGAGATTTGGGCAGACAACAACATAAAAAGTATGCTCGACGTTGTGCCAAGCGCTTCTGATGCTCCAAAAGTTCTGCAAACGTTTGTAACTGTATGAAACAAATCAATACAAGCACAAGTGCAACACACTGAATCTCCATAATCCCACTGACGCCCTCCCCCCTTTTTTTTTTTTGTTTTTACCACGTTTCCCTGCCCCCAACCGTTTTGTCCAATGATTGAACGATCTTTGCACACATGTGGGTTTGTTGACAAATTCTGGGCCTCTTGTGAAAATTGCAATGTGAAAAGGAACCGCACCAAACCAAAAAAGAAACACTGTATTTTGGTCTGAACCAAAGACAGCGGACCAAAGGACTTTCCTGCTCTGAATACACCCTTAGATTTCATCCACAGCCGACAAGTTAGAATGGAAAACATTCAACTAAAAACCACTTAAATACAAAAAAAGAGTGAAATGTTGAACAGTGACAAAGACAGCGTGCTAACAAAAACTTAAATCAAAGTGATGCTAGAATCACCAGATTCCCCCTGCGGTAGACTTTGCTAAGTCTGATCTACATTATTCTGTGTTCTGTGTTTATGATTTAAGAATATGTGGAAAAAAGGCTTTTCCAGGGTAATCTTTCTAACTACCCCAAATTTTTTTTCTTCATCTGTGGAACTAGTTGAAAAAAGTTTTGTCATTTGAAAATAAGTGCGCGCATGTAGAGGGCTTTTCTGGCAGAAAGGCTTTCTGGTGTCAGGTGATGCAAAGAATGACAAAGTACATGTAGGGAGGAGGTAGCGGTAAATTAATGGGTCAAACACAGAACTTCATCACCGAGGTGACCAAGGTTTGTGTCCCATGTGAAACTAAACCTCAACGCTGACTTTTTAGACTAAGGTGAAATAATTAATAATTAAATAATTTTCTCTTTTCAGTTGCAGTTTAGTTTAGGCAACAGAACTACATGGTAAGGTTTACCAAAAGATCAGGATTTGGATTAAAATTCACAATTTTCATTACACCAATTTCTTTTCACAATGTTAGCCATGTGTTAGAAAGGTTTTCTGACAGAAAGCCTTTCTAACACATGAACGCCTGAAGGCAAACAAAGTGTCACCTGCCACATTTTTTTTTTTTTTACCGCTTTTCACAGATGAAAAACAATTAGGGGTACTAAGAGATTATCCAGAGATTAAACCTATTTTTTGACTTAAGTAATGAACACAGGAGAGAAAGTGATTGCAATCAGACTTAGAAAATGAATCACCAGAATTTTTTTCCTCACTTGGCTCTCAGGGCTTCCATACTTTTTCCACATGAGTTGTGTGAACAGCGATGGTTCTGTCAGTGCTGGTATTTCCCAGGAGAACAAGTGACGCTGACGAGGGCCTAATAAAGCACTGGATCCCACTCAGGAAGTTTCAGTCCCTGAGGCCTCTCACTTGCAATCTGCTCCCCTGTGAAGTCTCTTCATTTCAATGCAACATTTCCAGCACTGCGGGAGCACACTGTTCTTGCTCGGGGGCAACATTTCCTTGAACACACAATCTGTCGCCATGTTGTGACGTATATATGTCATGGCATAACAGCAATGCATTATTTGCCAATATGATGCTAAATTCAGATGCTTTGCCATGACTGACCAGAGTGGAAACCACACATAGAATTAACTGGTGCAAACCAATTTGAGAATAGAGTTGGGACTAAAAGCTTCCCATCAATGTCCTGTTTGTAATGACGAACACCTTAAGAGATTTTCACATCTCCATTTTACTCTATGCAGGCTTCTGCTGTACATACCTGATAAAAGCAACTCATTCCCAGCAATGCTCTCAACTCAAGTACCCTGGAGGAGCTGCAGCAGGGGGCATGCTCAACTTAAAACCGGGTAAGAGTGTGTGTGTGTGTGTCAGCGCAGAGAAAGCGCTCATGCTGTGGTCTAGCCTGCTGTAAAACAGCATAAAAAGGTGAGGCAAAGTTCAAGAGTTATTAAAAAGTGTTCAGTAATCCTCTTTGACTTTAAATCATTCCGATGTGTTGTGATGTTTGGGTAAGAGGGATTTATGAAAAGTGGCTTGCAGAAGCGCCCATCCAGACCAAAATAAATTCAATTCTCAATGTGTGAATAGCAACAAGTTTTTAGTTATGTCATTATGCAGCAGGTTTATTTATTATTGTATTATCATAAGGTTATACTGTATGAACTTTCGTCCTTACTTATGAGTCAATTAGTGTTGTTATGTGGTCTATGTGTAGTAACTGAGTTGTTGACTGTGTTAGCTAAGGTGAACATACGTAGCTTTTCACTGACCTGCATTGTTTGCAGTGGCAGTGCCCTTTAAAGATAAGTAGCTGACAGAGCTAAAGAAGACAGCCAAAGGAAAAGCTTCTCTCTAAAGCAGCAAGCATCCAAGAGCTGCATCATAATGAATAAAATATCCATACACACAATATATCCAATAAGTATTTTTGTCTCCACATCTTCTTGTGCACTGAAAGCAAGCCTGATATAAGTTTACGATCATCCAGACACACACTTTAACAGTTACAGCGTGTGTGAAGAATGATTTTGCTACAGTCAAAGTGAGCTGTGTGTGTGTAAGATGAAACGAGACAAAGACGAGATTATGAATATGCATTGTGATCATATCATCAGAATTTCAAATATCACGTTGCAGAATGTATGCCCATTAAAGATTTAAATACTGACCTAAGAGTTGAATACCATTGTTACAAACCTAGACCAGCCTTCCTGACCCTCCTCATTTGCATGCACAAAACGTCAAATTAACTAAGCTGTTTTGTACATTATGCAGCAGAGACAAACAGGATAGGACTTCATCCGCTGATGACTGGACCAGCAGATGGTGTGTAAATAATGTACGTTGTCTCGTGGGAACATCTCTGCCTGCATCAGTTTGGTTTGATGTACCAACCCTTCTCCCTTATACAAAGTGACCCTTTTAATGCATTAAGACTAAACCATGGTGTTCATTTCATCCAAGGACTGAGGTAAAAAAAATTCAAATGCTGATGCTGATTTATACAAAAGCACCATTTCCTAAGCAAACATTCAGGACATGGTAAACATTCTCTGCTCAATGTTAGCTTTTACCCTGCACACATACATACAAAATTAAAGAAATTTCACATCTCGTGTTATTTATCTTGGTTTAATTTGCATGCAGGTAAAAGTTTTATTCGGTTTGTTTTTACTTTTTTATTCCAAGTTTCCATTGTTTTTGTTGTTTTATTTACACGATAACACCTGGCAGAGAAATTCTCTTTTCACTCTGTTCCAAAGGAAAGTCAGGGAACAGACTCAGTTGCAGAACAGCACTCCTGCTGCCTGAAGCTGGTGGGGATTCAATGTCTTTCTCAAGGGCATTTCATGTGGGTAGATTCTTGTCATCAAGATGGCATTCTCCAGTCACAGTATGGTTTCCCAATAAAGAAAACTGCCAGGACAGATAACAGTAGTAATGACATCCTCAACTCTTCCCTGCTCATGTTCTCTCGACACTAGATGCTACCAGTTCACTACAGACTGTGAGTGAGAGGATGGGCTCTCGCCTTTCACTGCATGTTTTGTCCATGGGAAAAGCTCATGTGGATGTGAAGACTGTGACGTTGCCATTCTCAGTATCCTTTCAATAGCTTCAGCAGTGACAATGACATGCAGCTTTCACAGCTTAGATGTCTGTGACTGTTGTGGAAAAAAATTACAACAGATTCCAGATCATTAATGATGATTGCAGTCGCTGGCAGTGTGCAAATACAAAGGTATTGTTTTGTGGGGAGTTGTTGATTGTTCTGGCAAATGCAGTGTTGTTTTTCCTAACGATGATGGCTGTGATAATGGTGGTGATGGCAGTAGCTGCGAAGATTAGATGATGACACATTGGCCACTTCACTGAGCAAAGAGGAGCCATATTGTCTTCAGCAGAGATGGTGATTGGCAAACAAGCAAAGTTAGACTTGGTAGCAGACTGACTGACTGTAAAGCAGACAGAGGAGCATAAACAGGAACAAGTGACGTTCTTATCTATATATATCCAATTGAAATCAGGGGTCTGCAGACAAATAGTGATTATAGTGGCTCAAGCCACTGCTTCTTAGCCCTTTTTGGCTTAAGTGTGTCACTAGACCAAATAAATCACATTGCAATCGAGGGTGCGCATAACTGGAACGTTTACAAGACAAAAATCAGAAATGCAACATCAGTGTTTCAAGATGCACCTTTGAGAACCAGGCAACAACTGTCAGTGGTCATCAATACTCATTTCTAACCACACTTCTGTCAAAACAGCTACTTTGGCGTTCTGCCACCTTCAAAGAAACATCAAACCACAATCAAGCAGAAGAAAAGATTTCTGTGAAAGGTGGCACAAGGTATTTCTAATGCCAGGATCAGACCACATGATATTTTTGTTGCGTCAGATTTAACGATCACAGTGCCATAAACTCTCGCTTCGCCTTGGTCAGGTGTCTGGCAAGACTACACGTATGACCCTTACTAATCAAAGCAAGTTCAGATGTCAATGGGGAGAGGGGTGAAGCAACTGTCAATCAAACTGACAGAGGTGTTGTGTGTGTTGCTGGCTGTTTTGTGGAAAAAAAAAAAAAACGAAAAGAAGGAAAAAACGCTGTGGATGCCCTATAACATTAACAACAAATGCAGGTAAACTTCAGCCCATTTGGTCATTATTTATACATCTACTGGGTAGCATCCAGACAACAATTTGGAAAGGTACAACAAGTTTCACATACAGTCATTTTATTTTTAGTCATTTCCAGAGTTATTTATTCTACAAGTAGCTGGTTTGGCCGCATCAAACAGGCTACTTTAAATGTTAGATCTGGAACTAGCAGCTAGCTAACCATATGCTACTCCCGTAATGATAAGCTTATTCAAGCAATTAGGTACGGAGGTAATGTTGTGAGCTTGGTGAAGCGTTAAGTCAATGCCAACTCAAAAACAAACAGAACATGTTTATTTTTTCAATATGGAACCAAAACCACAATCTTTTTCCAACCTTAACCAAAATGTTTTAGGAGCCTACACCGAACCACATACAGAACGCAGGACGTGAAGCCTCACATCTGGTGTCCTGCGTTTTGTACGCCCACATCACCCACCTCCTGTCAATGTATGTGGTACAAGAGCGTAACACTTCCTAGACTATAAAAAAGAGATTCCAGGTTACATAATTGTGTTAACAATAACATCGTTCGAAAAATATTTGACAAAACAATTGAGCAGAATTTAAACATAATTTTCATGAGGCAGGGTTGTATAACAGGTATAGGAGGAATTGGATACTGGGCTCCACTTTGGTTGTGCCTTGCCACCGATTCTGTTTGTGATTTGCATTGACACAACTTCCAAGATTGCTCTGTTTCAAAATGAGCCTCTGCCTTTCAAAATATCTCTGCATGTCACATCCCCAGATCAAAAGTACATACATATGTGTTGCCACTCATAAGCAGACATGCCTGTGGTTGCTCTCTCTCTGACTGTTTCACCAGCCCTGCCTGGATGTTTGATTTTTGGCACTGGTAACGGTGCACACTTCTATGGCAAGCACAGTGGTGTTATTTATTGCTACGACGCTGATGGCTGTGATGATGGTGGCGGTGACAGTGAGAGCAGTATTGGCTAGCAGAAGCAGCAGGCACCAGATCCCCTCCTGTTTGTTCAGAGAGACACACAGCAAAGCTGTACTGTGTTCAACCCAAGGCTGCAAACCCCGAGTAAAACCAAAACACTGGCACTGGTTAGAGCACATATTGTTTTCATGCCATTTTCCAAATTCATGCCCGTCTGCCTGAGTGTTTGTCTGTGCATCTGTCTTACTGTCAGGCTGTGTGTCTATTTATTTGCCTGTCTGTTTGAGTGTCATTATTCTGTGCTTATGTATTTGAAGGCTTTTGTGAGTACACAGTGGTTCTGATTGCCTTTTCTGTTTATTAACAAAGATACATACATACATACATACATACATACATACATATATATATATATAGACAAACTCTCCTGGTGCATGGTTTCACATGCACACATGTATGTCAGTGCATGTGTGGATGTTTTGTATGCTTTCCTGTGTGTGTGTGTGTGTGTGTGTGTGTGTGTGTGTGTGTGTGTGTGTGTGTGTGTGTGTGTGTGTGTGTACATGCAAGGTTGTGCAAGCCCACATATGTGTGAGTGGGTGATTTCGGCTGCGCAAGCCCAGCACCCAACCATCTGTCACAAAGGGGCCACCATGTTCTAAAGCCAATCATCTCCTTCCAACAGCTTCTAGGATCCTCGCTCTGCTTTCCAACAATGGTCCGGCACGCCAAACACACATTCACACACGAAGAATGACAACGTCTGCCACATGCTCCTATCAGCAGGCACACACATTCACACACAAAACTTAACAATCACACAGACGCTTGCCTTGAAAACTGTTAAGGCCCTTTCTCCCATTGGAGAAAATCTGGCTTTCATCACAGTTCCAAGAAGTCGCCTGTTTGGTAGTTCAGAGTCACTGTGATCAGAGCTGCCATTAGCTGAATAGTTGTACAGTAGTGCCAACACAGATGATAAGTATGTCATGTTAAATATTCCATATAATTATCAATTTCTATGTGAGCACCAACATTTTGGGAAATATGCCTGCTTGCTGTCCTCAAGAAAGTTAGATGAGAAGATTGATACCACTCCGTGCTTGTGTGTTAAATATGAAGCTATGGCTACAGCCGGTTCACTTAGCTTAGAAAAGACTGAAAACTAGAGGAAACAGCTAGTCTGGCTCTGTCCAGAAGTAAGAGAAGCTTTATATTTAATGGACAGATATGGGAGCGGTTTCACCCTGCAAGGAAGCAAATAAGTGCCCCGAATGTCAAACTATGCCTTTTAAGTCAAACTACCATGTCTTACAACTAGGGTTGTATTTTGGGAGCTCCGGCTACTATCCATTATGGTTCCTGTTAAGGTTTTTTTTGGAAGGAGTTCATCCTTTCCTGAATCCAGGGTCTAAGGATAGATGGGGTGTACTGGACAGATTGTAAAGGACCTTTGAGGAAAAACATGTGATTTCAGACTATATGAATAAAATGTCCTTAATTTTCTGAGATCTTAGAAAGCAGCGATATCAGGAAAAATACATCAAATTGGGGGACAAATATGAATGGTGGAAAATAATACTTGTTTTAAGCAAATCGCTGATTCGTCAAACTTATTTGGAAGAAAAAACTAAGGCAAACTGTAAAATATAACCCAAACTCTCTGTTGTAAACTTCCAGAATGACTTACTGGTTCAATTTTGACTGACTGCACACTGCACATTAATTTCCCTGTACAAAGAGGAACTATAGGGACACTACGGTGGTACTTTTGACAACAGTGACGTCTTATTGACAACTTGTACGATTGCCTGACTATTCATGTTTGTTGCCTGGTTGGACCTAATTTTAGTGATGACTTCTGACCTGAGAAGTCATGACTGAAGTGATGACTGTGGTGAATATAATCTTATAAGCAATAGAACAGACGTCGGAGGACAGAAAACAAACCCACAGTTGTAATCAATCATAGTTTTCATTTAAATGTCAGTAACGCACCCCCTCATACTCCTTACACTGTTATTATCTGTCTTTATACCTACGTCCATCGATATCTTTGGATTATTGCTTGTTCCTCTCCTTTAGTTGCGAGTTTAACTTCAGTTCCTGTTGAATACACATGAGGATCAAAGAAATGTTTTATTTTTCCTCACAGTTCACTTGACGAGAACATTCAGAGTTCAAGTGTGAGATGACAGGAACTTCAATATATACGGTGAGTGAAAACACATAGCCAAAGAAGAGAACAACAACAGTGTGCGTTACGGATAGAGTTGACCATAAATGGCAGCAGCAGCTGTCAAAAACTGCTGGAGGAAAGGAAGCAAAACCACCTACAACCTTCAATGAAATAAAATGTCGACAGTGCCTCTCGTGTATACATAAAGAACATTCACAGTACAAAAACTCACTCTGCTACCATTCCAGTAAAAATCAAGTGCCTGCAGATCCAACATGGATTTCATACTGAACACTTTCTCTGTCCAGCTATTTTTATATTCATGCATGTGATGCTCAAAGACAGAACTGTGCGGGTGGTACATTATTTTGTCAACATCCTCACTGATATCTCATTAGGGAAAATTATGTGTTGGTGCGTTTGTGAAAGCTTTTTCAATTGTTATCATCACTTGGGGAATGATTGGCACTGTCCTGAAATAATCTGTTTCCACGGGGTTATTTGTCTTGGACAGCAGGAAGAACAGTCTCAACAGGGTATTAAAAATATTTGTATGTTTGAATAACTGACCAAGACCCAACATTGACCTCTCAAAGCTCATTATAGTCATCCCATTCAGAAAAAACATTATAGCTATTTGCAGCATCGAAGCTGGTCAGACTCGTAAAAACTTGGCTTTAGATCACAGGTGTTGCATGAGCTTCTCGAGCCTACAACTTTCCCTTTTTTCATTCCTCACTTCATACGCACACACTTTTACTTTCTCTCATAGTAACCACAGCACCCTCATGAATAATGTATCCCTTTCACCTCAGAGCATTAAGTTGTTTAGAAAATGTGGCCTGACAGAGAGGTGCGTATCTTACATGCTGTGTCTCTGAGGTCCTGAACACCATAATTTGATTTGTAAAAGATAGACCTCTCCATGCTGTCAAAACATCCCCTCACAGTCTTCATTTAGGCGGTGAAGAAACATAGAGCTGTATGTGTCCACAAGTGATTTCATGAAATACTGAAACACATTTTTGAGATGGGGAAAACCTCAAATCAAGTCCAAATTATTTTATTCAGTATTCAAAAAATACTGCCAAAACAAAAAGAATAAAGGATAACGTTTAGGAGTCTTCAGCTGATCACATCCAAGGGGAATGAATCCACAAAAGAGAAAACTAATACTTGGAAAGCACCAAGTTTCCCACAGTGAATCACTTTGGCCCACAGATGAGCAACGAAAGTGTACAAAAATTCCTCTGCCTGCAGTGCTTTCTTTCAGGAGAAGGAAGCAGTCCTTTACAGTGAGCATGTTTCTTTTAAAGGAGAACTGCCTGTCCGCTCTCCTCTCCCCTTGGTGATTTTTTTTCCAAGGAGAGGAGGCAGTTCACTCCTGTCACTGTTTCTATTTAAAGGACACTGAGTAGTCGAGGATGGGATACAGAATAGAGGAGACATGACAGCGTGAACCAGGTAACTCTCACAGATCTTAAATTTGATCTCTACAGTATCGTAGCTGATGTGTCCTTTCATGATGTCCTTAAGCATGAAACCTAAAACTTAGCTCTCAAAATTGGAATGGAACTTATAGGAAAAATGCACTCAAAGTAAGTGTGTGCACACTGGTGTGTCTACACAGTCATAAGCATAAGAAGCCCCAGTGTTCATTAGAAAATCTGACTGATATATCCCAAAGTCAACCCCAGCTGTGATAAATGTAAAGGTGCTCATGTTTCATTGATCTATATGTATTGGCTGTGTCCCAGCTTTGAAAAACTCTGGAGATGGATTTCAGACTCTAAACTGTGTAACTGAACACAAGCCCGTAGCAGCTGAGGAAGAGGATGTACTTTGAATGCAACAAAATGCTACGCTCTGGTTTTTAGCCCTTCTCTAGCTAGACGAGCAGTATTGTTGAGATGGAAGGAAGCTGCCTCACCGATGCTTTCTCAGTGGTTTGAGAGCATAATGTCTCGCCCGAAGTTTGAGAAAATTCGCAACGCTGTACGTGGATCTGATAAGAAATTTTACAAGGTTTGGAGGTCCTTTCTGGCATACATTCAGAGCTCCTGTGTGGTATGAATATGTGGTGTTGCTAGTGACTTCTCACACTTGTCTCATCACCATTTTATTCACCTACTATCATTAGTTTTATCATTATGATCATTAATTTACTTACCTATGCATTCATTTATTCTACTTTCTTCCTCATCTCATTGATTGTAATTGCTATATTTGCTTGTGTATTCGCATCTGTAAGCACATTCATTCAGTCAGTTAGTTATTGTATGCAGAGACACGGAGGTTTGTTGAATGATCAGTTGAGGCGGGAGTTTAAGTTCAAGGTTTTATGGTGAACAACGTTACCTGCCATGGTGAGAATATTGTTACTGTATGAGATTCTTGAAAAGAAAATATGCTTGACTAAGGCTCAAATTAGAGACTATTGTGAATTTGACAGACAACTGACTCTGGAGTTATGGTGACACAAACTGCTGAAACTGGCCGTGAAGACCAGGGTATGATTTATGGTAGGGCCTGCAATGTTTTGCACACATTTTTAGAGATTTAAAGAATCTCCTTCCAGGAGACATTATCTAATAGTGAGAGAGATGACCCTGTTGCATATGGCTAACGTGAGGACTTCATTTAATTTTTGGCCAATTTTTTCACCACTCTGCATGCCTCCACCAGATTGAAATAACAGAGATACCAGTGAAGATAAAACACACACTTCTGGACAAAAGCGTGACTTGTTGCTTGAACACATGTGCGTTTCTTGTAGACTTATTAAATATAACTTCAGATTTGTATTTTTTCATTGTTGAAATTGTTTGCGGAGGAGTAACTGAATGCAGATATTCTAACCATTTACAAGTGTGAAGTCCTTTCAGATGTTTAAATGTATTGGCATTGCTTGAAAACGACAAATAATTGAAAATGGATGATGAAAAGGAGAAATGGCATTGATGTCAAAAGGAAACTAATATACATACTTCATACTGCATTATGTGCGAGTGAGTGAGTGAGTGAAACAGAACGGCAGTGATGTGCAGCTCCTGTTGAAAGATAACGTGTGTGATGTGCCGTTATTTCCTAATCTTGTTGTGTGTTTGTGATTTGACAGCAGATAATGTGAATTTTTTTCCGTGTGTGTGTGTGTGTGTGTGTGTGTGTGTGTGTGTGTGTGTGTGTTTGAGTGACCCAACCCATTTTCATAATCTTTCAAAATGTAATGAGAGCCCAATCTTATCTGCCTGCTTTGACAACTACCAGTGTTTAAGACTTTTTAACTTGGGTAAAATGTTATCATAAGATGAAATGATGACCAAACACATGGAAATCGCACATAAGCTGTAAAAAGCCATAAACTCTCTTTATAAACTTTAATGTTCTTTTGCAAGTGAAGTGGTCAAACATCGCCAGACAGTGGCCTTCTGCAAAGTGAGGGAAAAACTTCTATGGTCATCCTTCACTCTGTTCTCAACAAGCAGAAAATTGGGGTAGGGTGCATTTTCTTCGCATGGTTTAGGCCCACTGCTCTGCTTAAAGGGCAAAAAAGATGTGACTAAATACAAAACCAATTGGTGTGGTCACAGTGCTCCAATCTGCAGGGCACGAGTGCTCACTGAATAGTTTGATGAGCATCAACATCCCAAGAGATTTAAAGGTCCAGACACTTTGTAATCTGCAGGGGCACACTGAAGCTGATCAAGTGAACTCTGGTGGAAGGTCAGTTTACCCAAATAACAAAAAAGGGCCCAGGAGAGATCGTTTTGATTTAATGTGCTGAGGTTTAGAGATTTCTGCTGCCAGCGAATTTTGTTTGTGGTGCTCAGTGGAACAGTGAAAAATGGTCGAGTTACCTTTTTGACTGATGTATCAAATCTTACTTTAAACTTTATAAGGTACAGTTCAACAGCACAGAAAGTTCTTACTGCTATAAAGTGTAACTGACAGTTGCGTAGGATCAAAAACTTTCAACTGAATCCTTTGACCCATTGTCCTTCATAAAGACACTACAACAGTAAAACATCTGTGAAGATTCTCATTCATCCAGGTCATGGTACTTCTAAGTGCTTCTAAGACAGTAAACGTAAAAGTATGACAGTAAACTTTTTCTCTAAGGGCATGTTCGTAGTAATAATTATCACTGCATTTCATTCACTGGATGGTTGTCCGTAAGCCATTTTTATTGGTCGCCATCATGTACATGTTTTGCATTAGTTTCATGTGTCACTGTAATCCCAGCAAGCACATTTTACATCATCTGATCTCATCTTATTTCCATTTTAATCAAATGTATGTGTAAATGAATGATTAGGATATATATGAGTTAAGATGACCATAGATGTAATATGGTTTCCCCACTGGCAGATTTGATTATTAGTGGTTATAACTTTACACTGGCAGGGGTCTAGCCTGTCCACTCCTTTTACAGCAGGTCAATTAGAATCCGACTGGTAGTGCACTTCACTAATAGAGCACACTAAAATCTTTGACCCTCCTGATTGCACTGTGTGTCCACTAACAGTATAATGGGCTAAGAGTGCTGAACTACTCATCTACTGTAAGTGTCGGCCATTAAAAGTTAGAGGGACCATATCTAAGTCAATATGATCTATGAGAGACTTAATAGCCACTCAAAATTTAGATTCATTCACAGCATGGCTCTTGGGTAGATGTAGTGGTAATTGATTTTTACAAATTGTAGTGCAGCAAAAATGTGCAGGATTTACTGTAGACATCCTTTTGCTTTGATATTGCAATCTATCAAACTTGAGCTGTTCATCAGTTTTTCATGAAAGCTGTAAGCATCTTACGAGATCAGCAAAATGTTGCAAACATTACTACACATACTGTAGATGTATAGAAACACAGATGGTATGCAGGTGTAATTTGTTTTATGAAATAACTGGGGAAACAGCTCTTCCTCTGTTTTGTTAATACATATCCACTCAGCAACAAAGTTTCTCCTCCCTCACAGATGAAATGGACGTGCTGCCATTTTCGGGAGTCAGCTCTTCTGTCTGCTCTCAGCATGGTCAAATTCCTTAAACACATTCGCAAAGACAAGGCTTCCTCAGCAATCCTCTTGGAGAGCAGACCAGCTCAGCTCCTGCCCTCCGAGTTGTGCTGCTATATTGAACCGGTATCTGATTCACTGACCTCCTCGCTACCTCATGCCTTGCTAATGTAATCTAGTGCAGCTGCTGCTGCTGCTGGCTCATGTCTCTCTGCCTGCTGCTCTCTCTCTCTTCCTGTTTTTTCTACTCATGCTTCTCTCTCAGTCTCTCTCACACACGCAAATGTTCAGGTGGTCTCAGACTGTGTATGTGTATCTGCCTTTTTGGTTTGTTGCTTTAACCTCTCGCCTATTAGGAACAATTATCATTGGAAATGTTTTGATGTTTGTGCAAATATGATACTTGAGTTTTGGCACAAATGCCAAAAGAATGCCATTATTAATACCATACTTTGAGAAATATAAACATGCTTTTCTACAAAAACCCTTTCTTCAATTAAGCAAAATTCCATATATATATATATAGGGATCTTGTAATTTGCATATAAGAACACTGACCTGGTCTGCTTTTATTGTGTTTTACCTGCTTAGTTTCTTTTCTTCTGTTTTCTCTGTTTCTTAATGATAAACAAAAGATTTACAGAAAGATCTTCAATGTTTGAGCAAATCCTGCTTGAAATAAGACATCCCATCTGCTTTATATGTAAGTGGGTGTCCAGCTGGTTTGCGGTTGTGATACTGAATCTCTCACTCCCCTGCTCTCTCTCATTCCTGATTCACTGTGCTATCCAGGGAATACGTATCACCGTTTTGCCTCAAGCAATCCAGCAGTCCAATCTATAACTCAGACTAAGGTACAAACTCAGTCCCAAAGAGCACAGATCCAAACCATGGAGGCCAGAGATCATTTGCCACTGCCCAGCCACAGAGCACCAAGCCTACCCTCTCAGCTGCTCTGGCCGGCTTCCCAGGAGAGCCATGCTGGATGTGGACACCGAAGGAATGAGGGAAGAGAGTGAGCAAAGTCAAAATAACAGGAAAAGGGGAGAAAATAGGGTGTCAGGGTTTCAGCGCAAAAGGGGTAAGAAGACGACAATCAATGAGAAAAGGGCATTTTTGATTGGGCAAATATGAGCGAGTTTCTCTCAAACATGCTGAAACATCCACATGGTGCAAAAGGTGCATACACAGACACATGTGCATTTGCAGTACTAGACAGATGCATACAGAATATACATATAGGCGCGCGCGTGCACACACACACACACATAAAAAGGTGGAATTTTGCATGCATGGCTGCGCTTCCCTTAGCTGTGGCCACGGTTGCTAGGCTACAGATGATTCCAGTCTTTGGAGGGGACCTGACATTAGGGAGAGCAAATTGACCACAGGAGGCTTTAATCTGCCGTGAAACAGCAGCTGGAGATCACACACACACGTGCCAGTAGTACTGTGTTTCAACATTTACCTCTGGCTATGACAAACACAACATATACATACATATTAAATATGAGCCTTTATATCTATCACCTCCACTCTCTTTCCCTCTCATACACAATGACACACACTCTTAGCAGCTAGCAACAAGCGTCGTGTTTGGACCAGCAGCCTGACCATCATGGAATCCACTATTTTCCCCAGGCCCAATACTGAAGAGTTGCTTGGGGCAACAGAGTTTAGCCTTTCTCATGTCTGTGAAGGTAAACATGGATCTGTGATGTGTGTGCCTGCCAGTATACATGAAATGGATACCAAACAAATTCAGTAAAACGTTTGAAATTAAAATCTGCATGTTGAACACTTCCACCAAACACAGACGTATTAGAAATTTAATTTATCTTATTGTCAAACAGCAATGAATTCATACAAGAAATTGTGTATGTAACCCAAACCTGATATACATCTTTCTCCTCCAAGCAATAGACCAAAATTGTCCAAAAACTATAAAAACACATCAGTGAGTCACACAGCTGAGGATGGATGACGTGTTCCTTCATTACAGTTAACACAGTCACTGTTTATTTTGAGTCAATCCCACATACACCGTCCTGCTGCTGTAAATACCCACTGGAGCATTATATGTGTATTAATCCTCAACTGAAAATAGTCCCTAACAAATATTATATAAATATATAACAATATTCATTCTTGTATGACTCATGTTTTTTAAGAAATGACTTAACCCCTTTTTAAAAGTGAAAGTATATACTTGTGGCCTGTTCTTAAATATGAACACATGGGCTTTGGCTGGGAGCCACAGACATGGAAGGAAGTTGGTTTTGGTCTTTTCATGGGATTTGTGAACAAAAAGAGTAACATCGCCTTAGCCTTTCAAGCTACTACAGGAATTTTCATTTTGTCTTGACTCTGGCGGCCCCTGTGTCCAAAGTGGTGGTGTTTCCTGGAATGAGCACCGCCTCATGTCTGAAAGATCTTGAACTGGCTATCACGTGCATTTAATTAAGTAAAACCATGTCTCATAATGTATTTCAGAAATAAAATAGACATATTACATCATTGTCTCGGAGGAAGAGGGCCAGCTCATGATTGGTTTTGAATCATTTCAAATCCCACATCTGCTGAATGACTGACCAAGATTGACTCATGTCATTTCACCCGAGCTCTATCACTCTCCCTTTTAGCTTTTTTTTTTCTGTTCTTCAGTCAATTTTTTTTTCTCTTTGCTGATGCCGCCACAGCTAACATACTGCTCACTGCCACATTTTTCCCAGGGAAAATGAAAAGAAAGGCTCTTCCAGTCTCAGTCTGTGTGCCGTAAATCATTTCCTCTGATTTCACAGGGAATCTGATCCAGTGACAGGCACCAAGAATAACTACAAATAAATAGCCAGTCTTCTAAATGATGGTCTCATTGCTGATGTACAGGTGATCATATAGCGGCATCATTATTAAATTGTTCCATAACAGGTTACATTCCCGATTACAAAAAAGTTAGGCCGCTGTGTAAAATGTAAATAAAAACTGAATGCAATCACTCACAAACAAACTGTGTTTACAACATGACAACAATTTCCTGATCCCATGCAGTGATATCTTTTATTAAGCCATGTGTTCACAAAGTGGTGAACCTCTCTCTATCCTTGCCTGTGACCGACTGAGCCTTTCCAGGATGCCCCTTTCATACCCAATCATGATACTATCACCTGTTACCAATGAGCCTGTTTACCTGTGGAATGTTCCAAACAGGTGTTTTTGGAGCATTCCACAACTTTCCCAGTCTTTTGTTGTTCCTGTCCCAACTTGTTTGAAGTAAGTTGCTGGCATTAAATTCAGCATGAGCAAATATTTAGAAAAATCAATGAATTTGATGAGGTAAAACATTAAATATATTGTCTTTGTACTGTTTTCAATTGAGTGTATATGAGAAAGGATTAAAATATGACACATTCTGCTGTGTTTATGTTTTGCCTCCTAACTTTTTTGGAATCAGGGTTGTAAAAACTCCTGGTGGCTGTTTTTATTGCACAGCATACAGTTTGACATAAGTGTTTCCGGTGTTGTGTAAAGCATTTTGGACAGGGTCACTCTCCTCACTCATCTCAAAGTCAATCTAATGAAAATGGATGAAATGTCATAATAGTTGCAGGGCTCTAATTCCACTCCTGCTCCAGACACAGACACCACTTTGATAATCTCTTTAACGTATTCTTGCTCAAACTCTTAAATTTGTTGCAATTACCGTGTATTTGACCATTTTCTCGATGCCTGCATTATCTAGAAGTCTTTTAAATGAACCTGTAATGCTATCTGATTAAATTGCGAGTGCAGATGATTCTGCTTTATGAGCAATAACCCATTCACCCCAGGGGTATATCAATCCTAATGCATCTATTAAAGTCTGCCTATGACATTATTATGATTAGCCACTTTGTTGTCCCTGGGCTGGAACAGTACAAAATCTGAATATGAATAAAGAAATATTGACATGATTATCTACTGTCACCACACATTAATCACTACTAATCTCCACGACTGTGATATTAAATGTATTCATGTGTCCTTTTTGGATGTTGTCACCTTGTTTTTGAGAAACAGATGGTATCAAGCACTGTTAGATAATTATTCCTGTGAGGATGTCACTGTTGTTTCTTTGAAGCAAAAGCCTAATATACATGAACTGATGTCATTTGGCTTTCATGTCTGGGGATTTGCTCCAACAAAACAATTCAGCAGGGAAAATCAGTGTGTTGGCTGTGGCCCACCACTGGTAACATTAAGTTTCACATTTGCGCTTTAATAGCAGCTTAGTCTCTTTAACTACAAACATTTTATATCCACAAGCTAGACGACTATTATGTGGTAGCTGCATCCAAAAACTCTATATTGCCCTTTCACCTGCCGGAGAATAGCTGGACTTACAACCCCACCAAGTGGTCAGGTGTGTCACATCCATATCCACACACTGGTTCATTTCTCATTTACTCCCCAAATAAATCAGCAACAATTCATATTTATGAGTGATTAATAATCTGGACAAACCACAGGGAACTGGATATAGAGTGAAGCCTGCCTATAGCAGGTGTTTATGGATAGCTAACCAGCAGAAAGTGTTGGTACCAAATTTTGTTTACAGTTTTATCATCTTATCTCAACAATTTACTTTGCTAATGGTTTTTATTGTCACACTGAAAATGTACACTGTACACAATGGTGGAGAGAGAAACTCTAAAACTTGCTTCACACCCCACAGATCACTTCTAAAGTTTGTGAACTAGCCTCAAGGTATTAAAACTACAATATGTATGACAGAGACACCACATTTCTCGTCCTTAGGGAAAGGAAGAACATTTTCACCAGTATCACATTCCCATTTTAATCTCTCACATCTTCTCCTACAAAGAGTAATAGAGTTTGATGTGTTCTCATGAATTATTCATTCAGATGGTTATTCTGTTCACTTATATTTTGTCATTTACTTTAGATGCTCATCTGACAAGGATTCTACACTCCCAGCAGACTGAAGCACTACCTTACTCTCTGTGGAAGCATGCAGGTGATTTACCATCACAAAACTGAAGGATCTGTCTGTGCCATTATGAAGACACAAGCATCACATTATTGCTTGGCCTTCATCATTGAATATTTAAGGCCATTATGCACACATATGGAGATGAATGCATCCATAGGTGGACAGAAGAATGTAGAAACTGTGTAAACTGGTGGCACTGATCATCACATTTTCCAGAAATTGTGTTGGAGAAGGTGCTTTAAATGTGAAATTTAAGAGGTTAAAACCAGAAGTTAATCAGAGGTTTTGCAGGTCAGTGAAAGAAATTGTGTTTTGGTCTACAACAAAATCGTTGAGGCCTCAAAAAATTAAAATCAAATGAGAAAATTAAACGCATTAAACCATGCAGTTGCTGTCCTGTGAATTCAATGGAAGATTTACCAGAAGCATCTTCAAGACTCCCTCAGGCACCTTATAACAGTTTATGAGCTGGCACACAGGTGCTCTTAAAAGTAATATCGCACTTCCATAAAGTTAGGGCACTCACAAGAGACATATTAAAATGGAATGGTCAAAATCTATGGAGCAGAGGCCCAGATATTCTGACTTTTAATCCCTAGTATGGGTCAAGCTCCAAAAACAGTGGATCCTACGTTTCTGACGATGCAACCAACCACATATTTTCATTAGACTCTCCCTGCCTGGTCCTTTAAAGGACCACAACTTTCAAACGCCAGACGTCAAGTCCATTTCGTTACAAGTTTGTTTTTTACAAGCTCAAATGCAAGTAATTCTTACATAATTAGGAGTTTTTTTGTTTTGTTTTTTTTTCCAAAATCCTGCCCCCAAGCCACAAGAGAATTAGAGATCCCATTTAAAAAGTGTACTATATTACAATATGGAGTAATGTCATCTCAGGCTACTTTCAGAGGACTTTCACAGTGTTTTAGCTGTTTTCTCATACACAAAAGTGTTAGAAATGTTCATCAGAGCAGCATGCACACATATGGCCATCAGCCACCATCTCACCTCACTCTCTTTTCTCAAGAGCTTTGACAGGGCAAAATTGTCAGTCCATCATTACCCGTTACATGCAATGAAAATCAAAAAAGTGCAAGAGCCTTTGGCAAAGGTTGTTTCATTTTCGTAAAATTTAATCAATTATTTTAGATACCCACTGGCCTGGATTCATACGGTATGGTACTCAGTATGGTTTGACTGACAAATGCCCTCCTCTCCCCTCCCCTCCCCTTCAAGCTGATTCAATACATTTACTTTGCACAGATTTACAGTACATAGTGATAAAATAGATTTTTTTCCTTTATGCTGCAGATTTACTGAATATAGAGTATACAAAATTACAGTATATTTTATACAGTAGACTTATGGGTGTATTAGCTAAGTGCAATTGTTTACATGCCACGGATTTACACTAAGTCCATGTTAAATGCCACTGTCTACTCCCACTGTACACACAGGCATAAGGCATTGTTTTTCAAATGATACAATGTCACACCATGGCCAATGTTGTGACTAATGAGAAACTGGTGCAGACAGAGTATAAACTCTGCTATCTACAGCAGGCCACCACCTTAAACAGTGCTACTCCACTCAGCATCTCCACACACATAACAGACTGTAAAAGAGCGATCATACCAACCACTGAGTGCCAGAATACAACAAGATGATGCAAACAGCTCCATCAAAGTCCATCAACCTCATCAGGTGGGATTGCAGGAGCCAACAGTGACAAAGCAGAGATATTTTGGGTCATGACAGTCCTTCAAGATGACATTACACCATATAGTGATGACAGCAATATGCAAGCAAAATCACAGATTTTGAGGAAATACATCTCTAATGCATGTATTTCATAAATTGCCTTGCTACAGTGTGATTGTTAAGGAGGCAACAGATCCATGGTAAGAGAACTCTGTCAGACCTCGGTCTGACATATTTGTCTGTCCTGTTCTGAAATACTGCAGGGCCATGATGAAACATTGCTGCCCTGACTTTCTCAAACAGTTCTCCATGGTTTCGTATCTGTAGAAACTTTGGAATCACGCCTTTGATGACTTGGTTGAAGCTGATCACCTTTTTCTTTGCAACTTTATTCTGCCATCTCATGAGCACTGAGCTGCTAGTGGCCAAGTCCAACTTGGAGTATACTGTGTGAACACACTACATACTTAAAAGGATAGCTTGGGTTTTTTGAAGTGGGCTTGTATGAGGTACTTATCAATTGTTAGTGTTTTACCTACAGTAGACAGGAATCAGCATGCCTCCAGTTTGAAGAAGCAGCGGAAGTACTGGTATAGGAAGCTCAGGAATATACTACTGTAAACCAGGGTCAGCAGCAAAATGTATTTTAACCACCAAAAAGGCACACCTAAAAAAATAATCTGTGTTTAATAATTCAAGTGGCCGCTGTATTTACAGTAGTTTCACTGCTTTACCTTGCCGTCAAACAGCTCTTTCTGACGAGAACCGACGCCATTAATATGCTCTCTCCAAAGCTACAGTCCAAACCTTAAAATAGCAATTTTGCGCAGATCATGGGAGTTGTGGGTCTAATGCTGCCTCCATCGGTTAGTTTTGTGTTATTGTGTGACTTGTTTTAAAGGGTTAGTCAGGATTCAGGTAACGTTTAGCTTCTTACACTGGTACTCCTGCTGCTTCTCCAAAGTGGGGGCGTGCCGACCGCCATCTGCTGTAGATAATACACCGAATATACTTCAAATAATCCCTACCCCTTTAACTATCCCTTTAAGACCTGCTCAGAATTAAGGTGTTGCAGGGATTTGGGACACAGCTGTAGTTTCTTTGCTGAACAAGTAATAATATGCTAATTTTGTCCCTTACCATTTACAGTCTATGCTGACACCAAGTGAACACCAAAGCAGCAAAGTTTTCTTGATGCAGATGGAAGTGCATTACCTCCATAGTTTATGTTACTGTTTATGAAAATACCACAGATTATTAGTTGAAGTAGATATCACCAGGAACATGTCATAACCATCAGGTGATCACGTATTGATTAGCACCGTACTCCACATCTCTCTGTGATACAACTCACATGCAGGGTGCTGTGGACACAAGGTGCTGCAGGTTATTGACCTGCCTCCTTGTGAGTTCAGTCCACATCCTCTGGCACATTCTCTTCTGCTGATTTCTCCATCTGAACGAGATCAGCATCTTCATGACCTTATTACAGGCAGAGTGGAGGAACAGTTTGTGTTTGTTTTGTGACCATATGGCCCCATTAGTGGGGTAACGACCCCACAGTCCCTCCAGGACACACACACTCATTTCTGAATGTCTGTGTGTGTGTGTGCGTGTGTGTAATGACCTTGGAGACCCTCCAGGACACTTAACACTGCCCCCAGTGGCCACTTACACAGGCGAAGCTTCTCTACGCGCCATTTGGCTCACGACCACTGCTTGGATTGTGAAGCCCTCTCTCTCCCCACAAACACAAACACACTCACAGAATTCTACACAGAGCTTCATGCTGGTCATTTTGTCCATGCTTTCTTGAAAAGCATACTTGCACAAGAGAAAAACACATACAAAAATAACTGAAGTCTAACAAAGGGCAAACAGGCAGGGGTCAGAGGAAAATAGATCCTTCCAGCATGCTAAAAAACCTGTGGGGCTAGGTCAGCAGAAAACAGAGACCGTGAGTTGTGGAGATGCTTGTCAGACGAGTCATTCTGTGCTGTAAACACAGAGGCAGAGGTCAAGCTGACGCTAACACCTCATGCTGTTGTTACTGATGAGTCAAGCGCATACTAAGAAACTTTATTTGCCCTTCTCAGTGAGGTCTGTGATTGTCTCTGATGCTGTATGTACCTCTCTTGTCAAAGAAATTTTGATCACAATGAGACTACTTGGTTAAATAAAGGATTTATGTACAGTAACATTTGCTTTACATGCCTGTGTGTATGCAGTAGAGATCCACCGATATGGATTTTTCAGGGCCGATACCAATACCGATTATTAATAATCAAGCGAAACCGATAGCCGATATTTAGAACCGATATTCGTTTGCAGCAAAAATGAAAATTTTGGTGTCAAAATTTAGAGTAACACACCTGGGATTAGAATGAATACAGTATACTGTTTGTTTGTTTTGTGTACACGGAAAAAAAGACCTTAACTTTTTGTAACATAATACAAACATAAAATCTTAATTGAAATGCCTTTAAGTTTAATTATTTTTAAAACAAAAGTGATGATTAATGATTCCCTTCCCTTTCTCTTAATGATTAAGAGCAAATCAATAAAGAGGGTGGCAGGGACCTTGGCTCATTACATTTATTTGATAGCTTTAGTAGTTAATTTTCAGATTAAATTTTTACATAAAACAGCATAATGAGTAAATAAAGATTAAACTTTCAGGGGTTCCCAGAGTCTTTCACTTATAGTTCCTTATTTTTTATTACATTTATTTATACATATTTAGAGAAATAAAGGCATATTCTGAATCTCAGAACAGTAGGCTAGATGTAAACTCTTGTGCTTAGAACTGTATGTCGCATTACATAAATAAGAATAAGGCACTTAGCAACTGTAAATGCGAACAATAAAGGCTTCATTACACTTGTGAGTTGTAGACGCGATGGTAAATTTATTGAATGAAAATAAAACACACTGAGAATAATCTCCCGATGTGTGCTCTCTGCCTGACTCATATCCCTGGACTTTACGAGTGACAGGCAAAAAGACGATCATTTAACACCAGTAGTTAAGTTGCTGCCCCATAGTGTAGTGAGAGCATGAGCGCAGAGGGAGAGGCAACTGTAAACAAACAAGGACACGTTAGCGTGTAGTACTGTTAAACTTACAGGCTATAATCACCTCCGGTGTTTATTGATAAACCAGGAGCCGCCCCACCGGCTGAGACACGTTAGGAGATTTATTATTCCCACAAAGTAATGGTAACCGAAAGGGCCTATATTATTACTGTGCGTCTGGCCCCAGCTATAAAGCGGTTGTGTCAATTATAATGTAGCGGTGGGTCATCATGAAATATGCCTTGCTGAAGTTGTGAACAGTTTAATCTCCAGAGCCAAACAGCGGAATTCAGCAGGTTTTCCTCCCTTATACTTGCTATAGTCTACCTACCGGTATGTCGTTATGTCTCCTTTTTTTTTCTTTTTTTTTTTTTTTAATTAAGTAAGGAGCTTCAGGTCATGTTCACTTGGTTACATCTTTTTTTTTTTTTTTTTTTTTTTGGCGTGTGACACTATCTTGCGAAGTCGTATGCTTGATGTGATTAGACAAGTAGGTCAGTGAAATGTCAACTCTGGGCTTGCATGTTATCACTGAAATTAATCATAAGGTTCTGGTATTTTTAAAACTTCATCATAGAGGGTTTTTATTGCAACTTCAACTAACTCTGTTGCCTCTACTGGATCACAGGAGCAGTCATCTGCTTCTCCTTGTCTGTGGCACTGCATGTAGAGGCTTCAGTCTTGATTGGCTGTCACTGACTCACTTGTGTCATGTAGCCAATCAGTGAGGGCTGTGGGCGGGACATTGTTACACAGCCAAGAGTGGTGACTTCAGGCGGAAAGACAGCTGCAAATTGTGAGCCTTTAATGAGTACAACTTCTGTAGAATTTATTTCAATGGTGAAGGGTTTCTTTTAAAGTTCCCTCTTGACCTTGGACACACTCATTTAAAAAGAAAAAAAAAGTCTTTCTGGAGCCATTTCTTTTATTTATTTCCAGCTCTGGAAAAACATGGGCCTTGAGTTATGACTATTTTTGTCACCTCTAAGATAAATGGATATCCATTATTTATTACTGCATAAGATGTGAGCACATCAATCTTTCTGTATTGATAAAATATTTTTCTTTTAGCAGGTCACAATATATCGCATGAATCTGAATAGTCTAAACTCAACAGTTCAGTCCACATTCATAGCTACTTCATCAGTATTGTTGCAAGAAAGCTCCCATCATCAGTGAGAGAGAATTCACGGAGCAGTCAGCAATCCAGTTGCTGAGTGAGTAAGTAATTATGAGCCATCTTGGACTGTACTTGTATTGAGTTTAATGGAATTCACCTGCACACCATCAGAAGAAGTTTAGGTGTAGGTACTTTTTCAAAGGTTGATATAAACATGAATTTTCTTGAACTGTGTCTTAAAGTTCACCTGCCCCCTGAGGGGGAAGTGTAACTTATTTTGTCAGTGCAAACACTGGCACAGGGACAACCACTGAAGACTGATTGTCAGCACAAGTACTGCAGCTGAGGCACGTTAACTTTTTGGTTATTAATTGCAAGAACAGTTTACTATGGCAGTATAGTATAGTATGGGGGGGTTGCTCATTCATCCTTTGAGTTCTGTGAGATTCTTGAGCCGTCTTGCAGGCACTGCTCTTTTGAGGTCTATCTACAAATTTTCAATGATATTAAGGATGTGGTACTGTGACGACCATAGCAAAACCTTCAGCTTGGACCTCTTGAGGTAGCCCATTGTGGAATTTGAGGTGTGTTTCGAATCATTATCCTGTTGTAGAAGCCATCCTCTTTTCATGTTCAGCTTTTCTTTTTTAACAGAGTGTGTGATGCTTGCTTCCTATTTGTTGTATTTAATTGAATCCATTCTTCCTCTACCAGTGAAATGTCCCCTGTGCCACTGGCTGCAACACAAGCCCAAAGCATGATCAATCCACCCTCATGCTTGACAGTTGGAAAGGTGTTCTTTTCATGAAATTCTGCACCATTTTCTCCAAACATACCTTTGTTAAATGTGGCCAAAAAGTTCAACAGTCCACAGGACGGGTTTCCAACAAGCATCAGGCTTGCTTAGGTGTTCCTTTGCAAACCTGTGAAGTTGAATTTTGTGGTGAGGATGAAAAAAAGATTTTCTTCTACTCTTCCATGAAGGCCATATTTGTGCAGGTGTTGCAGGTGTCCCTTTCCTTTTTATTCTCTTTTTAAATTTTACAAAATAAAAAAAAATACACTAAGAGTGTTTCACCTTTAACTTTATGCCTTTTGGAGATCAGTCCCTCCTCTACTTACTTAACTATTCACAATAACATTAATTTTGACTAGGGATGCGCAAACTTTTTCATGCAACTCCTTATAAAATGATGAAAAACCACACAAAAGTTAATTTGCAAACTTGCAATTAGACCTAGCAGTACTAACAAAGTACATATATTGGTGCTAACGCAAATAAACTAGTAGTCTACCATTGTCATTTACATCTGCATGTGTAAGATAGGCCTCCTAAATATGGAGTATGGAACTGGGACACAGCTTACTTTTACAGTCACTTTGGGAGTCATTGGGTTGTAGTCATGCTGACATGTATAGCGGTAGAAGAGGTTTCAGGTTATACTTAAGTGTTTCCCAATTGTAACAAAATAAAAAAAAAAGTTCACATGTTGTTAACGGGTTGTGTGTTTAGGTAAGTGGGTATTTAATAACATATGGCTGCAGGTTCACGGACAACCCTATCACATTGGTCTTTAAGGTAAGGTTATGTATGGGTCTGTGATGACTGCCATGTGCAGCTACTTTCCATGGAAAAATCCTCTGCCACACACAAACTGGTGCATTTGTCCCTAGCAGCAGCAGGACTGGCTTGTTAGTTGAAATGGCTAGTTAGCTTGAGCAGTAAAAGCCGTCATACAGAGGCACAGAAAACACCGGACCCTACTGAAACACAAGGGGGAAAAAAGCAGCTAACAAGTGCTTTCACAGGAACACATTACAGGAACACCACAGCCGCATCCAATTTTCACCAAGGATGTCACAAAATTAAATTAACAATGAATTTGCAAGTTATCGCTTTGAAGAAGACATTCACAAAAGAAGTTCGACAGAACAACAGACAGATATCCTATGATGCTGTGGCAGCTGTCTTCAACAAAAAGGCTTCTGTTGTTGGTGTTGTCTTAATATCTCAGGGGCACAAACTGATACTTCACAGAGAAATTCTCCTTTTTGCTTACTTAACTAATTTCATTTTATCCATTTTTTCATTCAATAACATTCTACATTGAATGTGAATTCTTTCCTTCAGTGTTTTAGAGGTAAATAGTTGACCAGCTGGTCTGCGTTTTTTGATGTTCATTCCCTCTTTCATACCAGTCTCTCTATTTCTCTCCCACTATCTCTCACTCTCACTCTCTCTCCATCAAACCCTTCTGGGTACCAATTAGGGCTCAAAGCTGCTGCAGTGTGTGCGCATAGGTGTGTGTTTTTGCGTGTGTCTTGCTGCGTGTGTGATAACGCCAGCTCAAACAACAAGCTATAGGCTACCTGTCAACAGGCACTTCAATGCTCACCATCTGCTCACACTGCAAAATGGTCTTCATTTACCCACCACTCACAAACCAACACTACCATGCATGAGAAAAAAGGGAGGAGTAGCTTGCTGCTGATAAACAAAAAAAAATAACAATAATTGCCTGGTGATATTCTGCAGTCAAGAAGAATCTTTTTTAAGACCATAATCACCATACTGTGTGTGTGAGGCAGTATGCGTTTGTTTGAATGTTTCTTTCATGTTATTGTATGAGTGTGGGCTGTATCTGTGTGCAACTGTTGTGCTGAACAATAGTTTTCCATATACCAGCCTCTGACAAGTTCTGATATCCCTGTGCTAATCAGTAATTTATTTATTTATTGGTGGCAGTGCATATTAATAAACACTGACATTTTGAAAACACCTCTGTAAATGCACCAAGGTGAGCTCAGCAGCTAATCTGCACCTGTAGCCCCAGATATCTCTGTTGTAATCAATAATCAGTAGTCCTTCAAAGAACCAGTGCATAGAATTTAAGGGGATCTATTGGCAGGAATGGAATATACTAGACAATTTCCCCTGGGGAAATTTTGAAAGGGCCACGGGGATTACTTCCGGAGTGTGTACATTATGCTAAGCTAACATTAGCATGTCAAAAAGCACATTGAAACCTGTATGCACCAACAAGTTCATGGGACCTCATGTTAGCATTAGCCGCTGTTAGCATTGTGGCTAATGCTGTGGTCAGTGTTCTGTGCTTTCTGTCTGTGTTCTGTGCTTCGCAATTCGCATATTCATTGCTCAGCACTGGATCACTAATACCAACAAAGCACAAAATATGTATTCTGCTAGCGGCACGGTGGAGCAGCAATGCATGTGCCTCACAGCAAGAAGGTCACCGGTTCGATCCCCGGGTCGGGCGGGGCCTTTCTGTGCGAAGTTTGCATGTTCTTCCAGTGCATGCTTGGGTTCTCTCCGGGCTCCTCCCACAGACCAAAAACATGCTCATTAGGTTAATTGGTGACTCTAAATTGTCCCTAGGTGTGAATGTGAGAGTGTATGTGTGTTGCCCTGCAGTCGGCTGGCGACCGGCTCAGGGTGGTCCCCGCCTCTCGCCCGTTGACAGCTGGGATAGGCTCCAGCCCCCCCCCAACCCCGAAAGGGACAATCGGGGGTATAGAAGATGAATGAATTAATGTATTCTACTACTGGTAGTTAAGTGTTCAGTGCTTCGCACAGTGAAGCACACCCTTAGGCCTGAAGACCCTACAACTGGCTGCATAAGATCCTTGTAAATGTCCCCACTTTACAAATAAAGTTTAGGTTCCATTCCTTCCTGCCTGGAGAGACTAAAGGCATGGTAATGGCCCCCACCCTTGGGCTCCCTCTCCTAGGCCAGCGGTCGCCATGGCGATGAGGCCTTTTGGCTCTTTGAGGGTCTGAGAAACGCCTGAATTTGGCCTCGGCGCACCCCTCCAACAGATGCTTCTCAAGCAAACAACAAAACTCCTATTGCCAAAATTTCTTCACCATCAAAGCTACAAGGCTTTGCTGTACACGCTGATCACTTTATTTTTTGCTGGGATCAAAAAGGTGGATTTTAGAGCGAGTTAAAAAATGGGTGGCTTCTGTCTGTTTGTATTGGACCCTATGGGCCAGGTCAGAGTTACTCTCCTCGCTCAGAGGCGCAGAACTCAAACATCGTAATTCCTATTGTTTAGCCAGGCACATTGTGAGAATCAGCACAAGTGGCACTACAACATTGGAAATTTTCATACGCGTAAAATGAAATTTGTGGTTTGGAGGAGCGTGGAAAGAAAAAATTTCAGACACTTTTCAGAATGTCTCTCCACTCTGGCAGTTGGTCTCCTCCACTCTAGCACGAACATTCCGTGCAATACACACCCATTATAATCTCAAAATTTCTCCAAAATTGACCATGGTCAATGAACAGCAATCAAAACGTGGATTGATACACCAATACACAAGACTTGTGTCTACGTTTTAAAGTTGGAATGGCATCTCTAGGTGAACGTATGCCGGAGCAGTAGTCCATTGAAAAAGGTCAAATTTTTTTCACTTTTGAAGAAGAAGAAGAAACACGCAGAAGAACAAGAGTGTTCAGCTATTTCATAGCTGCAGTGACAAGTGCTTGGGCAATTGTACCGTGGCCCTAATAATAAGAAAAAACATGCAGTATAGCAATAGGGCTCGAGGCTTCACCTCGTGGCCCTAATAAGTAGAAGAAGAAGAAGTGCACAGAAGAACAAGAGTGTTCAGTGGTCAGCACTGTATCACTAATCGTTTCGTTTTTGACTAGTAGCAAACCGAAATTTGTACGGAAGATGAATAATAAGAAGAAGAAGAAGAAGAAGAAAAGAAGAAGTTGAAGAAGAAGAAGTAACACACAGAGGAACAAGAGTGTTCAGTGCTCAGCACTGTATCACTAATAAGTTGAAGAAGAAGAAGAAACACGCAGAAGAACAAGAGTGTTCGGGACTCAGAACTGTATCACTAATAATAAGAAGTAGAAGAAGAAGAAGAAGTAGAAGAAGAAGAAGAAGAAACACGCAGAAGAACAAGAGTGTTCACAGCAGGGGTTCAGTGCTCAGCACTGTATCACTAATAAGAAGAAGAAGCGCACAGAAGAACAAGAGTGTTCGGTGCTTTGCAAAAAATGTGAGCAGATATTAGCAATTGAGCATATATTAGTCTTGAACAGTAGTGCAGAATCAGAAACAGGTTTATGATGTAGAGATTAAGAAAGAAGGACAGTGTCCAAGTATATGGTATGTGTATAGTGTATCTAATGTATAATAATAATACGAATATATTAATCCTATGTGATTTTAGATTTTGAATGTTTTTACTTTCAAATGTCAAGTCCAGTCTTTAGGAGTGAAGTCATGTGAAAGTCAAGTCTTGACCTATCAGGCACAGGTCAAGTCTAATATCCTTATTTTAGTGACTTAAGTCAGATACAAGAGTTAGATATCTCGACCCACTGGCAGTGTAATGTGCAATTTATTTTAATATCATGATGTGTGCCCTACTCTGTGACACAACCCTTGTTTCAAGCTTCCTGTCATGTGGTTGGAGTCTCTGCACCCAGATAGAGTTCAACACAAGCTGTAAACCACTGACGAGTGCTGCATATTTCTGTTACCGGTAAGTTTTGCTTTTATTATTGTATTAATAGTTTGCTTTAGTAAAGACATTTTTTGAACTGTACAACTTTTTATTTTTGATATTTTTACACACACAGCAAATAATGTTTCAAATGAAGTCTCATGAAGGACACAATAAAAGATTTCACATCACAAACAACCATATTTTATTTCAAAGTGTCATCTAAAATCAGTAAAGTCAGACTACCATTGCATGGAAAAAATGTCTACATAGCTACGCTACTGGTTTGTGACAGTCTGGACATTCATATGAAGCCAAATGAGGAAGACAGGCTTCTTGTTTTCTGAGAGGAAGTTGACAGAATTAACTACTGACTGACACAGTTTCACAAAAGGGGACCAAGAATCATATTTCAATTTAATGTTTAAATGTTTGATTAAATTATATGAATTTAATTTCTAAACACATTTCAAAACATTTTCAGTTAAAGATGTTTTATTGCCAAGAACAACTAATTTCTCCAGCATCATATCATATTAACTGTACAAATGAGCCACTTTCTACCAATAGATAGTAGAAAGATGTAACACATGGCAAAAGACCATGGTGGTCTTTGAGAACGTTCTCATATCTATAAATGTCGAAATTGTCTGACATGTTTATAGTCATATAGTAACCTATTTTTCCAGAGTAACTAAAATATGATGCTATTTACTAATGATTTGGATCTAAGTTCCTCAACAAAAAATGTTTTGACTGATTTTTGACCAGACCTAACACATCGCAACACACAAATTCAAATAGAGAATTGGCACCTAATTACTCTGTGCTCCTTTGTAGTTAACAGCAATAATCACCTTTAACATCAACGATGAAGCAGAAAAGCATCAAAATATATCTGCATCTTTGCTAACCTTGCTGCTGCTTCTCTATTTAGTAAAATTAAATGTTGTCTCCACTGAGTAGAATATACAACATGCGACAGTGTATTAAGATCTAAACAGGAAATAGAACGGTTTTTGCTTTAACTCATCATTATTAAGTAAATGTTGATTGCACAATGCAATGGCTATAGAATAATGACACCATCTACTTGTTATTGGTTCTATGCAAACCCCTACAAAAGTACTAACCCTCCAGCAGTTCAGAGAACTAATTTTAAAATCAGCTGGTGTAGTGCTTTTTCTTACTGTATGCAATACCTTTTTTATGTGTTGTTTTGTTATGTTACAATTTCTTTATCTGTGTAGTTTCACTGAGTAAATACTAATGTCTTATCTCAGTTTCATGTGAATAGCCGCACTGGAAATATATCTAAGGAAAAAAATGTTGACATGTTGAACACTTGAACACACTCTAAGTTTCTGAAAACCACACCTAGAAAAACAGAAGCAAAAATGATGATGTAACTTTTAAATCATGAGCTATCCATAGGGACGGCAGGGCACAGAGAAAGGTATTAGACTGCTAAAAAGTTGAAAGCGGGCAGCCTGACGTCTGCAGCTCGTCAGCTAAAAGCTCACTGTGGATGCTCATTCTTGTTACATTACGTCCTGCAATATTCCATCTGATCTGCTGTCAAATAAATGGCCAAAATGACCATAGTCTTTCTTTGTAGGTGACCTACAAATACTACTACTACTACTTATGACAAATCTCATTGACAAATACATTACATTTCCTGTGACTACTTCATAATAAAGTTAATTTGTGTTTCTCCCAGTTAAATGATAATGTGAAGCTGTAGGAAATATTCATTTTGCATTAGCAATAACTTCAAATCCTTGAAGTTGTGCAGCTGACATTGCACAGCGTGGTGTTCACTTGTTCCTCAATATTAAGTTTGGTCCCCAGCAATACACCCACCAAGTGTGAAATAGATCAGTTGAGCAGTTCTCAAGATATGGGAAGGACATACAGACATACAGACAGAGCTTTGCTTTATAATTAAGTAGTTAGATGCAGGAAATAGACAATATGTTTGGATTCCTCTTTGATATTGATTAACTAGACAATTTCCCCTGGGGAAATTTTGTGAAAGGGCCACGGGGACTACTGCCGGAGTGTGTACATTATGATGAGATGATTGATGATTATATGAGTAATGCTAAACTAACACTAGCATGTCAAATAACACATTAAAAAGGTCTCAAACACCATTAGAATGCATGTAAGAATCATTTTACCGTAGATTAGCATGTTAGCATTAGCATGCTAATCATTAGCATATTAGCACAACAACCTGATGTCAAAAGTCAAACCTGTATGCACCAACAAGTTCATAGGACCTCATGTTAGCATTAGCCACAATGCTAACAGCGGCTAATGCTAAGCTAACATTAGCACATTAGCATGTCAAATACCACATTGAAAAGATCTCAAACACCATTAAAATGCATTTAAGAATCACTTTAACGTAGGTTAGCATGTTAGCATTAGCATGCTAATCATTAGCATATTAGCACAACAACATGATATCAAAAGTCAAACCTGTATGCACCAAGTTCATAGGACCTCATGTTAGCAGCTGTTAGCATTTTGGCTAATGCTAACAGGCCAACATCACTCATTACATTGCTAACATTTCAAACTCACCAGTTCAGTAGAATCACTAGGCACACACAAGGTTACAGTCACCAGCACAATTACACACACACACACACACACACACACAGGTGCGCACACACACGCTCGCACCCGTGCTCTCAGCTCAACAGACGCACACGCATTCAGATGGAGAAAAAGCGATTTTCTGCCTCTGCACTGCTCTCACATTTAGGCTAATACTGAGAGAACGGTAGCTCCTATCAGAAAAAAACACAGACCGTCATCGCTGTAAGGACTTCCTGAACGATTCGGTGTGATTTTGGTGTTTCTATAGTCAATGTTTTGCAGACACTTGCGAGTTTAAAACAGGGGTCCGTTCTGCTTCTCTCAGAAAATCTTTGTATTGGAGTCAATGAGGAACAGAGACAGATGTGGCCGCACGTAGAGGCTCCTGATTCAAATTCTGTAAGTCTCTCTGATTTTTTGAGCACATTGTGAGAGACAGAGCAAATTTGTCTACAAATGTGGAAAAAATCATGCATGTAGAGTGTAAATTGTGGCTGGGAGGAGTGTGGAAAGAGAAAAGAGAAAAGAGAAAGAGAGAGAAAGAGAAAATCTGGACTTTTTTCCGGCTCTCTCCCACTCTAAGCGATGACATCACCCACTCTAACACGAACATTCCGTGCAATACACACCCATTATAATCTCAAAATTTCTCCAAAATTGATCACGGTCATTGAACAGCGATTGATCAAAAACTATACGACCTATCAAAACGTGGAGTGATACACCAATACACAAGACTTATGTCTACATTTTAAAGTTGGAATGGCGTCTCTAGGTGAACGTATGTCGGAGCAGTAGTCCATTGAAAAAGGTCAAATTTTTTTCACTTTTGAAGAAGAAGAAGAAGAAACACACAGAAGAACAAGAGTGTTCAGCTATTTCATAGCTGCAGTGACAAGTGCTTGGGCAATTGTACCGTGGCCCTAATAATAAGAAAAAACATGCAGTATAGCAATAGGGCTTGAGGCTTCACCTTGTGGCCCTATTAAGTAGAAGAAGGAGTGCACAGAAGAACAGGAGCGTTCAGTGGTCAGCACTGTATCACTAATAAGTTGAAGAAGAAGAAGAATCACGCAGAAGAACAAGAGTGTTCAGTGCTATTTCATAGCTGCAGTGACCAGTGCTCGTGAGATTGCACCGTGGCCCTAAATATGTTAAATATGATGTTGTCCATGTATAAAAATCTGAAAATGAGAATCATGTTTCTGTCACCTTAGATTGAGCTCTTTATATCTACAGAGGGAGCAGGTCTTCTTCCACAGAGTCCGCCATGTCTGCCTCCATGTTTCTAAAGTAGCCCTACAAGGACAAAACAAATACTGGCTCTAAAGAGAACCTTTCAAATTTTTCACCACTTTAGCAGCCACCATAGGCAAGAGTGAGGTGTTCAGTTGGTTTCAATCTCCCACTGCACTGCTTGATGCCACTAAATCCTACATGCTGGACCTTTAAAGAAAACAGATTTTACGTCAATGTGAGGTTGTGCTCAAACTGACAACAACAAGTCAGTCACTCTGCCTGGAGTATTACTGTGAAAAGGTCACATTATGCATTTTTTGTGCATCAACTCAATTTATTATACTTTAGGATGGGAAATGAAGTACAAAGCAAACCATAACAAAAAGTACACCACAGAACCTAAACTATAATGTTCCACTTGAGCTAAAATGGTAAAACACTGAAAATGTTTGCCCTCCGTCCCCTCATTGTTCCTTTCTCCCTTACACACACACATTTTCCTCCCTTGTTCTCTTTCTGTATAATGTCACGCAGACATACATTGCCGCCAGCCTTCAGGCCATGGGGATTGAATACAGCCTATATTTATAGAGGGGGCGATCTGTTCAAACATATGTTCCCCTTAACAAAGTCATCAATGTCAAACCCTGCTCTCTAGGGCTCCACTAATGCTACATTTAGCTTTGCATGCATAACATTAAAGGCAGCTGGACAGAAAGTCTTGGAGTTGGAGTGAAAGCTAATAAGCTATGCTGTTGACCTTCCAGGGTCCCAATAATTACTTCAATTATGGGTGAAGTAGACTTTGGAGAACATGTGTTTGTGTTGAGCTGGGACATAATGTAGCCCAAAGACTGAAACAACTATTAGCCTGGACAAAATATTATTACCCAAGTGAGCACAAGATGTTTTAATTTTAATGTTGATATGCTGAGAGTATACACTGAGGTGAGCGATTTTTTTGAAAAATTTAATACCTCCATACAGTACAGATGTTGGGTAACTTTTTCTAAAACATTATTCTAAATCTCCTTGAGAAGGCCCAGAAGGACCCACAGACTGCAAGGCTGAAGGTTTGGGTGGTCAAAATGTGCTTTTCCAAGAAAAACACGAGATCTGACAGTTGCAGCACACCTCAATAGAAACATGACTCATCACAATGGCAGTTTTGACTCGCTGATGCAAATGCAGCATTTCAACAATTGTACAGATGCCTCAATTTGTAATCTACCAAACCAAAATTGTTGTAAGCCAGAACACTACCTGATGCTCTGTTCAAAGATGCTCCAACATCTATTTTCTAATGAAGTTAAAGGCATGCCATTTACAGTATGGGCTATACAAAACAGGAATGACCTGGAAGGAGGAAAATCTTTTACTGATCTGAGAGAAGAGCCTTGAGGTGAATGTTCTACTCAAGGCAGAAGAATTGGAAAAAAAAACTCTTAATCCTCTTGGAAAAACTGGAAAACTCTCTTAAGCCCCAAAAGGTGCAGTGGAAACGGCTACGCAGAAGGGTAGATTGCTGAAAAGAGCAGGATCAAGTCTGCCCTGAGCCACACTGAAAAACAGATGAGCAGAAAGACCTTCCACAGCGCTACGAGGAGAGGCCTTCTCTCCTTAGGGCCTTAACTGACACATAGGGTGCTGTTTCTGGGCTGCCAACACCTCTAGCAGGTCAAACTTGGCAACAGAGAGGCAACAGAGAAGTGTGAAACTCTGCTGAGCCAGGGGACAGAGGAGTCATTGGATAACCTACAGAACCAGATAAACTGTTACCCAGAGAAGGGGAAGGCTAAGGTGAAGGACAGAGAGAAAGAATAACAGAACAAAACATGTAGGTCCAGATTTACTGAGGCAAAAATGGAAACAAGACATATTTCAGAGGTGCCAACAAAACAGTGTCAGACAGAGACAGATAAACAGACGTAAACAGACATACTGAGTGATTAAAACAGACAGAACCTATATTTTAGGAAACACCTGAAAATGTCGTCGTTTTTCAGATATTTTTTATTGGACATGTTGGGAAGCCACACATGCTGAGCAGAATCATTCTAATGAGGATGGAGGATGGGGAAAAAGAAGGTGAGAGTAATGTAGAGATGATACAAAAGAAAGGGTTGGTATCCAAGTCCAACTATGATGCAAAACAGCTTCCTGAATGTCTACTAGCAAAGAGCCTGAGCATGTTAACACTTCCACTGCCTGTAAACCAGCATCTGAGTCATCTCCAGCACACAATTTTTAAATATCTTTTAAATGAACTGGAAGTGACACTACTGGACTCGCAGGACCATAGCTGTTACTTTAGGTTCTACAATAGGGACTTTAATGTGCATCAGCTATACGGCTGGATTCTGGATAGAAAATTTCATTTTATAAAGTTGTGTTTGTTCTGTCCATTTTTGATAACAGATGGCTTTTCGTATCACTAAATGACAGGTGAAGCTGGAGAGAATCCTTGCTTAGGTGCACAGTTTTTGCCTGCATGCATCTATTCCCTGCTAATAGCACTCTCACTCACTCTCGTCTCTTTTGGTTCAAGCACTTAAGTGAAACTATTTACATATTCCCACAGGAGGACTGCTCAGTTAAAGAGGATGCTTTCATTCTGTTGATCCATCTCTCCTTTTTCGTCCATTGCTCCATTTTCCTCGCATTAATAAGGCCACCCCTGATATCATATGAAAGAAAGTACGAAGTCAATTTTTCCTGCGCACTTTGCAGCGAGTGCCTGCTGCTTCTTCTATAGAGTACAGCTGCAGAGAAGACACGAACAGTGGTTGGCTCTTCCTGAGCAATCAGCTGGAAAAAAGCAGATTTTGAAGAAGGGTTTTTGCAGTGGAGTTTAACATTTATCTTTCTCCAAGGCCACACAGAACTTTGAAATGTCCGTGGATCAACATAACATCCACAGCCCACAGGCCTCCTCAAACTTAGCATCCCAACACTTGATGACCAGATTCTCTCCAAGGACTCTCACTCAGTCTCTCACTCTTTTTTCTCTGAGTTTCAGTTCAGCTATCCAGGCAAGATCACGCTGAGCAGGGGCCACTTTCTGCCTCGAGTGCCCCATGGCAACGCCATGCATTATGTACGCATCTCTCTGTGAATAATGTGCTCAAAAAATGCCCCCTGCCTGCCCTTGTTATTGGAAACCCTCTCACGATGAATAATGACAGACATCAGGGTGCCAAATGTCCCGTGCAGGACACCGTAGGCATTTCTCTGCTAACAGGAGGGGAACAACATCTGTTTGGCTGCTGAATGCAACGCTGATTCATCAGTCTCACAAACACACCTCGTCTTAAAGTCACAGTCAGCTGTTTCAGAAATGCACTGAGGGGTGAGTTAAATACAATGTCAATCAAACACCATAAACACTGGATTTAATGGCTAATCTGATCACAAATAACAGCAAAGGTATGATGGTAAATGACAGGGGAAAGAGATCTTGTTGCTCTCATGCAGCTCGATTGATGACTGTACCTTTAATCATGGCTTGGCTCTGAAGCAGGCTGCTGGACTATGACTACTCTGAAGGACACTCAGCCTGATGCAAATTCCCCGATGAGGGGAGAAAATTGCAGACATTTCATTTTAATGCCTCAACACTCATCAAACTTAGAACTTGCTCAAAGTTTGTGGTGATGCTGAGAGTAGAGGTGGAGAGGTGGTTCATGTGACCCATAATAGAGGAATGTAAGAGACATGGGGGAGCTGGTGGTATTTTAATGGCTTCACCACCAGCCTCTTTTTGTCATCTTGAAGAGGCCTTGAGGATTAATATCGGCCTCTTTAGTCTGTAACCTCCTTTGCCCCCTTCATTTTGTTTACCCTGCTGCCTGACAGGCCAGGTCATATCACATGTGATAGGGAGAGGGGCTAAGTCGAGTGTACAGTCTGCATGTTAACAGACTCCCTGCCCTGACACCTCCTCAGTGGAAGTCGTTTTCACAAGCCTCATTTTGAATGAAGGCGTTTAATACAAGTCAAAAGTGCGAGAGGATTTCATTTCGTATTCCTGAATAAATCTGCAGGGGGAAGGATTGTGGAGGGAGGAACTGACATATGAATGGAGAGGAGAAAATGTATGCCTCGAGGAAGAGAGGAGAGAGAGCATGGAGAGAGAGAAAGAGACAGAGGAGTAGGGGTGGGGGGGAGTATGGGGGTGGAAATAAGCATAAGTCATTTGGAGTAGCCTTCCCTGTTTCAAAGGAACAAGCTCTTCCATCTGACAGGTAATGATAGCTTCCTCTCACCAGAAACACCCCACGTCTTTTCTGTGTCTAACGAAGGTTCACTTCAGTGGAAACCTATAACGCTTTGTGTGCAGTCAAACAACTAATAGCTAATAAAAAAGACAGAGAATGGGAAATGTTAGTTATCTTACTAACAACATCGGCAGGCAGTGAACAAACTGTTCTCAAAATATAAATGAATGACAATCAGCTTTACCAAACTTGTCTCCCGGAAATTAGTAGCTCATTTTAACAAAGGTGCTTTCGCTGCAAACTGCAAACAAACACAATCAGCAATAAATAAATGTTGCCATAGCATGTTTTACAGCTGTGGTTAAGGTCTGGTTAGGCTTAGGCACAAAAAATACTTAACTGGGGTTGGGAAAAGATCATGTTTTGGTTTAAAATACCCAGTTTAGTCACCACAAACACAGCTCGAACAGTGGCCTGCTGCTTGGAGGTCGTCCCGCTGCCACCATTCTCTTGTCCAGTGTTGCTAGACTGGGCGGTTCTCCGTCTTTGGCTTCCCTCTATTTGATTGGGTGGATAAAACTTGTTTTGGACAGCTTGTGATGATTTGGAGTACTTTTTGTACCACTTGTGCGGTTTCCTTTGATTAAAAAAAGTATGGCTATTTTCCAGTGAGCCTCCTCTCCTTTGAGTAGTGTGATTGAGGCTGACAGAGTTCAGTAGGCTTGGCTCAACAAGGAACAACCGGTAACAAATGATCAACAAAAACATGACATTTCAGTTTATTACAACAAAGTGTAAACTTTTCTTCCCTTTTCACATTATAGTTCAGGTATAGCTCGGCTTACAAGTGAATATTTTAATGTTTAATCACTATGCAAAAGATTTGGTTGAGTTACTTTTTCATTATTGTATTCTTGTTTTGTTTGGTTTGGAGTTTGTCTAAACGTACAAATAAAACTGGAGGACAGAGGAACATCCAACTCCTTCCCAGCACCTATGTTATATGTGGAAATTAAAAATTGGGCTACATTTATGATGATTATGATGACTGTCCTGACTGTCTAATCAACCCACAGGCTTTTTCCACCGTGGCCACTGTGTACAATGTTTTAACTTGTCAGACAAAGTACTTTTCACATCCATGTTCTGGTAAAAACACACAATAAAATCCTTTGTAAACTGCAGCCTCACACGTTGTCTACATGCTGAAACATCCAATGCAGCCTGGTTTATGTTGGACAAACTAAAACAGCTTTAAAGATTCACGTGTGAACACAAAACTACTCAACACACACAAAACACGGATTATGCTATTCCTTGGCATTATGCAAAAGCTAACAATGGCTCTGCAGCGTCATTAAAGCTCAGGGAAACAGATGAAAATTTCACCCATAATCAACTCACTGCTCATCAGAGAGGTATATTGGATTCACACACAAACTGAGTCCTGGTGCATCTGTTTGGTGAATACGCTGGATTAATCTGGGGAAGAATGTGTCAAACTAGGGCCTTAAAACAATATCAAAAGGAATATCCCCACGGTAAAGATATCTTGATAGCTCATTGGAGTGATAACATCAACAGTGCTGGCTGCAGTGAAAACTATTTATCAGAACTCTGAGAAAGACAGAAATTTAGGGAAGGGCAGATGAGGACAGCTAAGTATGGCAGGTAGGCTTACAAGTGTAAATAAAAGGAACTGTTGAGCCTCTACTTTGGCTAATAAACTGCAATGATCCCATGTTTGCCAGCTTAACATTATAATTTAATGATGTGTGCATTTTCAAGGTTTTGACTGGATCTATGATATGTCACATCACTGGTAGTTACAGTAAGTAAGTGAAAAGAAACCAGCCTTGAAATCTGGCTGGCAATAAGTCAGCACCTACTTTAACTGCCTCGCCTGAACCTTACTCATCCGTAATCTTCAGGATACAGTCTGTAGTTACTTGGTCTAAACTGGTTCTTTAGCTTCAACCGGCTCAACTAATGAGTTTATCTCAGCCTCAAGAGGTAGCTCTACTTCTGAGAAATGTTTCTATGAAAGGCTACCCCTGCTTCCTCTTGCTCATTTAATCCCAGCAAACACTTTCACGATGGATAGATGGGAAGAAGATGGTCTGCACTAAATTGGAAATCTTGTCCAACTACATTGTCTTTTCCCCACCAATCGCTCTGTTTGTTTCTCTCTTTCAATCAGAAAGCAATGATGCTGCGTCTCTCTTCTCTTTGTCTCACTCCATCTCTGTTTCCGTCTGTCTCCCCCCTCAGGCCAAGATGCCTCTGTCCAGGGAACAGGCTGTTTATGAGCATCCCCACTGGAAACCCACTGATAAATGTCACTGTCTGCAGTGAAATTAAACATTTAGTGAGAGTCCTTGGAAAGGGCTCAGGGAGAACAGTAAACTAGAATATCCTCGCGTTCTCTGCTTTTTTTGTTGTCTTTTCATGTTTTTTAATTAAGACAGGGTTTAACAGAACATCAGCGTCACCGGTGCTGGCTTGCATTTCCGCGTCCTCCTCCTGAGTTTTGCCGTGCTCAAGGAGAGAGCACAGAGGAGACCGGCTGGAGAGGGACTGTACACCAACTGCTTCCTACTTTTGAACAAAACTCATTAACGATGCTGTGTTAGTTATTTCAGTTTCCCCCTTTTCCATTCATCCTGGAAATGGCTTTTGTTCAGTATCTCTCACCCACGCCCTTTCATTTACCGCATTTGCATCACAAAGAATAAAACACATTTTCATAGGCGGCTCTTTTCCTGTTGTCTACAGATCTGAGTGTTCGACTAATGGTCTAAGAATGATTCCTTGCTCTGAGCTGCAGATGCATCCCAGCACCCACAGCAGCCATTTAATGGCTCAGTCTGCGCCTGGCTTTTATGGCCACGAATCTTAAAGAGGCCCTTTTCCAGAATTACTGCACATTGAGGTGTGGCAGAGGCAGGATGAGAGCTCTCGGGCGTTTTAGGGGACAGGTGTTTTATGCTCTGTGTGCGCATGTGCACGCGCACAACTTTGTCAGGGAGTGTGTATGTGTGTCTGCCTGTTTGTGTGTGTTTGCGTGCATCTTGCGTGGTCTGTTGAAGGCCTGACAGAGGTAATCACTCAGTGAGATGGAGGGACGAAGCAGCTTTAAACGCCGACTCTGTTTTAGGCTTCACTGCATAACCAAATAACACTCTGTGTGTCGCAGAGGCTAATAAGGCGTATTCCTTTTCCGAGCAGCTCAAGAGGAAAATAGCCTTCCTTCTTTGAAAAAAAAAAAAAAGACTTTTACGAGATACAGACTTCTTTCTCTTTTTTTCTTCTAAGCTGACAAATAAATTGCATGCAATTTTAATGGTTTTTCTTCCTTTCCATGCTGTCGGGAGTGGAAACGACACATTTCACTGCCCCTGCAATGTCTTCATATGGGTATTTATCAGCCCCAGTGACTCCTGGCTGTGTTAATAATCCCATAGCGCTGGTGTAATGGATTCAGCCAAACCCCTGCTTTATCCCAGGTATCCTCCCTTTCTCCCACTAAATCCACAGATTATTACAGAAAATACTTTTTCTCTCTTATACTTGTTCTGTCAAATTAGCTCTTTTAGCATCCCGGCCCTTTGGAGGAATTACAGGACTTATTTGGTTTTTGCTGAATGCAGGATAATCACCGGTTCACTGTGGGGTTTTAGACTCGGGATTTTAGAAATGAAGCTCAATCTATCTCCCTTCTTTTCTTTCTCCGTCTATCTCACTGAGCTTAAAGTCTTGCATTTTTACAGATGGATCCTATGACTATGGGCTAGAAGAGATACAGTTACATTGTTCAACTTCATATGGCTGAAAAGTCCATCTGTACTGCTTTCATCTGTCTTATTTTTTGTCAATATATTTTTGTAAGCCATTTAGTAAGGGACCTTATTTTGCATATATAGCATGGTATCAAGTTTTACAATATGTTGCATGAGCTTAACAGCAGTATGTACTGTCTGGAACAGCTGAAAATTTTAAGTATGAAAATTTTTTTGCATATTAAACAATTCAAATCAGACTTCAATAGCTCTTTGCATGTCTGACTTAATAAATCTAACTGACAAAAGTTAACTGTAAACATTGCGAAAGCAATTATATGAACTTGCGTGTATAACTCCAAAACCTAACCCATCTGTTATTGTCTTTTTCTGTTATATTTATACTAATATCTTCTGAGTAAAACTTTAGAAACTCTTGTTTACATCCTCATATTAATATTTTCTTTTACTTTTCATGAGATTCTCACAGCACATCCAATTGGTGTAAATAGGGTAATCTGTCTGTCTGCCGTTTGTCTGTTCATATATCTTTCCACTCACTTTCACATATACTTGCTCATTCTTTTTCAGTCCCTTTCTATCTTTTCCGCCCCTATCTATCCATCAATGCATTCATTTATCTCTGTGTAGCAGTTTCTGATGACTAGCATCCAGCACAATGCCTTGCTCAGGCAGGCAAGGTCTACGGATGCGTGATGGAGTGCTCCGCTCAGCAACCTGGCAGCGACGTGAACAAATTGATTTTCTGACAGATTAAAAAAGATTAAACCAGCCATAAAAACAAGCAGGAAAGTACTTAATGGACCATATGTGCACAATAAGCTTTCATATGTATTCTTTCCCAGTTTCTCCCCAGGCCATCCATCTTATTTACACTGACAGGTCACAGGCCATGCTAACGTGACTGTCATGACGACTGCACTGTGTCCTTCATGTTATTTTGTAAACTTCGGGCATATCCTTGCATACATACAGTGCACACATTTTCCATACAGCAGGTTTAAATGAAACAGCCTGACTGACCACAACACATTTCAGTCTTGTTGGTCCTATAAAGTTCTTGTTATTTAGAGTATGCAGGTAGGTGTTCAGTATGGACAAATATATAATCCTCAAACTGAACTAACTATGCTGAATCGCCATCATCATTGACCGAATCTGTAGTTTAAGAAGTGGAGGTTCCCTCATTGGTGACTGCGAGCACCAATGTCAGCTCGCTAAGAGACGATCTAAATTGTTTTCTTGTAAAAACCCACATTAAAAGACTCAGAAACATTCACAATGTGATTACTGTCACATGGAAGTGGCCACTGACCAGTATAAGAATACGTGGACGGGCATAGTTTTGTAGTAAGCAGAAGAAAAATCAGCCTACACACTAGATTCCATAACAAAATGAGCCCTGAATGTGTGAATACTCTCATAGCTTCACATCACACAAAATGTCCTTAACAATGTTTTCTTAACAAATCTCGAAGCCCCATTCAATTAAACATCCAGTAACTGTCTGTAGATTGTCACTATGGGTATGCTTGCAAGTTTGTACACAGAAACAACAGTGAAAATATTTGTAACCCCTTTCTTCAGTAGAACAGCAGCAACAGATATTGTCCTCTTGGGATTAAATATCAGCCAGTTCCATTAATGGTCTCTATAAAGCCCTCTAGCAACTCAGTGCTAGCCAGTTAATTCATCTACAACACAGCAACAAAGTCAATGGTAAGCCATGTCGGCTTCCATTCCTCTACAGCAACAGTACACAATCCCATCAATAGCCCACACCAGAAATAAATTTGAACCAACAAAAAATATTTTAATGCCCCACATGGGTCTATGAGCACTAATGACTGGTTCCTCTTTTGCCAGTGCTCCATGCAGTGCACAAAAACATTTCCAAATCTAAATGTTGGTAAGTCATTATCACAATTGGTATTCGTTGCTACCTTCAGTGACAAAAGCAGCAGTTCCTGTCAGTTTATTCACAATAAAAGTTTTCCAGTTGGTATAATGTGCTTTTTTCTTGTTAAAGGGTTTTCTTTGAGGGTGTTCTCATCAACTAAATTGAGGGTCTAAGGATATGCTGTACAAGCTGTAAAGCCTCCTAAGTAAATTTGTTATTTACGATATTGGGCTATATAAATTAAATTGACTTGACATATGAAGCAGATGCAGGAGGTGCTCAGAGTAACAGTAATATTTGAGGATATTTTATGATGTGAAAAGCACCATCTCAGGCACGCAAGAGTATACCCACAACCATATAGCACCAACTCCAAGACAGCTCAACTCAAACTCTTTTGATGAAGTCCAGAAAAATAACCAAAGTCTGGGTTCAGTTTCTGTCTGCAAAGATGAGCTAATGTTAATATTTGGCTGAGGCTCTGACTATGACCTGTGTCTGAGGATGTAATTAACCAGCAATTAGCCGAGCCTAGAGACAGAAACCCTCATGATTGAGTTCACATTGAGTTTACACAAGTCAGAGGGATTCTGGAGTTCAGCCTGACTATGTTCACTTTTGGGGTCAGAGGAGAAATGAAAGAATATGTATCCTTTTCAAACAGATGTCTTTAACTTCCCCAGTTTCACTGACACTACTGGTCAAGTGCATTAGACTCAAAGACAGCACATGGATTATACCAAAGCTTTCCTCCTGAATGAAAATTTAGGCTTCATATGCTGTGATCTCAACCTCTGAGCTGATTTGGAGTTAAGACAGAATGGACACAAATATCAGCAGGAACCACCACTAAAAACTGTTAAACCTCACAATTCAGCCACTATGTGTAGCTGTTTAATCACTGGCTTTACTCTGAAAATGCATTGGATAAACAGCTCTCTGACCATTTTCTGTAATTGGACCATCAAATATCAGCACTGCAACAACACAGCAGAAACATAAAGCAAAGTTTCTTTGACAAAGCGAGTTCAGCATCACAATGTGAGACTGTTAAGGCACTCATGGGTGCTTTGGGAGGAAAATTTCTCCTCCTTTGTTGTGTTTGAGGATAAACAAGATAAGGCACACAAGTGTGAGGAAAACAGTTGTTTTATCAAATGATCATGACCTCAACATCTGTATCAACAAACACACTGTTACATGCATATTTTAATTTGCCCATGTGACACTAGCTACATGCACCATAAAAGAAACCACTACTTGAAATGTTAATTATTTTAGGCTACCTTGTCTTAACAATTAAATGATGAGCACATGTAATGCAAAACTACTTTGCAAGACGACATATACATTCTGTTACAGACTGAGTGTTCTCTGAGTTGAGATGTGCATATCTTTTATGCTTGTTACATTAGTAAGAGAGAAAGAATAGAGAGAAAGGTAAATAAAATGTGGACCCGAAAGCAGAGTCTAAGACAGAACTCTAGAGTTAAAGATAGTTTATGATTATGTCAGGAAAAAAATGTCTCACAGTTCAGCAGTAGGCCATCTATCAGAACAGGTAAACAAATCCAAAAAGTGCAAATGCAGGTAAAGGCAAGGAAACAGGTTAGGTATTATGAACCGCTATAGCAGTGAAGCAACACAGACACTCTTGTACTTAAGCAAAGGAAACTGGGTCTTCATATGCCATGAGATAATGACCAATCGAGACCAGGGTGGAGGCAGGTGGCTGATCAGGTGACAGCAGAGAAGATGAAACTGTGAGGGCAACTAGTGGAGAGGTGAAGCAGGGAGGGAGGGAGAGAGAGCATGTTTCTCTGTGTGTTTGGATGTGCTAAATAACTGAAATGAGTAATCAGCGGAATGAAGAAATGCCTGTAAAATAATGACATCTTCTGCTCCAGAAAAACATTGATCTATTCAGGTGTGCGGGTAGATGTCTTAAATAAGGGTTCTGCTAACTGAATGCACAGGTGTGACAACATGTATTTTTAGTACAGAATTGGGGCTCTGTGTTAACGTCACTCACGATAGTAACAATGACCATGGCAATAACATACGCAAAGACTCACGAGGCTAACAGTCATGTGGCGCACACACGCATGCCGTTCCGATGGCCCGTGGGAAGGCCGAGGAACTGAGAATGCTTCTCTTGAAGCGAATGATGCAAACCACTTCAAGATACAAACATAACAGTAGGTACAATACATGCCAACAACAGACAATCATTTTTAAAATGGATGCAACATTAAGGCAACTAATGATTATGTCTCTCAGTGGTCAATAGATCAAAAACACCAGACTAATGGTCTGTAACATGGATAAAGGTCCATATAATCCGTTGCTATACAAATATTTAGTCCAAGATGGAAACGTAAACAGTTACTCTGTGGAGTTTCAGGTTTCAAGTGACACCTCATTTGACCAATCACAGTCTGTAATATGAAGCCTAACAACCAGGAAGCTATTAACAGTCTGAGTAGAACAGAATCTTCAAGAGGAAGATTAAGCCAATCGCAACAGAGTTTGCAGATGTCTGATGTTTCGAATATGCAATGAAATCTTGAACACGCCAATGTCCCACTTCAGTGGCTTCTCTACAGCTCCAGAAACTTCAAATCAAGGATATCAGTGCTAATAGGGATTTTACACACAAAATGAATCATGGATGTACTCCAGATGGTTCAACATCTATCAATTTACTTTGGGTATGCCTTGGATAGTTGTTTTAGGCTCATTTTCACTGAACTGGTATAGAGTTAAATTTATTACTGTAGCATCTAAGATTCCAAGCAGCTGCCACTAGGCCACACACAAACACACAAAGACAGCATTCCTTTTGGGAAATCTAATCATCAATACAGTTATAACAAAACTATACCTTGAATGTCTACCCAGTCAGTGGAAACAAGGAGGAGCAAAACCACAGAGAAACCTGCTCCCACGCTCAAAGAGTTTACTCCAGAGCAGCGGAGCTTGGTTAGGAAAGGCTATACCCCTAAATATTTTTTTCAATGTAGGGAGAGTTAAATAACCAACATCAACAGAGTGTAAATTACATAAAGGATTATTCAGAGTAAGAAATCATTTCAAGCTTCAAAGGTCTAAGGAAATATTTTTAAATTCATAACGGAATAATATGACTGAAGCTCCTAGATCTCATGAGGACTCTAGGTGCTGCATTTTGAACCAGATGAAGACCCTGTTGGAGCTTCTATGGTTTGGCCAAATATTTTGGCATTTGCAATTGGTGAAAGTGGGTGATATCCTGATGTTAAGTGAATAAAATTGGACAAATTTTGTAATGTTCTACATGGCTTTGTGTATGGTCAAAAACAATCAGGTTTCATTTGCCTTTGCTCAGCTCCAATCAGATTCCACATCTGGATCTTCTAACAAAAAAAACTTGAGGCTTCAAATCATTCTCTCAAAAATTGATAGGTGATGTAATGATTTGAGGAAAATCAGTACATAAATTAAAATATGCGCACAATGTAGGTTTTAAAACATGACCAACTGTGTCTCTACTCCACCCAGCCTCCAGTGGAAGGATGCTCTGTTGAAATGAGCCATGGATTACATCCCATCTACAATAGGTTGCACAAAGAATGAGATATCCACCTATTCATATCCTACCACGCTAGCTTAAAGCAGCACTGCTGACTAGAGAGGAGGCAAGAAAGATTAGAAGACGTCAATCTAGCAAACATTAACGCTACAGACTGGGCCTGCAGTCACAGGATGATCTTACAGCCAGTCTTCTCTGCCTCTTTCTCCCCATTACTCCCACTACTCTGGGACCTTCCCCCTCACACAAGTCCGGCTTGCTTCTCGATTCAGTGTCATCTCCACAGATGCCTCCCTGGAACACTGGAACACTGCAAACGGCTATTACATAAAAGCTGAGTGACTTACAGGCAAATCCTCTATTCCCCTAAACTGCCAGAGCATACAGCCAAACCACATAGAGACAGAGAGAGAGAAAGGGAGAGGGGGAGAGAGACAGAGAGAGAGAGAGAGAGAGAGAGAGAGAGAGAGAGAGAGAGAGAGAGAGAGAGAATATTTTTGAGTGCTGAGAATGTCAGCATTTAATCCCTCCCCAGCTCCCCATTTTTTCATTTTACTTCTTTCTTTTTCACTCTTCAGTCCTCAGCCCCTTCCCCACCCACAGAAACTCCCTTTACACAGACACAGACACACACACACACGTATCCTCATGCAACATAAACAAACATCGTGGTTCAGTCTTTACACAATGCCGGAAAAAGCAGCTTGTCAGAAGTGCTTCGTCCCTTCACTCAAAGTGAAAATGTAAACATGTTCAAGGTGTGTGTGTGTGTGTGTGTGTGCGTGTGTGTGTGTGTGTGTGAAGTGGCGACTGGCCTGCTTTGAAATCTGGCTTCCCAACAGACACCAAATCTGTGTTTGTTACTCGGGCTTCTGTGTTTCTCTGGATCTCCCTCCAATTCTCACCAGTTCTGGGCAAACAACTAAAAGTGCCGCATTTAAGTACAAAGTTGTGTTTGAGCCGCATTAGATGTGTGTGTTTGTGTGTGTTTTTTGTGGAGTTATGCTGGAATAACAACACACAAATTCACTGAGATGAAAATATTAATGACAACACATGCACTCACTAACACAGAAAAACCATGGAGTACAAGGCCAGTGAAGTACACACACACACACACACACACACACACACACACACACACACACACACTGTATATGCACAACACATACACAAATGCATATTCACACAAATTCATGCAGACACACACTTCACTGTCACACATACTGCCACACTCCTTTTGCATACATACACACCCTCTATACTTGTAAGAACACACTCAAACATAAACACTCTGTGTCAGAGTGTATGTGTGTGTACGTGCGTGTCAGTGATCCCACAACATCCCTGGCTGGGCTACAGTGTCATCACAGTGCGTGAGTGCCACACTGTCACTCTGCCTAGCTGGCAACCAGCCTATCAAAACGCAGCAGCCCACACTTCCTGGTGTGATGGAATTGAGCCTGTTCCTCTTTCTTCTTCTTCTTTTTTTTTTTTAACTTCCTAAGGATTCAGCAGTTGTTGTCAGAAATAGTTGTGTCAGGAATTTTTTTTTCTGACAGAAGATGGTAATATTCCTAAACACCTCAGTTGCTATTGACTCAGATGGATTAAAAGCCATTAGAACATGTGGGCTTTTGTGTGTTGAGCTCATTTCTGGCAGGCACACATCAAAACAATGTAATAGGATTTCCTGACAGTGAAATGCAAATTTTAAATCTTTTCCCTTTGAAGTGTTAATTAGTATAGGTAAATAGAATCCATATCACCTGCAGTACATGAAGCTATAACTGTTCTAAACATTCAGCCATGCTCCATCATTCAGTCTTGTATTTCAACACTGGCATCCACTGAGCATTTGATAGAAAATTCCTTATTTTTGTGCATTCAAATCAAAATTTGTGGTTAATAATATGGACCCTAAATCAGTCATCTCGTGCCTAAATCTCCTTCAGCAGGTCATTTACATGCCCCCCTACAGTAAGGCACTCTAGATAATAACATCAGCTACAGTGCCTTAAAAAGTAACATACAATTTGTCTCTGATGATTTCATTAATTTCTCAGCGCAAGACATTAAATTGAATTAAGTTCCTGGACTCCAAAACAGGTGCTGGTTTTACTGTAAGTGGTCCCAGAAGATAACAATGCCATTACCAACTGATTCTTTTGGGACAAAATACTGTTTACCTTCATCCTGACTTGGCCCACAAGACCAAAAAATGAAGCAACACAGATTTCTGTGTCCTTGACTCTTAAATTTTATCATTCCCTTGCGCTTCCAGCTTGGCTCTGCGCTCCATCTCAGACAATTAGCAGAGTAGGTGTGAAGGCACTGAGGGATCATTTTCTTGTCACGGCACTAGTGACCCCTACTGGTAGATTGGGGCACATGTGCAGGGGGAGACAGGATCTGGACACCCTCACACTTAAGTGTATCAGGTGAGACACTTGGTTGTTTACACTTCAAGCAATCAATGAGCATGAGCAGTGACAAGGAGTCCAGTCCAGAGTCCAGTTTACAACCATTTTTAATAGCACTTTTTCTACAATAAATGTGCAATTCTAGTATAATTAATGTGAGGAAAAGACTGTGGTTATGGCAAATACACCACGCTTAAGGCATAGTTTAAACACTAAAGTTTAAGGTTTAGATAGTTGTTACATTTGCAGGTCAGACACAAGATGCTTACTCAGTTCTCCAACACAAAAGCTGAGTGCATTATAAGGCATGCACCAACCTGACCTCCATGCCCTTACTTTCTGGCTTGCTGAGGTGCCTATAGACCATGCAATAACAACAATCTTACAGGTTCATTCAGTGTCACACAGTGTGATATAGCTCTAATTGTCTTGTTCAAGATCTGTGTCAGACTAAGATGGTATGATATGAATTTTGAGGCATTCAGATGGTGCGACGAATGTCTGGTGAACCATGGCATTAAGATTTAATACAGCCAAAAAAAAGTAGCAAAAAAAGAAAAGCCCAAACTTTGGCCATACGATTGCCACTTCACTTCACAAAATGAAGGGTGTTGATTCCACCTTAGCAATAAAATAAACTAAATTAAGATAATCCATTATTAATCCCACAGCGGGGATATCTGCAGTGTTACAGCAGCAAAGGGGACAGTGCAATAGTAATGTAACATTGTTCTGGTCTACAGGCCTTATGAGCAGTGCCTAAATTTGTTTACTTGGACTCAAAGGGTTGAAATTACTGTATTGTATGCTTGTGTGTATTGTATGCAAACTGTGTGTAGACTGACTATGGCAGAATTAATCTCACTACGGACAACATTAAATTCACTGAACACTTAAAACTCAGAAGGCAGGAGCACTTATTATTATTGTTAATAAACACAAAATAGTGCTAAACAAATGCAAAAATAAAACAACAATTTATTGTGAAAATCCCTGATAAATATATAGACCTGTTGTAATTTTTCACTTCTGCGTTTGTACTCTTAATTATTAGTGAGGCTAGCAAAATATGCATTTAAAGTGCTTTACACGCTTGAAATATCAACCACCTTAATATTACTCAGTGATGAAAACGTGCATGAAAGGCACTTCAAACCACAACTAAACTCAAATTATTGTGCATTAAAAGCACATCACCAAATCCAATAGTCAACCATACCAATACACATACAAAATTTGTGGGCCCACACTTTAATAAACAAACTAATAACACTGGCAAAAATACTTTCAATCAACCCGTTTCAGGCCTGATAGTTAATAGTGCGCGCTTAGCCACCTATGTCTGCCGCCGAATATGGCCGTGAAGTGGGTTACTCACCCTCCGATGTCCGTTTAACCTCTGAGCTTAAGTCTCCGGGTAGCGGCTCCTCGTGCGATCAACAGCAGTCCTGGCTCTCCTGAAGAAAACGGCTCCTCACCATCATGAAGAAAAGTCTGTCTCTCATCCCTCATTGCCAGAGGTGCAACTGAGCCTCACCTGGTCACCCAGTGCGCTATCTGATTTCCTCATGCCTGGTCGCTGCTATCCTCTCGAGTGCTGGCTAACGGCTAACATTTCGGTTAAAACTGTTCAAAATAAGCGCTTACTGGAAGCTGGTGGTTAGCCTCCGGCTAATGACGTTCAAGGCTGCCTCGTGCTAGCTCGATAATAGCTCGACTGTTAGCTCGACATTAGCTGAATGCTCACACTAACTCTCACAATCTTAATACACTTAATTCAACTCACAAAAGTAGTGACAGTGACTTTCTGTGTCAGAAATCACTTCATTGTAATTCTTATTAAAGTTCAGAGGCCATAAACGGACGAGTTGAATATCAGAGCGTTGTCTCCGCCCTCATTTCGTGAAACGATAACGCCGGGACAGATCAAGGCACCGTCTGTTGTCACTCATCTTTGCCCTCATTCTGACGCCATTGTCCCGCCCCTAACCAATCGGAAACCAAACAACTTGATGTTGCCTCTTGACTGACTAATTAGAAGTAGGCTCAAATATACATGAATGTACAATGCAAACAACCATGCTAGGTTTTAACGCCTCTCCACATTGCAAACGCATGATGATGCATTCATGGTCAGTAATAAATCACAGTACTATTAAGGAAATAGACATTAAACCACATTTTATTCATTATCTGGCTACACAGATAAACCAAGAAAAGCCTAAGGTTTTGTGAACAAAATAACCCAGGGGGATGCATCCTCCCCCTTCTGAAAGTCTAGATGCCCTCATCAGACTAACTTTACAGCCTGTCAATGTAAAATGTTTGAAAACTGATCAGCAAGCAAAGTCACTGTTCTTGTCACCACTTTATTCTTCCCTGTGAAGCCTGTGACTCAGATGAGCATAGTATCATAAAGTCTCTTATTTCTGTCATGTGACTTGTCAGCTGCTTCCACTGCCAATTCGTAAGCCCTTCTCAAGTCTCCTTTGAGGTTGTTGACATACTGCAAGTAGTTCACATGGTCTTCTTCATGAGGTGATGTCCCAAAGCACAAGACAATAGGCAGACGGGCTTTGCGCCCTATCATCAAAATGTAGGGAGAGTAGCCTGTTGCGCCATTGTGTGTTCAGTTGTAGGCTTGAACGAGTAGACTGACATACTGGCACCACTTCTGTTTTTGTCTGGGGTTGAGAGTTCCCAGCGCGGACAAGAGAGTGCAGTTAAACCACTCTGGCTGTGGGTCACCTTGGGGGTGATAGAGGTTCGTCCTGAATTTTTTGATGCCTAGGAGTTTCCCAGTTGATGCTCTCTGATCTTTGGTTGGATAGGCCTGGGCATATTTGGTAAAGTGGTCTGTAACCACAAGGACGTTGGCCATTCCTTTTGAATCTGGCTCAATTAACAGGAAGTCAATACGTACTAGGTGCTGGTGATTTGTTGCAGAGGTGATGCTCTGTGAGGCAAGATCTTGCAGGCACTACACCTGTCACAGTTTTGATATACTCAGAGATGTCAGCCACCATCCTTAGCCAATAAAATCTGTCTTATGCCAACCCAATGGCGCGTTCGACTCCCAGGCAACCTGAGTCATCATGCAAGGACTTTCACCAAGCCAACATCCCACTCTGCCAAGGAGAAAATTCCTGGGTGATCGGCTAGCTTTTGTGTTCTTCCATTTCTTAAGGGTGGGGGAGTCACCAAAACTGAAAGCAGCAGGATCAAGTCTTTTGGAGGTGGAGTCAGTCTGTTGCAGCTGGGTCACTCTATCTAATTTATGAACATGGGTGATGATAGTGGCTTTAGTCTTGGCAGATTCATTCTTTAACAGCACCGAGAACTGGTTGGGATCCATCTCTCTGGAGAGCAGAACAGAGGATGGCATTAGCACTCCAGCTGGGAGGACTCTTCTCTCTCATGGTCTGGGCCAACATAAGGCTTCCATTAACCTTGTGGGGTTGGGGCTGATGGCTGAAAGTTGAGGAATTTGTATCAATAATAACTGGTCTGGCCCACTGGCTTCTGGACAGACAAGGGCTAGCACTAACTTAGGCTCACACTGGTCCTCATCAGGAAACTGTATCTCAGCTGCAATGAAACCCTTATATGGGTAGGATATGGCATTACATGGTTTTCCTTCTATGACTACTTTGCCCATTAAGGGTTCTCCTATCAAGCTTTGAGGAGCCGCTGCCCAGAGACTTAAGCCCAGAGGTAAAACGGACGTCGGAGAGTGAGTAACCCACTTTATGGCCATATTCAGCAGCAGACATCGTGGCTAGGCACGCACCATCAACTGCCAGGCCTGCAACAGGGGGTTGATTAAATCTATTTTTGCCTGCATTTTTAGTTTGTTTATTAAAGTGTTATTATTAAATCCATAACAAAATACTTCCCATACAATTGTATCAAAACAGTCCTCCAAAGCCTCATCAGCCCCGTTGGACTATCTTTTCGCTGTGTGAGTGCCAGCTGGCTGCATGCCTGTGTACGTGAGGTTTGTACACAGGCAGGAGGTGCACCAGGTTGTGATCAGGGGAGGGAGAGGTGGAAAGTTATAAGCCTCTTTGGTGCTGGCATAAAATGAATCCAGGTTTTATTGTCTATGATGTAGCAGTAAACATCCATAAACAGCATAATGCTACACTCCTGGTTTCCCCGTGGTGCTAAGTCAGTGCAGCTAGGTTGTCCATCTTATTGAAGAGAGATATGGCATTCTCCATGATGAACAAGGGAAGGGCTGGTTTGTAACTTCACGTTACGATTACATTTGCAACTGGTTTGGATCGCCCCCTGGGTAGCACCAGGTTAGCACCAGGTGTTATGGAGTGCTATCAGCTGATCCCTGGTGTAAACAATGGAGCCATGGCTGTGGTCTGGACTCCCAGTTCCCCAGCAATTGTTAACAATAAAAAATCTAGTAGAAAGACCAGAGCAAACTCAACTAGTTCACTGTATCCATAATGCATGGACAAGTTAAAAAAAGCTACTGCACATTTAAAGTACTAAAAGTGCAAGAAACTAGAGGAAAAGGCTCAAAGGTGAGTGAGAGCTGCTGTTAACAGGACAGGCTGCCATTCGAGCAGCATCATCATGACAAAAAAAATTGCAATTGTATTAAGCGTAATGAGGAAATTGGTACCCTGTTTCATTGTATGTGGGATCATGGAGTGTCATTGCAGGAAGATGTGTATCAATATAACGCTGTAGCCTTGGATGTGAGTTTGATTTAATTTTTATTCATTTAATATTTACCAATGACAATGGGATGTTATATAATAAACATTTTCATTGCATAATCCTGACCATATCATAACCTTACATTTCGGGATATTGTAAGACAAATTAAATGAATACTGGTAATGAATGTAATCTGGGATTTTGCATAGCTGACTTGGAATTTTTCATTCCAAATTGGCATAAAAAACAGAACCAATGAGGAAAAAAATGTCATTAAGTAACTTGGTGGAAATGTGTCAGCAGTCAAAAGCAGGGTCCACACCCAGAAAAGCTGACAGCACGAACATTTCTAAACAATAAACTTACACTGTATACTGTATACACAGGCACACACTCAGATGCATTTATTGACACAAGTGCACACACATAGACATACACATACACACACAGTTACATTCCCAAACACACACACACACACACACACACAAGCACCAGGCGTTCAGCAGTCATGCCTTTCTGTAGGATTCTCCTCTGGGTGCTGCGTCCAAGGTGAGTGCGCTGGCTGGCAGCTCCTGAGGAGTTGGTAGGAAGAGATAGCTGAGCGAAGCTATTAAAATACGGGCAGGAATTTCCCTTATCTCTCCCACCGAGGCAGCTCGCGCCGCTTTGTGCTATTATGGAGATAAAATGCACAGAGGCTTGGAATGAGGGAGGGAAGAAGGGAGGATGAGGAGGGGAGGGCACAGTTGGGGAGGGAAGGCGTAAGAACGTCAGATTTATGGTGCTAGGGAAGCTTAAGGTTATTAAATCGGAAGATTACTCGACTGCGAAATTGTTGAAGTTTTTACGAGAAGTTGAGGGATTTAGGCCGGTATTAAACAGCAAAGCATTAGGAGGCCGGCAATATACATTATTCACAATTTATTTTTACCCCTTTTCTTCTATTCTGTTCACTCTTTTCTTTATTCCTTCAGTCTTTCTTCTCCTTCCTTTCATCCAGCTCACAGTCAATATCGAGCCCTTCCTAAATTCTTATTCAGAGGAGCATTTGTGCTTTCCATTTCTCCCTCCACAGCAGCAGCATGTAGACAGGGGAGAAAGAAAGAGGAAAAAGAGCAAGAGTCAAAGAGACAGAAAGAGATCCAGCAAAAAGACGGAAAGGGGGAGACAAAGATGCTCCGACTACGAGGATAGGCTTGTCATCCCGTGTTTCAGCACTGACACCTCTCACTGTGTGAGGCAATGCATGCTTCTATCAAGGACATTCATCACTGTCAACTTTTTAGAGTGGAGGAGTAGGATTTTGAGGGGGAGGTGACTGTAAAAGCAGGGGAAGGAAAAAAAACTCTGATATTGTACATTAGGATTTGAATAGTGTAAGCTGAACTTCACCTACACCTACATAAGGCTAAGCAGTCTCTAACACACTGTGCAACACAGGCAAATTGCTTTCATGGTGATGTGAGCATTAACTCATGTGGCATTGGGTGTATCTTTAGGGCAGATGAATAGCAACACTTCCACAATTTGTTGCAATAGCTGTAAATAGAAGTAACAGAAAGGTTTTATTCAATGTCAAATGTTCATCACAGATTGACAAAAGGGACGCCTACTCTCACAAATATGTTCCAACACCTACTTTAACAACATAATACATCTTAATACATCCTGCTGTCTTTGTTGTTTACTGTTGACACTTATAAACGATAGAGTCCTTGGTTTACAAAACAAAATCACTTTTACTGAAGGGATCATCTAGATGTTTGATGAACTGCAGGGCGAGATTTTTTTTTTTCAAAATGGATGCTCTGACTTTTGCATTAGAACGTACTTTTTACTCTGCACTTGTACAGAATTCATTTGTGAATTTGTATACCTAACAGCATAAACATGATGTGTCTGTGAGGGTCCCCACCGCCTCCCCCTTGAGAACTTTTCCTTAAAAGTGAGAAGCGTTTGTCTTTATCAAAGGGGCTGTTACAGCACAGAGTCATATATAACGCATCACACCACAGCACACAACAAACACACACATCACAAACCTACAACTTACACTTCCCACGCCCTGCAAGGAGTGAAACAGATGTGTCACTTCAGGTCCACAACAACAGTTTTCTACACACGCACATCTCCTGGCCAATGAATTCCCACACACAGACCTGCACCCACAGTTCTTCCATGTTGGCTATCATTATGTGCTTGGCTTCAAATGTTTACCACACCTCTCTCTCTCTCTTTCTCTCTCTCTCTCTCTCTCTCTCTCTCTCTCTCTCTCTCTCTATCTCTCTCTCTCTGTCTCTCTCTCTCTGTCTCTGCTGGTCTCATTCAGGTCAGGCACGTTGTCTGTCAGTAAACAGAAAAAAAAATGGTTTCCCGGAAAGGAACATCAGGAGGGGAAAAGTGAATAAAACATTTCTTTCACACTTCTTATACACTCACCACACACTTACACACACACATGTATAAACCTCTGTGGAAGAGCATCCTCCTTCTTCCAGTGTCTCTCCACATATTCCCCAATTTCTTGCCATGGAAATTATTCAATCTCCACACACATGTTAAGCAACGGAAATTCTATCCATTCTAAAAGAAAGACGGCAGAGAGATTTCCCCAGCGATTATCAAAGGGTTTTGCATGTGTGTGTGTGTGCATGTGTGTATGTGCATGTGTGTGTAGTTGATTGTGGTAAGCTGGTAAACACACAGCTGGCCGTGCTCTTTGATACACCAGGAGGCCTTGAGGATATTTCACACTTCTTTTATACTTGTATTCTGCAGCACACTTTCTCATCCTCTCCTTCTCTTCGCCTAATTTGCACAATTTCCCTCCATCCTTCATTGACTGCAGTGACTCGGGGAGAATCTACGCACCCCCAACTGTGATCTGAGGGATGGGGAACTTTTTTATCAGGCGGCCAGCAAAGCTATTTGTATGCATTTATGAGTGTGTTTGAGCATATTTGTTGGTTGGTATCCATATCCTGGTGAAACTGTTCCACGGATGTTTATGTATGAATGTGTTTGCACACAAATTCGTTCTCATTTTCCGCACTCATTTGCCTGTGTGGTGAGACTGATTACAGTGATTTTCACCAAATACTAGTGAGACAGCAGCATAATACAGCTAAATATGGCCAGCTAGTATGTCTTGTCATTTATGGAGGACTCCCCCACTGTTTGTTGACACTCAGAAAGAGGGCCAGCCATCTCCCGCTTCACTAGATAATTTTCCTCTGTGGCATAGCAGAGAGAAACTTCATTAACCCCACTGCCACACAGCCAATCCTGGAGATGTGCATGTGTAATGTGGCTGAAAGCAGCCTTTTAACGCTGTAAACGCTAACTTGCTAAACGTCAGGATGTATTACACACTCCAGCTAAATCGTAAAGAGCCAGTCTACCAGCTTGTGTTTCATGGGCTGTGGATAAGTGCAAAAATTATGTAATAAATATTATATGAATGCTGATATGTAGTTTTAGAAACAATGCCCTCACATTACATAGCCCCATGAAACATTTGTATGTTGAATTTATGTTATGACACCTTGCACCAGTGACACAACCCTGCATCCTGCACCAAAGTGAAAGTTAAGACAGTTAAGGCAATATCCATAATTATCATTTGGTAAACATGGGTCTGTCTTTCTCTTGTCAGCTGAAATGTGTGTCTAATCCTGCTTTAATGGATTTCCCTGGTCCCTTGGGGATAGTAGAAACAATCACTTTTTAAGTATCTGGTGAAAGTTGTTTGCACAGAGTGCTTCTTTATACAGCAGCAGACACAGAGTAGCATCAGCATTCATTTGGAGTCGTTCTTCTGGCCACCTAATGAATGAAAGTCCAATATTCACTCATTTTTTAGCTCTGTCCCTCTCTCCACCAACTCCTGAGGGTAATATCTGGCTCTTTAGCTGCTAAATACTCCATTATGTTACCAGCTAGTCACTACCTGTGTCTGTCTGCTGTTTGGTGCTGGGCAGGTAGGATACGGTGGGTTCTTATAACATTTTCGCTGAAAACAGCTGTGGGCGAAAATAATGCTATAGTGCCACTGAGCATGAACAGTAACAGTAAATTTGTTGGTCATGACACCAAAACAATGAACTGAAAGATGCTAAAGTGCTCCAGTCAGTGCTAGGTGATAATTCTCTGTGAGTTCATCACTCTGATTAACCCCTTTCAAATTACACATTTGACCTCTCGTCAGTGAAAAATTGGGAAAATAGCAGCTTTAAGGGAACGTTATGACATCATACTGCAAAAATCTGTGCCTGTTCGGGCTCACACTCACAAAATAAAATGCTCCCTGTGGATGTGCTATGTGTTATAATCAAAAATTCTGAACAAAAATAGACATGTACATATGCAATTCCTGATTTAGCAATTTGCCTCCAGGCTGTTAGCAGCTAAATAAAGCCTCCAGGGGCAAACTGAGCCACCCAGATCTCCATCCTGTAGCCATCCGGTTCTCCAACCTCACGAAGCCCACGAAGATGCTTCCTCCTGGGACACTACTCCCACTCAGCCTGGGGGCTGGAGTACATATGGATGTGTTGGAACCACCTTGAAAAGCAAGAGAGAAGAAGAAAAAAGAAGAAAAAGAAGATAGAGAAGAACACAGTTAAAATCGGGGTTTGTATATACAAAATGATGCATTTCTCTGGTGTTTGTGTGCACTTAAAATTGTTGAAAGATGAATATAATCGCTTTAAGTTAAATAATGACTTTGGGAGGACACACAGTCAGGAATTGCCATCAGTGATGGCACCCAGTGTAAACTCTGAGCTGGGCAGCTGCCTGCATGTCGTTTATTTCCTCCAGTATCTGCCTCCAGCACACTCACGCATACGAGCCAACAGGCTCCTTCTGTTCCTTTATCACGCACACAGATATTCACACATACTGTAGGAGTGCAAAGGGAGTAAATGAGCACACACACATGCACACAGAGAAGATGAAAGGTACAGTGACTGAGGGAAAAAATAAGAGAGAGACAGTGAAGATTGCAGCTTAACCTCTTGGCTCTGCTGTAAAGCAGCACTCACTCACTGGAGCCTTGCTGATAGCCATCTGTCTGGCAAGGGGAGACAGCCTCACCTTCCCAACACATCAGCGCACTCACAAACACTCATCCCACAAACACGAGGGCAGCCACTCGCACACAACCAGCACACACTACAGGGAGATAAGTAGACAATGTAAAAAAGATACTTTGAGTGTGACTTTGGTGTTGTATAGTTTTCATTCATCCAACAGAAATGAAAGTTTGGCTGCAGAATGAATCCTGTGACCCTTTAAATTCAACTCGCATGCCCCCAAGCCTCAACATAAAGTTATTTTTCTTCATTCATGAAAAGTTTGCTTTTTAGATATGCAGCATGTGCACCCACAGTGATGATTAACATCAATTTAAAGTGAGCGTGGGAAATTCATTGACAAAGAATGAGCTATAACTTGGAAATCCTGAACAGAATCCAAAACACTTTAGATTTTGGCTATAAATCTGCAGCTTAGTCAATAGCTCCCTCTCAAGGTGATGGCTGAGCTAAAGAAAACCTTTGCCATACCCACATCCATACCCCCCGCCTCCCCTCTCAACTCTTCCTCCTCTTTTCATCCAGCCATCTTTTAGCCCCACTCTTAAAACATAAATTCCTTGAAATCCTCCCACTTCTCCACCTCCGTCGCTCCTCTGCAGCCCTCTCCTCGCCGCTCGGTGTCCTCTCCACCCCTCTATCCATCTCTGTCCTCCTGATCAATAATCAATCTGCAGGGGCTGAGGCCAGGGGCCCCGCGCCATCTGTCTCCATCGGCAAACCTGAGAGAGAGAGAAAGAGAGAGAGCGTGAGAGAAAGAGAGGGGAGAGAGAGGAGATAGAGCTCAATCTGTCTCCATCTATCTCCATCCGTGGTCAGGTCCACTCTGCCGGTATAGATCATAATTTGGAGAGGTGTAATTGCTGGTCAGAGACTGGGGGAAGATGCAAGAAGGGGGAGGAGGAGGAGGGAGGAGGGGGTGTCAATAATGTTTCTACAGTCCAGTCCTCCCCTCTGCCCCGCCTCCCCACTCTCCTGCCTGACCCAGTTTCCCTCTTCTTCTCCTCCTCATCTCTTCCTCTCTGTCTTCTTCTCACTTCTCCTGCTCTTTTCACTTTTCTCAATTCAATTTACAAAGATCCACAGACCAAAACAACATAATTTATCACTCCTCTTCTTCTACTCCACTGTGGTGTGTGTCTATATGCGTGGTGTGTGTGTGTGTGTGTGTGTGTGTGTGTGTGTGTGTGTGTGTGTGTGTGTGCATGAAGTCTGTTTGTCTGCTCTCATCCTGGAGGACCAGCACCACCGACACCTACCCTGACCGTCTGTGCTGAGCTTGACATCCGTTTCAGTATCTGTGTGTCAGAGGAGGATGTCACTGCTTTGTTAATGATCTACCAAGTAAAACCTGCCCTGGAAACTTTTGACTCGACAAATGAATTCTCAAATACACTTGAGAATGATGCGCAGAGCTTGCCAAGACCCAGTGGAGGTTTTTCCTATGCCCTAATTTGATCACACTATTACCTCAGCAAGTACATGCCATGTGATCGTAGCTCTGAAAGAAGCCTATCCAGCAGTGTAGTCGTTCTGTTCGTTTACACCCAGAGTAAAATGGTCCCTCTTCTCCTTGATGTCTGTGGAAATTATGAAAACAGATCCATACATTTTGTTTCATTTTTGCCAATTTGGCAGAAAACAAGTTACCTCATTTGTAGCTCGAGGATATTTTCACTCATTCAGAGGCACATCCTCTCTGATAAATGTACAGCCATGCTCGCAGCTCTGCGAGGCTGAGCTTCAGCACAGCAGTGAGCTAAATGTTAGCATCAGCATGCTAGCACAAGGAAAATTCTAACTTGCTGATGTTAGCATGCTAGTTATAAGTTAGCACGAAGTACAGGTGAGGCTGATGGGAATGTCATTAGTTTTGCAGATATTTGATAAGAAACCAAAGTAATTTGGACCTTTATGGCGCTTTGTTTCAAGCTTTTCTCTAAAAAACATTAATATTAACCTCACGGTGGCGCTGAGGGAAAAGTCAAGGGATGATGAAAGTCATTAGGGCATCATCATCATGGCATCTACAATATTTAGTGGATATTGAGATATTTCACAGGATAACTAAAAACTTGGTGACATAAAAAGGGAAGTTTAGAGGATTGCCAAAGTCATTAAGATTCAAATGACAAACTTAATGAAAATCACACATCATCTGGAGATCATGGATGTCTATACAAGAATTTGATGGCAATTCATCAAATGGACTGACCAACTGACAATGCCATCTGTTGCTAACATAGGCGTTAATCTTGACAAACCATTCAGGCTGTATTTCACATGTCTATTTGCCCTGAAGAGCACCTTCATGTGTCTAAGACCTTGATCTCCATTATAAACCCATGCAAGTCTTCAAGGTTCAGTCAGAGCCTACAGGTCTGACACCGACTGGGTGTTGCCGGTAAAAAGTAGTGTATGCTATCACTTCTTGGTCCTCTGAACTGTACTACACCAATTGTTTCACTTGGTGGAGAAGAAAACCCCTTTGCTGCTCCAGCAGACTACCTGAGAGACAACATTTCTGTTCTTTTTCACAGCTCAGCTGAGAAGGGTGTGTCATAAGAGGCAAACACATATTCTCCACCCCAACACACACACACACACACACACACACACACACACACACACACACACACACACACACACACACACACACACACAGAAGCGTGGGCACTGACTGAGCTCCTGTGAGTGAGAGTACCTGGTCTGTGAAGGATAACTCAAAGGGGAAACAAAGAGCCAATGAAACTTTAATGAGCTGGTCACGTATCAGCTGAAGCCTGCTGCAGCTGCACCTCTGCACCGCTCTCTGTCTCTGCTCTACTCTCAAACCACAAACTTCCCTCCCCAATCAAACCAATAAGGAAACTCCAAACCTCTCAAACAAAATCACACAAAGAAACATACAGAGGATCCGAAGACATGGATATATTTAGCTTCAGTTTCAGGTTCTGCACTTGTCTTCCCTAACTGCTCTCAAGAGATCTAGCATTTGTTGTGCAAACCAAGGACAACTGAATGACAATATAGACTTTAGAAAATATTTAAATTGCAAACAGGCCAGTATACTCATACACAGAAATAGGAAAGTAGTTTGGAAATGCTTTTTATGGTTTACATGAACCTACTTGGTTCTGAGATCGGTGCATTTAATCTGAATATGTCTGTTTATTATACTGTATATTGTATGGGTATCATCTGCTAATATTTGACCTGCAGGTTTTACTATACAGTTAATCTAACCAGTAAAACGGCACTGTTGCCATTCCTCCCCATCCCGTCCACATGTAATATAAATACAGTGTACTACATGTGATATGCTAACAAATTCTGAACACACGTTAAAATGATGCGGGCCTCTCCCAAAGCCCCCGTTCTCAATGTTCCTCATCAATGCTTTCTGCTGAAACGTACGATTTGCAATATGCAGTTAATGAGTTGTTGAAGGCTGAGAATGAATCCCATTCTAGCCGTAATTGTGTAAGGTTTCCCGAGGGGGGAGAGAGTGTGTGTGTGTGTGCGTGCGTGAAGGTTTTTGCATGTGTACTTCAGCATGTATGTGTGTCTCTCTGTGTGTGCCTGGTGCCTGACTCTGTGTGTGTGTGTGTGTGTGCTTGTCAGTGGAAACAGAAGCATCTTTAATCTTCATTTGATGACTCTCACTCAGAGCAGGGAGGCTGAAAACACTGTAAATAAAAAAGAAAGAAAGTCAGAATTGCAGAGGGATAAATGGATGGAAACAGTAATGGAAAAAGAACAATAGATAACACGTTGCAAAGGGCAGAGTAAGGAAAGAGGGAGAGGAAGAGGAGTGGAGAAAAAAAACTCTCTGTGATTGTGAGGAAGATGTTGAGGAGGAGATCTCACCAGGAGAAGAGCCAGAGAGGGAAGAGCTGTTTCCTCACAGACCTACTTCTGTCAGTCAGTCGAATGCTGCTGAAAATGTAGCGAGAGGCTGCTGAGACACACACACACGCTCCGCTAATACTTGGCAGACAACAACAAATATAAGAAGAAAGAAAAACATTCAAATTGTGCACTTTGTGTGTAGGAGTGGGGATCAAACAATTCCTGGAGAAAGTGTCTAAATTTAGCATTTTACTCTTTAACAATGATGACAGTGTGTGTGTGTGTGTGTGTGTGTGTGTGTTTTGGTTTACTATGACAGTGAAAGGTTGGGAACTCATCATGCTTGACAAGACAGACATGCTACATCTCCTGTAGGATTTTATGCGCGCGCGCACACACACACACACACACACACAGCAAAACATATGCACACACCACTCACAAGCAGAAATCAGAAGCAACCCAATGCAAACACACACACACACACACACACACACACACACACACACACACACACACATTCCAGCATACCTTATCTGCCCTGGCAGTGTTGACTGACACTCTCCACTTGAGGAGATTAAGTGTGCTCATGCTGTGTCGGCACAGCTTGACATCCATTTATCCTCAAAACTCATATGAAGCGTCTCCGTGAGCTCCGTGCCAACCACGTGCACACACCGCCCACCACATGCACCTTCCCCAATTTCACTGTACACACCTGCTACTTCATTATCACTGCTGTCATTGGAGAAAATAAAACTGGTGGCTGCAATATTGCTTTTCTCCGCACTTGACTCAGATGTTTAAATGGTCATTTGTGTGCTGACTTGACTCTGCTGGGACTGTGAAAACGGGGGGAAAATCCTCCACTGTAGGTTTTCAGAAAATGAGGATTCTTTTCTTTGCTCTTTAAAACATTTTGTTGGTAAGTGTTTTTCATCCAACATCAGCTGTGTGCTGTTTAATTGCCACACAGAAAGAAGGAGCCTGTGGCGTTTGTGGATCCAACAGCAGCAGATTTAACCAACACACTATAAATACACACAGGCCATCTGGATACTTGCAGGGTACAGATAACTCACTGGCAACTGCTGCTCGTCTTTATGCCTGTTAACATTAGTGTGTTATTAATTTTTACCATTTTACAGTCTGCTAAGTTAATAATGGGGCCAAGATGGGCGACAAGAGGAGCCCTCATGGGACAAACTGAGATAGCTATGGGTTAACAACCTTTTTTGTGCTCTTTGGTTTGTGGTTTTAATAGTGATAATCCAGGTAGCCGGCCAAGTCGAGTTCATGGCAGCTGTGTGTTGCTGTCTTGGATGTGTCCTTGCATTGTAGATCAAATGTGAGATGGTTCTGGCAAAGGTTGGATGGCCAAGCAGGCACAGAGGACATCTGTGCCAAGTTCACTTCGTGTCGTTCTGCTTCTGCTCATTTGAGAATTTCCATCTTCTAAATTACGATATCAGTCAGGTGCCACGTTATAATGTAAACATCTGGAGCGTTCTTGTGTCAAAATATTAACTATATTTTGGAACCTTTAAATAATTCTGATTTTTGTTTATGTTGTATCAAATGACACATAATCTTGACTAATGTTATGTTTAATCAAATTACTCAGACTAGCTGACATTCAGGCAACCTGAGGCTTGGTGGTATTTCAGTGTAGGAACAATCGTTGGTTTCTGTGTTTCAGGCCAAAATATGATGAAGCTGACATCGATAGTGTGCTGTGTACACTGTAAATGATGGGAACCTGGAGGCTTAAAGAGGCCCAACAACACATTTGCCTCAGGGCCTCCAAACAGGTTTATCCAACCACAGTTTTAGCCCATCTATAGCTGCACAATTCGGCCTGGATTTAGTTTAGTTGCTGACTAAAAATCAGCTCCATTTAGCTGCAGTTAGGACCTGTGTTAACCCTCATTTTTGCCGATTCTGGGGTGTCATTCATCACACTAGGCATGCCAGACTCAGGCCACTACCAAGCTGAGCATATTAGCCTACCTGTAATTGCAAATGCATCCTTGTAGGCTTCAACACTGTGGACACAAAACACGATGTAGAGGACCATCTTATGGTGCACGTTCCAGGCTCTGAGGACAAAACATAAGTATGTCTTCAATAAAAATATTTTTACAATAAAATCAAATAATGGACTAGTTGTGATAAAGTATTTACTCTGTAGATTTGTGCCAAATACCCCTTTTTAACCAAACTGACAACACAGAACCCAGACCATGAGCGAGGCTGTGTATCCATGTCAGAAAACCTGTGTTGATCCATTCACACCACAGGAAAACAGAGGTTTTTCCCAAGTTGTTGCATTGATGTGAAAAGGATGTCACATATGATGGAGAGATGGTTTGAGAGAAAGAAAGAGAGGGGCCAACGGGTGGAGGGGTGACGGTGGTGAAGGCCGCCTCTGGGGCAGAATGATGAAGAGACCCTTCCAAGGACAGATGGGAATGAGATTCCCCAATCAATACCATCCAAGGGTGTGTTGTTATTAACGCATACAGCGAGGAACCCGCGTTCGATACTCTTCACCTGACTGCTCTCTCTCACTCGCGCACACACACACACACACACACACACACACACACACACACACACACACACACACACACACACACCCTTTGCTGGTGCTTTTATCTCCCTTTTTCCCTCAGCCACACTTCTTCACACTTTGTGACATTTTATTTGATGGTGGGAAGCACCACAGTGCAAAGTGGGAAACTGCCAGGCCACCAGACCCCAAGGGTCCCAAAGGACTGAACATTTGTCACTTTGTTGTTGTTAATTTAATAACAAGAAATTTTGCACCATTTAATGACAATAACAGCTTGCTTATAAGTTGAAACAGTGTCCATTAGTGCAGATGAGTCCTGCTTATAGTGACTCTCTGTAGTGGTTTTAACACTTGTAACTTTAATATTGAGACAACACCATTGTTGGGCCAGCAAAGCTGTAAAATGTCTGAGTGCATACTGCAGGCCAACAAGACAGTATTTTGTTTGTTTGTTTGTTTGTTTATTTATTTTATTCTTAATTTTACTGTGAGTGTACTGGGCTGTAAGAGTCAAGACTCTAAATTCAGCGCAGAACGTGCACAATTGTTTTTGACTCAGTGTTGGTTTGTTTTGCCGTTATCTATTTGTTATTCTGACAGTAAGCAAAACAGCGGCTCTGAAAATGAAAATGGGTTTTATGTATGGAGTAATAACCTAAATGGATTTCTCTCTCTCTCTGTCTTTCTCTCTGCACCGCTCAGGGAGCCTGTGGCCATTTATCTGCCAGTGTCTAATTATTCATTAGTGAACACAGAGAAAGAAGCATAGAAAACATAGTTGTGCATTCACTGCAGCAGACCAGCATTACTCTCCAAACTGATGCTCCTGCCTCCTCCTCCTCCCCTTCTTTCTCACACTCTATTACTTCAGCTTTAATTTCATACACTGGGACCACAGGGGTCAATGATCTAACAATACAAATATTGTGATGAGTGTCACTGAATATGAAGGTTAGAGCATGTGTAATGTTAAGCAGGGTGTTTACCTTTAGGTGTCTGCTGCTGGAAACACATTCCTAACCACACATGAATGTAAGTTACTGGTAACTGAGCGGAAAGGACAACCACTCTTGAATTTGCTCAATTAGGCTTGTTAGCTCTGAAGCTCGGTTCTTTTATTTGGAAGCCCAAGAACGGTCCGGAGAAGTCTTCAGTTCACAGTCAAAGTATTTATTGAGGTCACATGTAAAGCAATGCAGCGCTGGACTCAGAGAGTCAGAGTTCCCTACGTGTATGCTGTCGTCAGGCGTGGAGCTGATGTGACAAACATCATAAATAAGGAAGAGAGGCGCCATGAGCTCTGTTGTTATCAGTACTAGTTGTCCTCAGGCACCTGATATGTAAGGCACAAGGCTAAGAGCCACATTCTTCAGGACATACAATCATACGCAAGAATATGAGGTGAGATTCCTTCAAAATGACTATATTTTTAGATATTTTTGTGTACTAAAGTGTTCAACAAGATGTTCTATATAACAGGCTATCAAGGCTAATCGTGTTCAGGTTTGGCAGAAGGGCCGCAATGCTCTTCCTCAGTGCAGTGCACACAAGTGGCCAGCAGAGGTCAGTGTCTGAGCAGCGTCACGCAAAGCAAAAACCAAGGCAGCGCCTGAAGTCTGTCTTACACACATGCAAAAATAAAATATGGTCCTGTTTATCAAGCTTTTGTTGAATTAATTTAACAGAAACACAAATGAGGTTCATGAAAACGGTGGGCATATTTTAGACAAAATATAGAACCTGAACACAGATGATGGTTCACACTGGGAATTTAAATTGTGTTTCATACTGCAAACTTTGCAGCAATTACCCACTAATGCATGCAGCTACAGGGTTCCACAGTAAGCTACACACTGGGTCTTGCAGGTGTCTGTCATAAACAATATTTTAATAGCAATACTGCAGATGCTTATTTGTTAGACAAGACTGTCATCTAGTGGTGCCGTCTATGCTACACACAACTGTGTGAACACAAAGTGAGTCCACATCTTTAATGTGTGCAGCATTATTTCGGGCAGTGATCGTTTGATTTCCCGGACTGCTTGAGATGTTGAGAGTTCGGTTGGATGTCGACAGATTCTGCACAGCCTGCAGAACCCAGAACTTTACATCACTGACTCCATTTGTTGGGAGGGAGGGAAGCACATGGGTTTAAAGGATGTGATGTTTAAAGATGGGCCCCTTAACTCCAACGTCTTACAGCAATAATGTTGCAGGGCCCACTCCCAACATAGTGGCAGCACTACGAAAAAGTAAAGTGAGGAAAGTGAGGACGACTGTGCTTGCACAGATCTACTGTGTGTGTATTAAACAGAAATTGACAGGATGGCAGTTATTATTATAAAAAATATTATTTTGCAAACATTTAATAAGCTCCTATGTGTGTTGTGGGTTTGTCTTTCCAATTTAGTCCTACTGCCGCACAGCTGATTGAAATCAGGGCTACAAGCTGGCAGCATTGCATCAGGCATACCTGTTCCTACAGCTCAGCCAATCAGCGTTAAACATGGAATAGGATGCAAAAGCTGCTGGGAAAAACTGCCTGGTACTGACATTGAATCGCCTACAGGTGGCGCCACTGCTCTATGGATATTTCAGCCCTCTGAGGGTGGATGGAGAACGTGGAGGCAGAGGCGCAGGTTGATCTGTATCCCGAATAATCAGCCGCAAAACTGCATGATGGACATCAGCATTTTCAGAATGATGTTGTTTTAGGGATTTATGGAGGAGGATTCATACAGGATTTATTTAATGTTTAGACAACGGTGTAGATCGGTTTCTAAACCCTGCATGATCTGAATATTTTCCTTATCGAGTTATTCAGATTTTCCTATTTCAGATTTGGTTATGTGAACATAAATAAAGCACGACTTGTACACCAGAAACAAGCCTGATTTTGAATTTCTACTCTACAACTTTGCATTTTTTTTTACATGTACGTTTTTTGTTTTGTTTTGTTTTTTCTTACATGACTGTCAATACGCTTCTGGTTGCTATTGTATTTAATCTGTATAACCAGCTACTTTATAAGTGGGGTAGTTCATCTAATCCAATAATTTATCTCATAATTGGATTGAATCAAACAAAATGAATGTCCGACATCTGAAAACGACCCGCTGGCTGCTTATTTAAGTGCATAAGCTCCTGATAAAAAGTAAATATTTTATTACTCCTTTGTGCCAAAGCGGACATTTGCAAACGCTATTATCTGGATGCATGTTACAGAAGAAGAAGAAGAAGAAGAAGAAGAAGAAGAAGAAGAAGAAGAAGAAGAAGAAGAAGAAGACATACTGTCCCCCTCTGTCTGTCTGTCTGTCTGTCTGTCCAACATAAAAAAGACATTTTTAGAAAGTCCATTCCGGAGTCAAATCCCACGTGGACAGTTCTTTTATGAGTTTTAGGGCCGAAAACAAACACACTTTATGAAATGTGTGTAATGTGGTGATTCACTCGGGTTCAAGTCATCTGTGTGCTATTGACAATGTGTTAGAAAAACCTCGAAATATATCAGTAAGTTTTTAGATTGTGTAGAATCTAGATTCTGTTTTATTTAGAACAGACAAACTACAGCTGCAGTCAGTGAATTAGTGCATGTGCAGTTGATGTGAAATGGTCCATTTATCTGTCCATCTCTCTTATTTTAGTCTAGAAATCATTTTTATTATCTGACACGCAGGCTTCATGATTTATCAGCAAACGCCTGGCAGCAGCAGCAGCCTTTGTGGGTTGGGTTTAATAAAGAGATTCCAGCATTTTGCTCAGAAAGTGTTCGAGTGCACAAACATGAGTTTTGGGTGCCAGAAGTCTGAATATCTGAACCATTTGGCAGGTTTTCAGTTCACGCATCGCCTTGAGTTTTTGATGCGTCCTCTGCAAATTAAAATAAACGTGGATTCTTACACCAGACTCAACACTAATTAATAACACTTTCTTTAAAATAACATTTATTTCCAGCATATTCATACAATGTGACAGCACAGCTTGTAACATTTGAAGAGAAACTGACTTGATCCAGCACTTTGTCACAAAATAGTTGAGCTGACTAACGGATAAATGAAAAGTCGAATATAGCATAGCATATTACCAAATGCAATATATAATACAGGCAGGTGGAAAGGAACTAAAACAAAGAAAAAAGGTGAGATGAGTGAAATAATACGAGGAAAAAAAGGATGGCATTTACACATCATTAGTTCAACTTTTACATCAGGAAATAGTGTTAACATCAGAAAGCTACATGTTATAATGACTTCATTTTGCCTCCTTTAATATTCCGTGTGTGTGAGAGAGAAATGCATATTTAAAGTCTGAATTTGAAAACGATATGCACTTCAGTTTCATCAACCAGCTGATAAAATTGGTGGGCTTCAAAAAGTCAAAACTCGCTGATAAATCAGTTCTTTGTTTTATTTTTAATCCTGCACAACTGACATAAAACTCATAAAAGCACATATCTGTCCGCAGCAGTTTTAGCTTTCTGTGCAGTTGGATTTAATTTTTACTTTCCCAGTTTGATCGTGATTTATTGTTTGGAATCTATAAATATCTTTTTAGCTTCATGTAATTTTATTGGTGAAATAACGAGGTTCATACGGGGGAATGTCATCCAACGTTTGTACTCAAACATAAAATTATTTTGGAAAATTACACATAACTGAGTTTAGTTTTTTTTTCCTCTCAGACCATTTGACTACAAGCCAGATAATCCTATTATGTACAGTACACTGTAGCCAAAACACATCACAGATTTTCGCCAGAATATTCAACACTTGAGGCTACAAATACAATGGAATGTGTCTCTATGGTCAGTCCACCAGCCTCACTGTTTCTCCGGCGTGTTGTTGACCAAAGGCCCGTACAGGCCGCTGGCATAGCCTTGCTCCTTGTGCAACATTGTCCTGTCCCTTATCAGGTCGCTAAAGGCATAGTCCATCGGGGGTCTGAAGCCCAGGGTGGGCATCAACCCGGTGGTGGAGTAGGGCGTCATGAAAGCCAGTCCCCGGCTGTGCGCAGAGTAGGCCAGCCGCAGCGGGTTCAGTCCCAGGTGGGTGCCCAGAGGATAGGTGCTGGGATCGGCGCCGAAGTGCGGGGCGTTGGGCTGGAGAGGAGAAAACGCAGAGCGGTTACTGAGCGTCATGGCACCGGGTAACATGGGCCTCGTCGGGGCGGTTGCGGATGCGGAGGACGGCGGAGGCTGCTGCGTGTTTTGGAGCATCCTTTCGGCCGTCCACGTCTCATCTGGGACCGTCTTGCTGGAGCTCTGCGCGCCGCTGTTGTTGAGGATCTGCTCGATGGCCTGCACCACGTCCTTACCGCAGCCTTGCAGGACGAGCTCCAGGACGCTCCTCTTGTGGCTGGGGAACACTCTGGTCAGGATGTCGATGGCGTTCATGTGCCGGGAGGCCGCTGAGGACGGGGAGGGCTCCTGCTCGTCTTTGTCGGTCTCGGAGCCGGAATCAGAGCCGATGGAGCTGACAGAGCCGGGAGTTTCCCCTCCATCTTTTAAGGGCTTGGACACCGGCGAGCTGATGAAAGACTCGCTGTCTCCGTTCTCTGAACCCGAGCCTGCATGCCGGCCGTCTGGAGACGAAATGCCCGGGGCCGAATCACTTTCGTTGGACGCCAGTTTCCCCACAGTCTGCTGAGGGGTGGCGGATCCGGACAGCTGGCCCTTTGGAAACAGCTCATACTTCTGGATACTTGAATCTGTTGACACAATCAGAACATCAGTGTGTAAGATGGGGGACAAAATATGCACCTAATGTAAGAGAGCTTGACAGAGGAGCGAATTAAACAGCAGCAGGAAGCTAAATCAGAGGCAGCAGTTTGTCTGATAAACTAACTGCAATATGAACAACTGTCAGTGGGCCAGACTCATCGTAAATCACCCAATCAATGCGTCGAAATGTAATACTAATATTCCAACCAAAAATCACTAATCTCAGCAGTACAGACGGTCTGTGGTGTCGCTTTGCAGCCACAATTCAAGCTCACTGAGACAGGCTTGCAGCAGTTCAATAGAAATGCATGCAAATGATTCATAATATCCATTTTAACTTTCTTTGACTATTACTGCTGCATAGAAATAAAGCGTCCTGCTGCTCCACTCACCTGAGTTGCTCTCGCTGCTGACAGAGCCGAACACCTCGTAGTTGGGCCGCGGCGGGATGATGCCGTTGGCGGCGGCCAGGGCGAGTCCCTCCGCGGTGCCGTAGAGCAGCTGCAGCTCTCGGGCCTCGTTCTCCTCCTGCGCCTGCTGCCGACGCAGTGCCACTTGCGCCGCCATCACTCGCTGCCTCTCGGCGATCAAGGTGCATTTGGCGCACATACAGTCCTTCCAGCGGCAGTAGCGCTTGTGGCCCTTGAGCGCGGACACCACGCCGTGGTTCCTGCAGCGGGCACACTTCGGGGTACGCGGGTACTTGTCCGCGGCGCGCAGGAGGAGCGGGGGGCCGCGCAGCAGGTTGCCGGCCATGGACACCGGGATGGAGGCTGCTGCGGCCGCCGCTGCCGCTCCCGGGTGGGCTTGCGAGGCAGATGAGACTGTGGGGAGCTCCGGTCTCAGATCCATGCCCGCGTTCCTCACTGATGTAACTAAACTAGAAACAAGAAAATTGTGTTCTGAACTATCTGTTTGAACTAAACCAGCAACGAGCCGTTCACACCTGCTCAGCGGTTCTCCTCATCTCTGGGCAACAGGTGAAGTCAACGATGTCTGCCTGCTGACGAGGTTATCATGCAAAAAAAAAAAGAAAAAAAAAATCTATGCTCGAAAACTCTAATAGAAAGTGTACACGGAGTCTGGTGAAGAAGCAAAAATCTGAAGATACAGTCGACTTTAAATCCGAGAAGAGCAGGAGCCGAGAGGAGCGATCATTCCTCCCCGACAGAAAGTCAAAAGTGTCCAGGAGGAGCCGAGGTTGTTACTCGCCGCAGCCTGAGACACTAACTTCCTCCTGAGATTGTCAGTGGATACAGATCCCTCTCTCCCCTCTCTATTGTTGCTCCTACGTTTTCATTAGACAAATTTGACAACAATGTGGCGTCTGTCATTGGCCAAAGGGGGAAGGAGCAATCTGATTGGCTCGCCTCTTTTTTCAACTGTGTCCACCTGAGCTCTTATTCCAAATATCAAGTGTTAAGAATCTGAAGGGAGTTCCCGGAAAGCTAAAATCGATGCTGTGTATTTCCAAAAAAGAAATTTATAGGTTTAAAACAATAGCCTGTGTTATTCCATTCATCCAGCTACATCACAGGGCGACGTGCGGCCAAATATTAAACAACAGCCCTGAAATGAAGGAAGCTTTTCATCCCTTCTAAAAACTTTCTGTATATTTCTGGAGAAATATTCTGTATCATCTGGCGACACGATCGTTAGAATATGAAGTCTAGGTGTGTTGATGTTGCTCATGATAGAATAGTTCAGGTTTATATTTCCCCAAAATACAGATGATGCGTGACTGTGAGCTCAGCCTGGAAGGTAAGTATCATTTATTTTACCGATTCAAGAAGAGAGAAGAACATTTGACCTAGTCTGCGCGAGACAAGTATCTGAAGTGTGTGTTTGCGGAGGGTCACCGGCTGCAGGAAGTGAAGCTGTCCATGATGCTAAATGGTTAATTTGAACTCGGCTGCAGGAGAAGTGCGGAGAGTTTAACCCTGTCCAAATGACAACGGCGCCTCGTGGTCGCTACACATGAAATCTGTGTGAAATGTTCATAATGGAGCAGTTTAGACATTTGTTTCGTTAGGTTTGATGAAGAGGAAACAACTCTAACGAACCATCCACTTTACGCTGCGTTTATGCTGTGAAGGTGTATTAAAAATGATTTTGTTATTATTTTGTTTCCTTGAATGGAGTCATGAAATAAATGAGCGTGCCAGAGGTTTTCAATGTCTTCATTTCGTTCTCCAAACGGCGACTGCACCTCAGATGAAACTGATCTGTGAGAAAAGATTTTCACGAACGTTTTCAAAAACGTAGTTGCTCATTTTTTCTCATTTTTCGATTTTCCTCTGATCAGTCTGACACGCAGCGCCGCGCGAGGACAACGGTGTTCAACGAGTTTGTCTGCTGCGCTTTTGTGCATTTAACGATTCCGTTATTTACAGAAACTAAACATTTCAAATTTATAATTTGAATTGTTTATTACTGTGCAAAACATTTTTTTAATGTACACGGAGAATGCTGGAAATAACTGTTACTGTTAGACCTAATAATGGATTTTTTTTTCCAGCTAAACATGATATAGTTCAAATAAAATAACAGGAATCTACCATTACATCATTATTATTATTCTTATCATTCTTATTATTAGTAATAGTAATATTGTGGTCATTATTATTATTATTATTATTATTATTATTATTATTGTTATTATCAACAACTTAAGAGAGTCTAATTAAAATTAAATTAACTTGTCTTTTGTCGTCAACAGATCAGAATTAATGACCTATTAGGCCATAATAAGAAAAATAGCAGTTCATCTGCTTCAGTGTTGGAAAGGTTTGCTGTTTGCGTCTGAAGAAGAAAAATAAGAAAAGGTTTCTGTCCGGCTCTGCTCCACTGTCTCGTTTTTCTCCCTTTTTCCTTATTAACTTCTAACTTTAAGGAGGAACGAAGGAACAACAGGATTTACAAATCATTTCCTCTGTCTCATCATTAAATTCTACTACATTAGCGTGTTGCAGTGGGAGGTGCGCGGTCCTCCCATCGCCTCTTATTAACTAACGACAATATTGCAATGCTTCCGGAGATTTAAGGAGTCCAGGACGCGCGGAGCGACAAAAGGGCAAACCAACGCAAACCACCTGCTTCCTCACCTGTTCACTCAGGAGATAATTCATGCAGCTATTTGAATTCAGATTAAAAAGTTATAGATGTTTTTTCTTTTTTAATCAACAATTGTCAGTCCCTTGGAGGATGCTAACAACACTCTCAGTGAAGAACAACAACTTGGAGCTGCAGAAGAAAGAAATGGCTGCTGGGTGTGCAGTGTGTGCAGCCCTGCCTCTCTCTCCCCCTCCCAGGCTCATTGTTTACTTTCTGAATCACTGTAAGCAAATGCCATCTGTTTCCCTCGCCGCTGTCATCTGCACCTTAATTACCTAGCCAACAGGCTAATAGAGACGATATTAAAACTACATCTTTTTGACATTCAAAGTAATTATCTGCACGGGCGACGCTCTCGCTCGGATGAAAATCGCACGTCCTGCATGGTAAAGTGATAGTTGCAAACTGCAGAGAAGGCTCACTGGAGAGATTAAAGGCGTATACTTTCAGCTCAGGATGAATGATTTAAAAAATGAAAATAAAACGGCCTTCATTAAAGTCTGGCTGCTCGGCGTGCTGCACAGGCCGACGGAAAACAAAAGCAAAAAGGGAACAATTTGACTGAAAGTTCCCAACCTGATCATTTTAAGCGACAATTACTTGGGATTGAGAAGTGTTTGTTGAGCTATATTTGTCCATAGAGGACTAACACGGCTGTGTTTAATATCATCACAAGTGAATTCCTTCCGAAAGGTCTCCAGTGAAATGAACTCTGCTTAAACTATCACTGATTTCAATCTTTTCTCACTTTAGCTTGGCTGAGCCTAACGGAAAGTTCTCTCTCTCTTTTTTTTAAATATGCATTATGATAGGGATTACGTTAGCTATTATTCCTCCTGGACCAATTAAAAATGCCCCCCGCGCAATTAAAAGTGACTGTGAGCACTTAGAAAATCCAACATTCTTTTAACCACTTCATTAGGCCTATGCATCAAAAAAACTATGCGATGCTTTCATTTCTTTCAGGAAGGCTACAGACGAGTGGGTTTTTAACACCCTTTTAAGATCACAACAAAGGCCATGCTTGACCCAACATATGTAGCAGCATGTTTCCGCTGCCCCTGCACCCCGGTGCGGCTTTCGAGCGGCCTCTCCCACTGCCGCTGCCCCGCCTGCAGCCCGGCTGGGCCCGGATCCCCTCCCGCGCTCTCCCGCTGCAGCAGCCGGCTCCGTCACACAGAGGCAGAGGTTAGAGTAGCAGTTAGACAAGAGGCCCGGAGAAAAGAAACGCACGGGTTTTTCACAGAGGTATTTACACGCTTGACGGGCACACCGTGTAGGCCCGGGCTTATAGACAAGAGGCTGTTAACCTGCCACTTTACACCAGCTCCAATGCGCCGGGGAAGCGGATCAAGCTAAATGCATTCCTTTAAGGGCAGAGCCAGGGGAGCAGAGGAGGCTGGAGGCACAGAAAACACACTGCTGGGGAAGTTTAGAGCCTCCTTTTTTTTTTTTTTTTTTTTTTTTTAGGCTGACATACAACAGTGGCATGAAGCTTTGCAAACAAAAAAAAAGAATTGATTTTTAACACAACTGGACATGCGTGGGCCATAACGCACACTATTATCAAATAATTACGCATGAGCTCTGCAATTAATCATTATCATCAGTTACACTAATTCTAAGTGCATGAGAGTAACTGATTGAAGATGCATTCAGGATCCATTAAGTAAAATTACAAAAGTGTTCGCAGCAAAATACAGTTAAATAGCAAAGTAACAGGTGACTATATCCTGTGAGACTTTGTTATATTACTGGACTGAATACCACAATGCAGTAATGTGTATGCATGATTTTAATGTTTTGGATTGAGGTGGAGCTATTAAATCTATAAAAATCAGCCAAGTAACTACACCTGCCGAGTTCAAAGGAAGCAAAGAAAGAAAAGAAGTCAAGGAGGTAGCTCAGAACTGCACTTGAGTAAGTGTCCTTAGTCACATCCCACCACTGGAGGACAAACTCAGAAGTCACTCTGCTGATTGGCCAGCCTGCAGCCCGCAGTCCAGCCCTGCAGAAGTCACAAAGACAAGCAGCCAGATTTGCCAAATTTCAGCAGGATTGGCTGCTGGCTGAGGCCATGTGCTGCAGACGCTTGAGATGAAGAGGCAGAGAGAGGTCTCTCAAGCATCACTCTTCACCCGCTAGAATAACACTTATTTGTAAATGGGGGCTAACCCTGCCACTGCGTATGAATATTTCAAAGATCTGAAGGGGCCCTCTCTGCCAAAGCTGTTGGCCAGCACTCAGCCAATCTCTCTCTCTCTCTCATACTCACACTCACACTCACACACACACACACACACACACACAGAAAAATACCGTTTTTGTGCCCCCGAGGTAGGCTGGCAGGGATTATCTTTGTTTAATGAATGGGCTACAAGTGTTCATCAACACGGCGAGATTATTGGGCTCTCTCGCGCTCCCTTCTGCAAGCCCTATAGTGGCATATAACTCCCATGCGTGTGTGTGTGTGCGTGCGCGATAGAGAGGAAAAAAGGACAGAGACAGACCTACACACTGCAGCCAATTAAAATGCACTCTCCCCTGCTCCATCCATCCACATCTGCCTCCTTTTCTCCACCACCGAATGGCGCAGAAAAGAAGGAAGCTCATGAATAGGCGCTCATTGAGATCACAGATGGAGTATGGCTTTCTTTTTGCTAGAAATTTGAGAAACACCATTGTCCCCAATCAAAACTCAATGTGTTCGCCTACAATGGTGCCGGCTTTGAGCTCCGCCGCTTCAATTGGCCTTGTTTTTGAAACTTGAAGTGTTCAGCACAAAGACTTGGCCCTCCTAGATGTCACCACCGCTTCGCCTCAGTGTGTATGCGTGTGTGTGTGTGTGTGTGTGTCAGAAAGAGGGAAAAAAAAAAACACAATTAATATGAAGCTGTAATTACTCCCCTTCACGCCACTGCACCCATTCAGGACCCCACTGGCCCATTTATTGCTTTATCCCATGCGGCTGATAATCCGAATACCGCAGGTTTTTCTACGGCCTGCGCCTCGGATCTGTGTGAGGAGCATGACTACAGCTGAACTGAGCAGCGAGCCGACACGTTTATTTATTTATTTAAATCGATTATTGATAGTTCCGATATTTATAGCGCATTGATATTCAGCAAACAGGTCACAGATGTGCGGCTGTTTTTACTGTCATTTTCACAAGTCTTTATTTATACATTCATTGATATTAAACTATGGCAATATATTTTAAAAACGTTTTTTTTGTACATGAAAATTTCAAATTGTGAAAATAATAATTAATGAATAATATTATTAACTATTATTTAGTTTTATGACATTTCACATTTGCCTTGTAAAATATTTTAAAATGACTTTTATTTTTTGATTTTTCATCTGAAGCTTTATTTTTCTTCTGCTGAAACAGCTGCCGGAGGCAAAACGCAAGCATCCCTCTAACTAATGAGAGCAGGGGCCACAGCGCAGACGCGGAGTCTCTCCACAGCGCCCCCTGGTACAGTCAGCGTCAGTGCAGCCAGCAGCGGGCGTCACGTTAAAAGAGAGAAGCTTTTCTTTTTTTAATCTTGGAATGAGTTTAAGTCCAGATAAAGGAATGTATTCATGGACTGAATATCATCAATAACACTTTCTTTCTGAGGAATATCTCGTTCAGCATCACAGGAGCGGTGCTGATCGATTCTCACACGGTTTTTAATATAACATCGATCATTTAAGGACACAATTATTCGATAGTGTCAGCGCGGCCGCAGCACCCTCAAAGGCGGCAACTAAAACTAGTCTCAGATTATTATTATTATTATTATTATTATTATTATTTTCCCCACATAAACCACATTTATACTCAAATTTTTACTTAAAAAAATGATATTATTTGTTCTGTTATAGGCACGAAAAACAGGAGACTTGCGGAGCTCACATAGGGCTGTTTTTCACACTAAAAACCGCAATCAAACTTAAACATGAGAATTCAAGATATACCTTAAACACACACACACACACACACAATAAATAAATAAAAATAATAAATGGCAGCGTCTTCATATGAATTTGTTGCACAATATAAATTCAGTGGGAGATAATTTTATATATGAAAACACCAAATTAATCCCCGATTTATTTTATTTATTTATTTATTTATTTATTTCTGGCCGCTTTGTGTTAAACGGGCGCAGTGAGGCTGACAGCAGGAGGGAGAATCCACAGGTCTGCTGCAGAGCCTCAGTACAGGCTGCACATGTCTCTTATTAAAAGATATTAACTCAGTAAAAGTGTGCTGACCTCAGAGTCCCTGTCAAACCGCACAGAGACACGAGCTGCTCAAACCGGCACACAAGAAACTTTTCCAGCATAATGAGGAATTAAGCAAAGGTAAAACTGAATCCACTGATGCTTCTGAGGACTTGTTGAACGCATTTTCCTTTTCTTTTTTTGTTGTTTCTTGATTGAATTAGGTCTGTATATTTTCTCACCAAACAGGCTGACCAGCAGCATGGAGTATAAGGAATTTAATTTGGTCTCTCTTAAAATAACATATTAAATCCCTGAAGAGGGATCCTTCACGTTTTAAGCCTTTTAAGAATTTAGACCCATTTCAAAGCCAAGTTTTTTTAATCAGATTGGTTACATGGCTGCTAGGAAAATGTGTTGTTTTTTTTCCAAAGATTAAAAACCAAAGTCTTTCCACGTCTATTGTGTCATTAACAAACAGTACTGTGAACAGAGGGAGACAGAGAGGGAAGAGATGACCCCCCTTTTGTGCCCACCCAACAGTTTAAGCTGCATAGATTCTGTTTCTTTGGGCAGGGCCGGCGTCTCTGAGAAAGTAAACTCGGGGTGACCCTCCAGGTTAGGCCAGTCTGGGATAGGAGAGGAGATCCTGTGATTCGGGGAGCCGCCGTGCTCTGAGATCTCTGCGGGTCCCACTTCAAAAGGAGGGAGGAGAGATCACTTGTGTCAGGAATTTTGTCCCCTCGCCAGTGGGCTGCATTCTTGACCCTGGCGGAGCTGGTTAAACATCATGGACCGCTCTCCTCTTTTGTCATCAGAGAATCAAGACAGCAACCTGATGTTGCCACCACTGAATCTGTGGCAGAAGAGCCGGCAGAGTAAGCTCATTACCACACAGTCACTTTCTCATCCCCCTGTGTCAGACTGAAGGCTGCTGCTGCTGAGGAGGCTCTGATTAAGACATCCAGCCGAAGCTTGACTGATATGTCAAAAAAAGATAGTCCAAACACGGGTCCCTTCTCCTTTTTAAAAGAAAATTTAAACCAAAGTAAAACAATGGGAACCAATGTCTGAATTTTCAGAGGATTTTAAAAGAAGAAAAAGTTCACTCCTTTTTGTTTTTAAAGTAATCTGTTAATAAAATAGTGCCGGTCCTACCATCCTGGTGTGACTGATATTGATTTTAAGAGATGTTTCATGCGCTTCAGCTTCTTTAAAAAAGGGGAAATTAAATTAGTTTTACTCTCATTAACACACCAAACGTGTCAAAAAAAGGGTTATTGTAATGAATTAAAATAGGGCTTCACTACTTCCTGATGAGGAAAGGCCCAGAACTGATTACACCATCTCTATAGTGTGAGAGGAAATGACAAACATTTGTATATATGTTTGTTATAATTCTGTATTCACAATCTTTGAATACCAAAAAGTGTTCATTTACCTATATGTCATTCCTCTTCCCCTCACACAGTTAAAACCTGATGACTTTTTCCCAGTGAAACAACAACTGATGACAAGTTTGGTCAGGTATAAGAGGAATATCATTATGTCTCACTGGCATTTCCGAGCCCATCACCATCATCAGCTGCAGCGGTACAAAGGAACATGCCCGTGCGCATTAAATTCAAAAAGCTGCGTGATAGAAACTGTAATCTCACACTTGAGAGGAGCTGCACTATGTGCAGTGTTCCCTGGAGGAGGACGCACAGACGAGCACAGATGCACCTGTCCTGTCTCTTGCATAAATGCACCCGGCTTCACGCTCACTGAGCTCCTTGCCCTGCTCTGACCTCGCCCTCGCCCCGAGCTACACGTGTCTGGACGGCAAACACACACACATACGTACACATGAGCACACACACATGACTCTCAATGATCTGTCTGTACCCCACATCCAAGTCACCCAAAGACATTTACTCTTAGAGCACTTTCCTTGAATTACACTGGACTCCAGCTCTCACTGGTCAAATTCAAGGACTCTCCACTGACTTTCAAGGCCTTTTCTGGGCTAATTCAGGACTCAGATGAGGCCATGATCAAAACTAGTTTTCAACATCACCTTTAAAGTGAAACTGCTCAGCTACAACAAACATTTCCATCACAGTTCTCCTCTGGATGGATGTAGACTTGGTGCACAACCTACACAGTACTTACATGACCTGTCATATGAAGCATTTAGCATAAGCTCTGGCAGGAAAATGAGCGTAATTTCCTCCTGAAATCAGGGATGAATTACTGGGTTACCCTCTGTTTGCAGGACTTGCTGTCAGTCAGTGGTCAGATCACTGAGGGAGAGTTGAACTCTTACCTGTTGTGCCCTCTGGCTGCTTTTGCACCGAACGCTGCCGCATCCCCTCCATCATTCCCACAGCCAGCCAGAGTCAAGGCCACATCTACAGCTCCCAGGGAGGTGGGGGTCTCCAAAAATGCTGCAAATTTGCCACATTACATGGATTTCATGGACTGAATCAACACCAAAGATCCTTTAAATTGTTAATAAAAATCAGCATTTTGCTTACTTGTGGTGTGTTCCTTGATGGAAGTATTTTCAACTTTCAAGGCTTTGTTTTCAAGTTTTTAGGTCTTTTCAAGGCTCATGGAAAACCTAAATATCAGCAATAAATAATAAAAAGTTTTAGGTTTAAATAGCCAAATGTTTTTCTCCACCTTTAGTAGAAAACTAAAATTCCTCTGATACCAATATTTGAGAATGAGGGTATTTCTGTCACAAATTCTTGTCGTACCTTGTTTCACAGTAATGGTTAAAATGAGAGAATTTTCCCTGCAGTGCTTCTCTCTCACTCTCAGCGCCTGTCAGTGCCTTGAGCAACATCTCTTGTCTGGTCAAACCTGGGGAAGTGCGGCTGGCTGAACACATTAGATCGACTCATTCCTCGCGTGAGAAACAGCCGGTCACAGAGAAACTGACAAACAACGCTCACGCTCAGGGATGCTTGTGTGATATACTCACTATGTGCATCATACAAGGAGTCCCAGTTTTTTTCTTAAAGTACAACTTGAATTACTGGAGACAAGTATGGTTGAGAATGACCTTACAAAAACACTGTTAGACTCTTGTTTCCCAACAGTAAGCAGCTCAGGGTTTAATGGCAGTGCTCAGAGAGAGATTCAGGAGATAATTGTCTATTTCACCCACAGGGATTAAGAAGCTTGAAGAACTCCTATTTGAAACTAGACTAACTCAAAACATCTTAAACAGACTTGATTTCCTCCACGTTTTATCTAGATTAGTCTGAACCAGTTCATGAGGATTTAAATGACTCTGGGACTAAACAGGGTCTTACATTATTCCTCTAGAAACAGAGCTCAGATTAGTTGTCAGGTAAAGTGTTCTTTGCACTAATGGAAGTCAGGATTTGAAGTCTTAACCTGTGTAGAGATTATTATTATTAATAATAGAAAATTTCTAAATTTCAGCCATCTTCATTAAACAAACTCAAATAGTTCACATTGAGTTAGATAAATCTAAACTTTAAAGCCGAGAAAACACATTAACTGAATGTACTGATCACTGCTGTTTCCAAGACATAACAAATGTCTCATACAAACACTTAAAAAAAAGGTGAAATCAGTCTGCGTGTTAAAAGACAAAACTGTATTTGGCTTCAGTTAAAAATGTACATACATCCTGTCTGTACCCTTTCTTCCATTTGTGTCCACTGTGCTCATCTAATCTATGAAATTTGGTGCATCTCACTGAACCCTGACAGCTCTCGTCCCACCTCAGTAGCATGTTTTTCCTGAAGCAGTTTGTTTGTGACGCTCACAAACAAACTGGGGTTCTCAAACTTTGCCTTTAGCTGACAGAGGAGCTCTGCTACAGATGGAGGGCTAAGCCTGCGTGATCTCTCCTCGCTGAAGACAGGAAATTAGCTGCGGTGTGGCTGCTATTACCAGGTGGTGTGTGAGCAAGAATATTAAAACATTTGTTAAGAGAGGGATTCAAAACGGAGGTGTGAAGACGCATATCTAAACTTTGGTATCTGTAAAAACTGACACTGGGAAATCTGGGCCAGGCCGGCACCGTGTTCGGGTTATCCTGGCTGTGATCAAACTGGGAGTTCTGTGATGTGTGAAGCTGTGGCTCACAGTTCAGACATTAATAAGACGTTGAACATCAGCAGGAACACTGTGATCTCGAGCAGCCAGCGTCACAGAAGTGCCTTTGTGATTTACTTCTTCTGACGCAGACTTTGGTTTCTGGTGTCTCACTGCTTTAAAACAACTCTCAAAGTGTGTGGAGACAGATTTCATAGCTAATCAAGAAATCTCGGATTTGTTAACGCTGCAAAGTCGATATAAAACCGACATAAACGAAAACATATCTGTTGTGCTTTGCTTTGCTAGATTTTCAAAAGAATCCATGTGCCCACATTTATCCCCTAATATCCACCAGAGGAATGTCACGACTGATAATCAAACTGATAATGATGTTAAAATCGAAATAAAGCTGATTCCAAAAAAGTCGGAATGCTGTTCGAGACATAAATAAAAAGAGTGCTCCTGAGTCCATGTAGTAATATCCTTTATACAATCATGTGTTCACAAAGTGGTGAACCTCTCTCCATCCTTGCTTGTGATCGACTGAGCCTTTCCAGGATGCCCCTTTCATACCCAATCATGATACTATCACCTGTTACCAATGAGCCTGTTTACCTGTGGAATGATCCAAACAGGTGTTTTTGGAACATTCCACATCTTTCCCAGTCTTTAGTCGCTCCTGTCCCAACTTGTTTGGAACATGTTGCTGCGTCAAATTCAGAGTAAGCAGATATTTACAAAAATCAATGAAGCTGATGAGGTGAAACATTACATATATTGTCTTTGTATTGTTTGTAATTGAGTGTAAGTCAAAAAGAATTAGTAAAGTATCATATTGTCTTTTATCTATGTCTCAAACAGCATCTCCACTCTTTTGGACTCGAGGTTGTAAAATCTTCCATCTCCTCTGAAATAAAGATTCATATCATATCAAACCTGTGGGTGCGTGTCGTGATGTGTTTCAACAGATTTCCGGGCGAGACGAATTGATGTTCATATTCATATATTTTATATAATGTATATCAAACTAAAACTAATACAGCATCAAACTTAAAAAGGATCAAGAGAAAAAAAACGAAAAAAAAAAACTGAAAACTGAGCAATCTGTTGGCTTGTGGAGCAGTGGATGTTAAAACCAGGGGGCATGCAGACCGAAGGGGCACTGCAGATGCTGCAAGTGTCCCGTCACGTCTCATCCCCGCGGTAGATGGCGGACGGAGGGGTGCAGGGGGTGGGAGGGGCAGGGATGGGGTGGAGAGTGGAGTCTGGGAAGGTTCAGGGGGTAAATACAGGTGGAGATGAGACAGCCCGGGCCTCTGCCCAGCACCATCTCTTCTTGCTGTTCATTCTTTTTTTTTTTTTTTTTTTTTCCATTTTTTAGCATTTTTTTGATTTCAAACACAAAAACCATGTCTTAAAAAAGCAGCCTCGGTGTGTTGAATGTGGGAACGAGGGGAACGAGTCCATGTTTTTTTTTGTTTCTTTTTATTTTCCTGTGACAAAGATTTGTCCACTCAGTCTCTCAACGCTGTTTTCGTACGGTGTTGTGTTTGTGTTGTGAGAGAAAACCATGACACAGCAGTTGGGAACGTGAAGTTGTGAAGTGCATGAGGGGGAGGGGGGGGGGAGGAGAGAGAGGGAGAGAGAGAGAGAGAGAGAGAGAGAGAGAGAGAGAGAGAGAGGGTTTGGGGGAGGTGAATGTTTGGCTGTGTGCTTGTGATACTGTCTTTGCTCCTCTGTGCAACACGTGTACACTTGGCATTCATGTGCCACGACCAGGCCGAGGGCAGAGAAGCTTACTTGCACTTGTGTGTCACTGGATGTGCATGCCAGTGTGTTCATGTCTGAGAGGATGGTGTGTGTGTGTGTTTGCGTGTGTGTGTGTGTGTGTGTGTGTGTGTGTGTGTGTGTGTGTGTGTGTGTGTGTACTGTAGGCCCAGCTGGTGGGGGCCCATGCTCGGTGACTAGTGTGTGTCCAGACAGTTCATCAGTCAGTCAGTCAGTCAGTCCTCTCAGCTATCAGAGGGCCAGTTCCTATTCTTTAGCCTCCAGGAAGAGCGTCTCCTGTGGGAACAGCTTGGCCTCCAGCAGAGTTGACCCTGGATCCAACTGGGTGATCTGAGAAGAGGTCGGGGAAAACGGAGCGAATAAATTAGACAAATGACCAGCTGGTTTAATGATACGGCTGCAATTAATGATTATTGATTTATCTGGCGTGTATTTATTCAATTAAATGATTAATCGCTCACTGAATAAAGGGTCAGAAAATAATGAACCTGATTGTCTGCTTCAATCAACATCCCACAGCCCAGAGATAATACTTTTACAATGGAGAAAAGTGGCAAATCCTCACACTTGAGGAGACGGAACCAACAAATCTGGAACGAGCAAGTGTTTGGGAAAAAAAAAAAAAAAATTGTTGGCATACAATTTTCTGCCAATGGACTAATCCATCAATTGACAAACTGTTTCAGCACTCCTGTTTTGGCCTTACACCCACACTGGGCTGCCATTTCCCAAAACCGTAAGCGAGCTTAACCAAAGTGCTCAGCAAAGTGGAGAGAAAACACCAGTATTAGCGACAAAACTGCTAGACAAAACTTTAATGATGAGGTGTAACGCTACACCAGAAATGATGTTTTAAAATCTCCAGTTTAACCATAATATCTTCTCAATGGCATTTTCAGATTTATCCACATTAGTGTGGACGAGGCCTCGGTCATTCTGCACTGCTGAAACCTCTTGGTGATTGTCTCACCGTACATGCCCTGAGATCCAGACTGGAGAACAGTGTAGCTTTCACTCAATGTGAGTGTGTGTGTGTGTGTGTGTGTGTGTGTGTGTGTGTGTTTGTGAAAGAGTGTGTAAGGTGTGTATTATTCTAACATGTTTTAGAAAAAAATCTAGGCAGTAATCTGAGCAGCTGGAGGTTTGTTTCCCTAAGAGGACCATCAGGTTTGTTTTCTTAAAAAGGCTCCAATCCAGAACAAACTGATGAAGGTTACAGGACAGGAGAGAGGGGGAGTGTGTGTTTGGTAAAAGCTCTTTGGTGTGTGTGTAGCTGGGATTGACAGGAGAACTCTGTGTGTTTTTGATGGTTAATAACGACTAATTTCAGTGATAAAGGTCGAGCGGGAACGTAGCTGATGGAGGAGAGAGAAACATTTATCTGTGCACAACAGCCATTGTCTAAAAGCCGAGGAATAATGCAGTGCCACCCACAACGGAGCTGATCGAGTTAGCTGACGTGAAGGGGGCCTGACCTATGTTTTTTAAAACAGGACAATCTGACTCTCTCTCTGACACCCACCGTGACCGCGAGCCTCTTAGCTTATGTGAGCTAATCACCGGAGGGGTTGTGTTACATCGGGCCAATCTAACACCTGGGCTGGAGGGGCGAGGTGGTGTGACACCGAGATGTGTCCAGGGCTTATCTGATGACTGCTGCGTCAGCCCCTCTGATTAGGGCTCCTATTCTAACCTCACAGTGGGATAATTAACCAGCTCCCTGTACCTGCTGTAGAAGGTCGGAGGGCGAGCAAGCGCTGGTAAAGGTCGGCCTCACAACAAGCAGAGCGACGGGGCCGAGACAGGCTGTTGTATAATGAATGAAATGTGAACTCTGACCATGAACTGAAGCACAACTTCACCTTCTGTGGAACATAAGACAAGAGTCCTTTCAGTCCTCCTCGTGTCGTAACAATCAAGTCTTTTAAAAAGTGCAAATCCTAATAAACGAAAATATCTCTGTACTCAAAGGAGGACCTCTAACTTTTTATTTTCAAACTTCTAAAGAATAATTAAAGAAATCCACTCTCGTCTTTACTTTGAACAATCTCAGAACTGCGTTGTAATAAACGCTGAGCCTGTGTTAGCTCCTGAAAAACTGCTGAGATGAAATGCATTGATATGAGTAAACACTCAAAATAATTAAAACAATCGACTCATTTTGTTCACTAAAAAAATCTGTACAACTTGAGGGTGTTCAAGGACTCTGAAAAGAAAACAGGAAAAAGAAGCAGAAGAAGCAGTGAGTGAGGGGAAGGTGAGGGGGACATATCTGCATCAGACAACCTCTCCATCTCCCATGGGTGTTTGGAAATGTCACACCATGTGCACATCGGCAGCCTTTGACTCCACGTCTTTCATCTCCTTGTCCTCATTTCAACGTGTCATTTAGACTCTTGACTTGTCAGCGGGGTCCCGGGGAGCCCGGTGCGGGCTGGGAGGGGCTGCCACATCAACCTCCTGGCCCTCACCTAGTCAGCTGCCTCATAGCACAGCGGGGAGCGAGATGCCACGAAGAGAGGTAAAATGGTGTGTGTCTTTATGAGTGTGTGTGTGTGTTTGCTGCAAACATATTTCATCCCAACGGTGGAGAAAAGGACCGACAGGGCTGCTGCGTTCCTTTTCCCACCTCAGGAGCAGCGCATCGCAAATGGCTGCCATGCTAATGAACCTGACAGGCTGTTATGACACCACAGCGTCAGGTAGGAGTAAATGAGGCTTTGAGGTGGAGCAGGTGTGTGTGCGCGCGCGTGTGTGTGTGTGTGTACAGACGTGTGTCTGCAGACTAGATACAAGCGTGTGTGTGGATGTGTGCGCTTGTAGTGAGTGCAGGATGAGAGCTGGTGCTCGTGGTGCACCAGGGAGAGATGACAGGGGGAGAGCAGCATCTGACTCTGAAAAAGAAAGTAGGGAAACAAGATGCCACACTGACACAGGAGACGGGCGCCATCGGTGATTGTTTACATTGTTATCCAATTAACAGACCATAAGCATGGAGGCATCTGTCAACAAACAAAGCTGTTGTTTTTCCTCTGCTCTGCCTAAGCCATATTCTCTCCTTCTGTGCCGACACAGCCATGCATACATACATACATACATACATACATAGATAAGACAGACAAAACCTAGCTCTCTGCTTTGCAGTTTGTTTTTAACCTTGAGTCAATATAATTTTCATGGACCAATATAGATCAAATCAATCAGCTGAGGTAGGGAGCTGTCTGACTGTTTTAAAAGATGAAATTAGTTTCAAAAGATTTTCGTCCGACTAAATTCCATTTGTGGGGGAAAAAGGGCTTTTCTGGCTGTTAATTAAAAACACACAAATTAACAGAATAAAAACTGAGTTGAACTCTGCCTGCCTGAAGCAAAATCTAAAGATCTGGAAGCTCAGCATTAAAACGCCTAATTTTAAAACTGGAACCAATTAAAAAGACAGATGGTACTTCTCGGCAATCTTTGATATTTTGTCTTTATTTTGCTATGAAAAAAATTGTGTGACATAAAATAATCAGCTAATATCAACCCCTGTGTATTTGGCATTATCAAACAGCAGATTTTAACGGTTAAAACCACCTAATTAGCACTTAATGTGAAGTTTAAAATAAATACCACAATGTAAATGACTTGATTCAAATGAATAAAACACACTGATAACAGAGGAGGCGACACTAAGCAACGCTCAGCCGTGAAAGAAAAGAAAGGGAAAATAAACACAGGCCCTCAAGATGTCCGCTTCCAACATAATCAAACGTGCAGCTGAAATAACGCATTTTTAATGAAGCCATTACAGGCCCTACTATGTTAATTAAAACCAAATAACTTGTCTGTTTTAAACTAGTGTTGTCAAGTGTTTATTTGGCCAATTACAAAAGCAGTGGGAGATCATTATCTGCTGCCAGGAGCGTTGACAGCACGTAGCGCTGGGGCGTGAACAGAAAAGAACAGACCAGAATACGGCACTTCAAAGGGAGAAAAGCGCCGCACAGGCTGGACGGGGGGTAGGACTGAGGGGGAAAACAGAAAAAAACCAGGGAAGGGGAGAAAAGGAGAGAGCGAGCAGGCTAGTTTATGCTTAAAAACTACATTTTAACGGGTACTTTTTTTTTTTTTTTAAAGGCAAAAAAGAATTCGATTTAGGGGGAAAGAAGTGAGAAGTCACACCGAGAAGGATACAAAGGCTGGAGAGCAAAACAAAAGTATCACTGTGAGAGACCGGGACTGTGTGAGCAGGGAGGTAGAGAGGCAGGAGGAGAAGGAAAGAGGAGGGAAAAGGAAGACGGAGGGAGGGAAAGCTGGGAGGAAGAGGAGAAGGAGAGGGCTGAAGGTGAGGAGGGGGCTGAGGTCCTGAGAGTAAAGCACACCCCTCGAGGACATGACTTAAGACATGTAAAAATACCTTGCTTTGAATGATCATTTGTGACAAAAATTTTCAATTAACGGGTTAAAATAAACTCCTTTACCCTCCATGAAGAATCTAGAATCTATAAATTTGCAAATATTGCTCATGCTGTGATAAAAAAAGTACGCGTATCGGCTTCCAGTTCCCACATCATGTTTGTCTAAGTTGCATCCTGAACCGCGTGTGTGTGAGGTCGTAAAATCAGCTTGTCCACTTACGTGTCGGACTGAGATTTAAGACAAACGTTCCCCTTCAGCAGATAAATGTAAAACAAGCGTCTAGTGTCACACTCTGAAGAGCGAAGCTGAAAAACGTCAAAGTTAAGTAGCGCTAACTGTAACCGCGTACATGAAGTGGTGGGATTGAGTTATGTGGAGATTATAAGAACAGTCCCAAGGAAGCAACTTTGAGTGAAACTTCTTTTAAAATAAACCGCTGCAGTTCTTCCTGTGAACTGTTCAGATAGCAGCACAAGAAAAACAAAACACAGCAGCATAACAGATGTAAAATCTATTTCAGCACAACGCACAGCCTCTTCTGTGCCACTGTTTATTTTCTCTGCATCTCCGGTTTTGTCTAAGAATTATTCGGCCCAATTCACTGATGGGGCTGGAAGAAGGATTAGGAGAAGGTGAAATAGAGTACAGTATCACAGTGAGAAAAGCAATACGGCGGTTTGACAGTGTTTGGGTGTCTACGAGCAGCTGGGCAGGAAGAGCCGACGGCCGATTGTTATACCGGCAGTCTAAACATGTCCACCGTGAGCTGAAGGAAGAAGACCTCAGGCCTCTCAACTGTGGCCTGCGCTCAACAAGTATCAAAGAGAAAGGAGGAAATTCTTGAATGAAAAGCTGAAAACTGAAACACTAAAAGTCTCCCCCTCCTTCCTCAAACTCGCTGACAGTCATAGAAACGGAGACAGGGTTAGTTCCCTGAGCACGGCTAAGCCTAGTACAAATGATGCCAGTGTAAGGCCTGCTGTAGTGCTGAAGAGATAAGCCACTGATACCAAATGTTGAGGAAGAGACTCGGTCCAAAAATTGGAGACTAATAGACACTTATCCGCAAAGCTCCAGGAAGGTGGAAAAATCAGGAATCAAAGGCATCTGAGCTGACTGATGTTTTAGCTGAAACTGTCAAAGGTTGATTCACAAATGGGAATAAATGATTGATTCACACTGCAGCCCCCTTTACTGGTCAATAATGGTGCGGTTTTAACCAAAAATGTTCAACACTTCATTTTCTCAGGTTGGATTGAGTAGATTTGTGTCGCAGCCAAATTGAATGGAAGTGAAATAAAGGAGGCTGACGAGGAGGGAAACAGCAAAAGAAAGAGTGACACTGCACAAAGCTGCTGAAAACTAGAAAAGGGAAAGAAGGTTTCAACAGTTGTGCAGTATTACAAATGCAATAGTGGTCTATCCTCTATCCTCTGATCCTGGCAGAGCAACAGTGAGAGCGTCTGGACGGGATGGAGGCTTTCTATGCTCCCTCTCATTTAATTACAACACAGAGCTGCAGGATTAGACAGGGGCCTGTGTTCACAGCCTCATACTGGCACTACCACTGAGCCGCTTCCCTCCTCTCTTTCCCCAAATCTCTCGCCTTTCTGTTTTCTGGAATTATCTCCCATCTTCTTCTTTTTAATATCTTCTCCACTTGTCTTGTCTATCCTTCTCTCTTTCAGACTGTTTCTCTGATTAAATCTTTTCTTTGTTTAGGCTTTTGTCTTCTCTGTTCTCTTTTCCACCAGTTCTGCAGTCACCATCCTCTTCTCGCTTCTCTACCCCTCTAATCCTCCCATCCTGTTTTTGCCTGAATTTCATCTGCGATGCAGACACATCTTTATCTCTGTCTCAAACACATGTTTACTCTTGATTATAAAGAGACAACTGTGAATCCTTTAAGTGACAAAGTTGTGAGCGGGGCATGTGTTTGCTTGAAAATATTTGTGCATGTGTTGAAGTGTGTGATTGTGACGAAATGAAGAGTGTGAGCTACGTGTTAATGTGTGTGTTAGTTTGAGGTGTTTGTGCCCCAGCGGTCTCTACAGACTACGGTGGCACACTGCCTGGGCAAGCCTACACACACACATGCACATACACGCGCACACACACACACACACACACACACACACACCTCTATACAACCACCACCCACCCCTCCACATGCACCCCGCTCTTGATTAATGGAAATCCCATTTTTGTTTCCAGCAGCACGGCTAATTAAACTGGTAGTTAAAACACTGCTCATTAGCTCGCTACCACAGAGCGCGGCGACCAAGCCCTCTAATGACTGGTTGTAGCTGACTGAGTGCTGCTGGGCGTCAGCAGAAGAGCCATAGAGAATACCACTGTTAGTGCTGACAACTGTATCCTAACACACTCACAGTGTACTGTATTCATGACAGACTGATACTAATTAATATTCACTGAATAATATATGCACGCAGGTGGATGGATAAACAGTTGGCTTAACTTGCCCCATCAAGGTATGAGTAAACAAAAGCAGTGATACACCAGAGCTGCCGCAGCACAGATGATGAAAGCAAGAATGATGAAAAGCAAGAAAACACTAAATCATCAATCGTCCACAGCAGATTGTCTTAACTACTGTCCTTTCTGCTCTGTGCTGACAGCCTGAGGTTCAGCCTGGGCCCAAACGGAAAAGCTAATTACAGCTGTGGATCTCTCCAGCAGAGATGTGAGCTGTGGCCGAGTACCCTTCATAACCTGCTGCTACTCTTCTGCAGCAAAGACAAATTTAGCACTTGTTTGTGTGGGCAGAGAACTGTTATGAAAAGACGGCTCAAAATGAGATTGGACGATTCAAAAGTCTTTCCCTCTGTGCTTGTGACTTTAACAGCTTAGATGTGTTGGTCTTTGAAGACTTTCAGAGGACGTATATAAGCAGAAAGGGTTAATTACTGTAGGATTTAACACTCACATTTCTACGAGGGAAGGTGGTGAGGAGCTTGAACTCTTCAAAGGGGTATCCCTTCGAGGCCACAAAGTTGAAGAGGACCTGGAGCTTACAGCTGCCCAGGAAGCGCCTTTCCAGAAACTCGCCACTGGGTGTGCGGATTCGCAGTTTGCTGATTTGCTCTCCTGAATCCTCGTCGGGCTCTGGCGGTAGGGCCTGCTCCAATGACAAGCGGATTGCCTGTGAAAAGAAGAGGAAAAAATGCAGTATTTTGGTCAGTGCAGCTCACTGATAAGTGTGGACACATCTCTTAATCACTTGAGACATGACCAGATTTCTATTATCTCACTGTTTAAAGGTGGATTTCCTTGTTTGTAGAGGACAGAAGTAACATAAGAATCATGACTGTTTTGGGATCATGCTGCACAGCTTTTTCTCTCCTCACAAACTGATGCATACTTGTTTTATACACACTTTATATTAAGGTACACATATTGGCTCTTTATTAGTCATTATAAGCACTTATTAATTGGGGGTTAAGATCATTAAGATTGTGACACATGTAAAACAACTTACTTACTTACTACCAATAAGGAGTAATTAGGAGGTTATTGAGGGGAAACTCTTGGCTGAGTAGTTGTAGAATATGGTCAGGCAGAATAAGGTATTAATAAGTGTTTTATAATGACTAATAAGCCAATATGCTACTAATGTGCATGCTAATAAGCGACTCGTTAACAGTGAATATGTGTACGTTAATATAAAGTGTTATCACATGCTCTTTTCCGAGCATACATGACAATGAAAGAAAGAAAATTTAAGGAATGAAGGACTAAAGGAGAGCATAAACAATTTTTCTAGATATCTTAGGGATTCACAGTTTTGCGTGAAGGCAGAGAGGTTTACATACAGGTGCTCGTGGGATGCACCTGTCATTACTGGTGCTGCAAGCCTATTAGCATTACAAAGTCTCTTTATATTTCATTCATTTTACAGTCTGTTGACAACAGAGTGAGCAAGAGTAATACTGTGACAGGTAGCCAAAACACAAAATTTATTAGATTAATTCAGTGATGATCTAAAATCAGTTGGAAACTTTTATTATTTGCTTATAGTAAATTCAAACCAGAGATTGAACAGTACCACTGGCAGTGACGAGGAAGACGACACACGATCCAAACAAGTATGAGAGACAAGCCAAGAAGTTGATTGCCTGACATTAATTAAAAGGTCTTCTTGTCCTGAGAACGTTATTAAATTAGTTGCCCTGTGTCTCACCCTGTTCCCTAAAGCATGGTGGAGCTCAGAAGGTTGCCAAGTAGCATTTCAGTATGTGAAAAACAGCTAACTGTATTCCTGGTGCTTCATGCTTTCTTGCTGGTGCTCAGACTGTTATCTGATATTGTACCTGTTGAATACCTCAGTGTCCACCACAGATCGTTATAAGTCTTGTTTCATCAGAGCTGAGAGCTTATGTCATAGACTCTAAATTTGGTAAGACAACAGAAAGACAACCATCGACATAAGCATCATCTTCCACAGCAAAGCTAATCAGGTCGCCTGCTCTCCAAAAACCACACTTCAGCCGCTCCCTGGAGCCTTCCTCGTCTTTCTGCTCCTGCCCCCTCACCTCCTCCTCCCCCAGCTTGTTGTTCCTGTTTGGCCAGCCGGGGAGCATATGCTGTGACAACACGCCCCGGCTTTATTTACACACCATAATGCAATTATATTTCATAAGAGTGTACAACAGTAGCTCATTAGCAGCTTCTGGTGTTGGGTGGGCAGGGTAGCACGTGTGGCGCTCCACCATCAGCTCCCTCAGGTAAAAGAGCTGATGCTGACTGAGTTAAAGGGGCCCCCGGGGACTAACTTCCACATACACAAATAACAGAAAGGCGTGCATGTGTGTGTGTGGTGGTGGACATACAGACAGTCAACCACAGACACAAGCATAAACACCCACACAAGTGAGAGGCAGCGTCCCTAAAGAAACCACAGGACACACGTCTGGTCGAGCCTCGGGCCCGGGCAGCTCCACACAAATAATCTGAAGCATCCATCCGTCCATTTATCTGCCTCTCCAGCTCCGCTCAGCTAACCGCAGAAAGCAAACAGATGACAGGTGCCACACAACTGTATGCTAAGACCCCCTGAGAGGTAAATAGTAATGTCAGTCTACACATGCACATGAAACACATCCACACTGCAACCCCCCACCACCCCAATTCACCAACTCTTTTGTGCACAAAGGCACAAAATCACAGGGAATGCATTCCCACTAGCATTGTTCGCTCTCTGGTGGCAACTGCTGTTTTCGTTGTGTCTGCAGTTTCTGTCACACACAGTGGCACCTCATAAGACTCAACCGAAAACTGTACGCAACAAAAACAAAAAAGATTAAAAACAGCTGACGTGGCACTTCACCCTCTCAGGTCGAAGAGTTAAAGTGCAACGACACTGCACATTTATGATAGGAAAACATTCATTTATGGAATAGTAAAACAGCAAGATCTACAAAGCAAAAGTGTCTACCAGACACTTGCCTCCCCAATGTAGAAACTGGACTGTCCCAATATTACTTTATTTATTATCATTAACCCTTTACTTAACCAGGTAAGTGCTGCTGAGATCTGAAATCTTGTTTTCAAAGGATAGCAGCATTACAGTGATTCAAACCACATACACACAAACATTAAAAACACAAAACAAAACATACTGTAGCAACTCACAGAATCATGTGCCTAAGAAGACAGACAGGAGGAAGAGGACTGAGCTAAGAAAGCTTATCCCGGCAGTCTGAAATCTACTGATCTTTATTTAAGTTTGACAGAAGTAACATAGCAAGTCAGGAAGAGGCGCCTGGAGGAAGAGCAGCATCCACGCAAAATCCAACGTTAACTTGTGCACTTGAATAAAATAATGTTAACGAAGACAGTTGAAATATGAATTCCTCCTTAATTATCTTTTGTAGAAAATGTAGAAATGTGTCTGATTCAAGCTGCAACGAGAAGCTAGTGAATTATTGACATTTTCAGTTTTTCTTCTTACGTTACTGGTATTTAAACGAATATATGGGTTTTCTCATAAAACATGTTTGTATTATTTTTACATCCAAAAACTCATCACTCAATAACAGAGTCAATAGGCAGAATAACTGATGAATTCTTCAGTGTGAAATCCCAATTTTCTTTCCATCTGTTAGTCAGTGCATCTGAGGAAAATGCAGTATTTTGCCATGATAAAAGAAAAGGGCACCCATTTCCAATTTTAGATCCACTTTGGGTCGTGCTTCACAGTTTTAGAAACTCCCACAGTCCGGCTCCAGCAGCTGCTGCTCTCTCATATTTCTGAATGTCTTCGCTGGAGTACAACACCAGTATGTTAGCACAGGAGACGCCATGGAAACCTCTGAGCATGGCCCAAGAAAACTGACATAAGTAGGAAACACAAGGCTATTGTTGTTTAAAACACACAAGCGTGCACACACAGTTTGGTTAGTGGACTACAGTGATATAATTAAGAAGGCCAGGCCTGGGACTCTTTTGTTGTTGTCTGTTTAACTTAAGTGACAAATCACCTGAGCGAGCCGGGTCACCCAATACCGCTCAGTGCCTCCAGGCTCTCTGCTGTTGAGTAAACAACAATCAGCAGGGACTACACTGTATTACTATAGACTGTATTACAACATTGGTGCCATCCTCAAAGACAATTATTGTTTTTCCTGCATGCGTGACAGCCTGTGTGTGTGTGTCTGGCCCCTCTTCACATACAATAATTGTTTTCAAATGAATGTGTGTGTTTGCTTAGGTTGTGTGTGTTTGTGCACAAGCCTGTGTACATGAATTGCCTCAGTCTTTTGTTCACCTGCGTTTCAATATGAGGCTGTGTGCTATACCCACGTAAAGGAGTTAAAAAGAACAATAACTGTGTGTATGTAAGGTGACATTGGCAGGGATGGGCCTCGCTGTAATTAGGATATTTCGCTCTTCTGAAATGGCTGTATGCCTGCTCACCCACACAGCACACGCTTCACTGACTGGCAGGCTTCACCAAAACCGCAATCTAATTGACTCATTATTGTGAAGTGAGAGCAAGACGGATAAAAATCGTCAGCACAATCACTGTATGCTGGCAAAACATATCACTGCTCAGCCTCGCACTGATGAAGTTGGAATATTAATTTAGGTCATTTGCATAATGTGAGTATGGTGTGCGTGTATGGCTGTTTATTCTCACCTCCTTCTCCTCCTCCTGCTCCTTTCTCATCTGTTCCAGGCGAACCTGCTCGGCCTCTTCTCTCTCTTGGGCTTCTCTCTGAAAAGGAAAGAAAAGCAACAGCAGAATCAAAATCAAAACGCCACATGAGGTGCAAGGCTGAGGACTGTTACTGTGTCTATAGTCTATAAATCAAATACAAGATAATGACATGACAAAATCTGAGGAAAGCAGCAACTCCTCATATCTGAAAGGAAAAGGAGTGATTGTTTTTTACTTGATGAAGAACTTAAATTAATCAATTATCAAGATGAACGCACAACAATTTTCTGTCCATTGACTAATTAATGAATGAGTAATTGCTTCTGCCCTTGGGTCACTGTTTTTCATTAATATGCACTCAATAGCATTGAATGCTACGACAGCAGCTACTGTAGTGAAACTTAATGAGCAACTCAAGTTAGCTCAAGTCAGATAAAAAGAAACTGATGGTGAGAGAAAATCATAGCAAAATACGAAAATCACATGTACTGACGAGTGTACCAGAACGAACTCAGAGTGCACCGATTCAAGCAGACAACTTGATTTATTTTGAAAGTACCTTTTTACGGTCAGCCTCTAAAGACAGACGGTAAGCCTCGTCCTGTTCTCTCTTCACTGTCTCTCTTGCCTCGCGCTCATCCTGGGGAGAGAGCGGGAGAAAGAAAGTGGGGCCCATCAACTAACGACATAATAAGGGACACACAAGGACAAAACATCTAAGCTGAGGTGCCGGGTGCAGGAGCCAGAGAGAACCAAGGAAAAGAAAATGCAGCATGTCAAGTGTGGTAACGTACAAACACCAGGTATGAAAGAGTTGCACCAGAGGGGAATTCATTGTGACCGGGCTGTCATTTACTAGACCCCGAGCCTCTTTTATGTTTCCTCATCTCAGTTTCACCGTCCCTTTCTCTTTCATTCACGTCGCCTCTCTCTTCCTGTTTGTACAGAGGGAAGGGGACAAGCGGGCCTTCTCTGTCTACCTGCTGTGGCTACAAAGTGATCTATAAAGCCTGGGACTAAATATGAGAGTCCATTGTGTTAACAGTGCACAGCCATTAGTTTTCTATTTTCTGAAGGCCCACGCTGTGTGCCAGGCCGGATATGGCAAAGTAAGCTTATTGTGATGATCAGAGGGCTACTGCGCAGCTAAGCAGTGGCAAAGCAAAAGCACAGTGTGCATTGTTGTATTCAATCAGAAAATGCAAAGGATACATTTGTGCTTTTGGTCCACATAATAGACGAATATTGAAAGGAAACTGTAAAAGAATGGTAGAGTGGGACAAAAGCATCAAAAGTGGCTACCTTCAATAGGCTGGCCCTGAGTCACGCAAACATGTCGCACATTAACTCGTGTTTGATACCCATTTTGTGCTGCTGTGATATGCTTTCAAATGCATCATCTGCTTTGAATGACCTCATGTGCACGAGAGGCACGAAACGTTAATCTTTTGCGTATCTGCTCGAACACAATGTGATTTTAAAGACCTCATCTTTGAAGGGAAGGAGAAACAGATTTTCCACAGCTATATCTTGGCTACTCATCAAGTTGGCTGGATGTGCTGTCTTATAGTGGGGCTAATAAACTTGAAGTCAGAAATGCAGGCTGTCACACATTTAATGTTTGCTCACATTGCAAATAAGGCAAAGTGTTACAAAAAGCTATTTTTTTATTTACCATTTCATTTTGGATCCAAGTGGCTTAGAGCTACTTTAATTGCGACAAATTTTACATTTAATCACTTGTTTTTTGGCAGCAGTGTGGCTCACTGTCACATCACAGCAACAAGGTTCAGAACTAAAGCTCGCCTCTGGTCCTGCCTGTGGACCTCGCATGCTTCCCTGATGGTGGGCTATGTTTCCCCTGGGTGCTTCAGTTTGCTCCAATACCAAAATATGTGCATGTTTGATGCCCAGAACTTTGGTTAGTTTTGGCTGCTCTTCACATGAAGTGCATTTGGAATAACCTGACCTAAAAATATTCCGCGACACAGACCACAAAGCCTCGCGCTGAGTTGTCAGTCGGTTACTAACGACTAAGCTAAAACACAGACAACCATAGGAATGACTGGCGAGTCAGTAGGGTTGGTTGAAGGCACGACGTGGATGTTCAGCTGCTCCGTTTCCAGACAGACACAAAAGTGACTGACAGAGAGGAATGTCTGGTTTGAGTGGATGTCTGTGCTTGTGTCTGAGTTTGTCTTTGGAAAGGTGAGGTGGGAAAAAGAAGAAAATTGGAAAGAAAGAGGGAAGGGAGGAAGAGAGAGAGAGAGGGAGAAATTCACCAACGCCTCGGAGCTGCTACAGTGAAGATGGGATTAGTCTCGTGTCAAGCTTGACTTCACCTTGGAGATGGGATAGGTCCTGTCAGATACAGGATATACTAAAACCCTGTGGTTATTAGTACTAATCGTGAATAATCACACTGGAACATTACGCTTTCAACATCACTTATACTCTCTATGCTGTCTTCTTGTGACTTTTTCACAAGCTATTTCCTCCTGGCAGGCTGCGTTTCAGTAATTATCACACTTTAATATCGTTTGAGAACGGCTTTACTGCACTCTTATGCTGTGGCAAATCTGATTTCTTATTTCTCACACAGATCTCAAGCCAGTTGCTGCAATGATTATAAAAGAAGTGATAATAACGCAGCAATAAAACACAATAATTGTGCAGATGGCATGAAAAAGACAAAGAAAAAAATGCTCTGATGCTCTCCAAGAAGAAAAACCAAATCAGCCTCTAAGAAACGAAACATGTACAATCGTTTTCAAAACAAAACTATTTTAAGCAGCAGTGAGCCAACTACTGAGGACTAAATTTAATGTTTCCTGTAAAGATGGTGACATAAGAAGCATGTATGCTACTATGTTAAAATAAAAACAATATATAGCTTTGAATATTTTTAAATATTATATAATATGATCACTACACAACACAAGTGAGTGTAGTCAACCAGTTCAGCCCTTTAGAGTAAATAGTGCCAGGTAGTGAATGGGAATACTTTTGGTACCAAGTAGTCATTCTGTAATCAGCTCGGTCCTGATTTAAATGTACAGCAGCTAGTGTTCAGATAACATGTAATATTGGAGAACTTTGTTGAATGGAGACTGGGTTGTGTAGAAAAACATGCTTATGAAACTGACATTGTACTGAGTATTGACAAAAGTATCCTTTTGGTACCTGTACTTGCTTTGACACTAATGCTGAAAGAATTCAAATGACGCCCAGCCTTTTGTGAACTTAACAGTAAGATTCACAGTCTGATCCGACACAAGCACATACTCTGAATACCTTTTGTTGCTTCTTGTCATTAATGATTATTCGATGTCTGACAAACCAAAATGAAGACAGGGCATTGTAGCAATAATTACAACACAAAGGGAACAGCTGTCACTCAAAACTCAGTGACCCCCGTGAGGAAGTCTAACCCTCAGGGCGTGTGCGTGTGTGTGTGACAAGATTCATTCCTTAACCACGGTTCCCACAACTGGAAACGCTATGACTATCCACATTAGCATTGTTAGAGAAGCTGTTTGGTTGACTGACTGTTTAACTGTGAAATATGATGTGACATCTGTCATCTATAGATACAGTAGTCAAAAAGGAGGCACGACAATGTAGGAGAGAAAAATCTGGAAATAAATGAGACTCCAACAAAGGATTTCCCAGCTGACTCACAGACCGAAACACCTGTGTGTGTGAGAGAGAGATACATAGGAAGAACAGGGTCTTATTCAACAGGAATATTTACATTACTTATTAAATTAAAAAGTGACTTTAGTTGCTAATTCCCAAACCTCTGACTATAATTATAACAATGAAAAAGAAAAAGAAAGCTTGGGAGGATTACTGCTGTCTGAAAGCCTGCCTGGGCAAAAACACAGTGTGTCCTTCATTCTCTTGTTTGATGTCACCGAGTAAACATGTCAGTAAGTGGTTAAGAGGGTCAGGTGAAAGTCTTTGACTCCCTGTCGTACTGTCCCAGATCCCTGTCCATGACATCAAAGGCTACCAGCACTGTTCCCTCACTTTCTTGTATCCCTCAATGGTGTTTGTCCACTTTCTATTGGGCTAAAAGGGGTAGTCGACAGACACAGAGCAGCGCAGTGGTACCTACACACTGCACTGAATGGGAGACAAGTCTGAGCCCTGTGTCTATTTAAATGCCTGTAGTAGGTACATTAAACTAGAACTAAAGGGCAATGAGGTGAAATGGTTAACCATTCTCTGCTTGTCATTACAAGTATGCCACAGTGTAACAATGCTGTCTCATCTGTCCCAGCATGTTTCCATTTACCTCTTATGCAAAACGTAAAAGACTCCCTCCTCTATCCCATTAGGGCCTTTGAATGTGGCTAGAATCATAGGCTACAATGAGGAAATTAAGGTAAAGATGGTCTTTTGGTTGGCATATTAAGAGGGATGATCAGTGTTTCCTGTGTGGATGTCATACTGTATTACATGAAAACATGTCAATGTTGCCTTTCCCTACCACTGATGTCACCAATACGACAAAAAGCAGATTCTTTCATTAAAAAGGAAAGACGCTCCATCGCTATAAGTCATAAAGAGATATTTTTCTAAATGCTCCAAAGTATTTTCTCCATGTTTAAGAATCAGTGGTTGATAGTTGCCTCCTGATAGTACTCAAACCTTACCTCATCTTTGATGTCCTCTTGTTGTTGTGCTGTGAAGATCTCCATTGCTCCCATTAACCTCATCATCAGCTCGTCCACTGTTGTATTGCCTGAAGATTAACAAAAAACAAACAAGCAAAAATGTAAGAAAAATCCTAATCTACAATGTGCAATTGAATCTGTTTTTACATGACAGACACATACTTATCATACTATCAATAATGGCGTAATTACCTTGAATAACATTTAGGACCTCATTGGATGTGCGTTTGCCCATGACTATAAGGAGCAGGGGGAACTGGTCTGTCTTGTATGTCCGTATAGTCTGTGTCACCACGCTGCCAAAGTGCCTCGTACACATGGTGAGTAGTCTGGAAGACAAAGAAATGGCCCCAACTGATTATTTTTCTTGAAACTGAACACATAGCATGAGCCTGTAATTACAAAAACAATACATAGAGCATAAAGCAATCACATACTTGCACACGCATGTACGTAAGTACACACAAAAACATCTTTACACAATATGGAAATGAAGATGTATACTGCAGCTTTTCCACTGCTGCAGAAAAGAGAAATACACACAACTCGTGGCATTAAGGACTTTAAAACCAATTCTGCATTTTCTTATTCCATCAGAGCGACATGCTATCTCAATTGGAACCACATATGAATTAGTATTCCTCACCAGACACCCAGAATTGATAGGGCAAGAGAGGATTTCTTATTCCATTACAAAGACAGAACTTTTTAAATTAACATTTCAGAGAGGGAAAAGGGTAGCAGGCAGCTGGGGCCCCGCCAAGCTCCCTGTAAATGTCATAATATTAATGAATTGCTATAGACTGAATGCAAATATAGATTAGCTTTTCTCCCGCCTTTTAATAAGATCTACTTTAATAACTGGCTGGTAAAATAGAGAAGTAATGGAATGGATGGAGGGACAGCGGGTCAGAGGAAGAAGATAGATGGAAGGTATGCTGTCTGAGAGGTGGTGTAACTCATTAAAACATGAGGCCAAAGCTGAGGGAGCTACTTGCAGAATTCTCAAACTGTGCAACTGAGCACTTGAGCTTTTTGTGGTATTTTTTAAAGTAAAACTCGTACCAGTGCATGCTGAAAATATGAATGCCGGACTGAAAGACCAGTGAGAATTTAGAAAGGTACAGCACCTGAGCGCAAAGCAGGACTGAAATTTAAGATGTGTCAGGAATATGATTCACCTAAACTTTTCAAAATGTTAAACTTTGAGTGACCCGCATCTTGCAACGAATAACTTGGGCACCCTAAATCCTACTGATCATTTTGTCCTGACATTTGTCCCCGTTCAGACCTCAACCTACGCAGACCATAACAATAGCCCACAGGGAAACTCTAACCTGTAATGAAAGGCCAGGGAACAATGGACACTAACTTGAAGGGTAACCCGATCTTAAATCTCCCATCAAACACAAGCCAACCTGCTTTGGTTTCTATCTGAAAACTAAGGGAGTCAGTCCACCACAGTAAAAATCATCATCACAACACAAAAACAGCTCAAGCTGGAAACACAGCCTAAACCTACTATGTATCCATTCTGTATAAAACAATGACAGACACTGTGTGTTGTAACCAAGATATGAAGCACTCATGAATTCACCTATAGAACAAGTATGGACACAACACTGAGTGCAGGAGGAAGTCAAGCTCTTGCAAAAACAAAGGTGAACAGTTCAGCACGGTCTCATCCACCCATGGTATAACATGGTAAAGTATGTAGCCTCGTCTGTACCAGACATGTGGCCTTTGAAATCCTTCAGGGGTAACTAAATGTAGAGGAAACACCTGCACGGAACTCGCAGCTAACATGAGATTAAGCCTCAGCTCCGATGGTTAATGTGACTGACAGCTTCTAATTTGTCACCCATCCCATTGCCATCGCTCACTGCACATCCCGACAGCTAAAACAGTTAATGTTTCTCTGGTCTGTCACATCACATATCTTCACATCAAAGTGGTGCATTAAGATGCGAGCAGACTGGTTGGACCTGACATTTGCTCCACCGAGCAGCTGATGAGTCAGGCTTGTACAGTAGCACTGCAGGGAATGTTTTTGCCAGCCACCTGTATGGGAGCTCGTATGGGAACCGGATGCTCACTGTGTCATACACACTTTGTTTCAGAGCAAACACGGACATGTTTTGATTTGAAAATGACATTTTGTTCACCCTCTCAACCAGTTAAGTTTTCAGGTTGGGAAACGTCAAGAGGAGAAGTCAAGTGTTCAGAACAGGTCTGCACAGTGGTTAATCTGCTCTTGGCCGTTAAGACTGACTAACACTCAAAGGTCATTAACAGTAAAATGAACACCCGTATTGCTGGGTCATTGTACTGGACTGCATTACATTGTACAGGTGTTCATACTACTGTGTCAGGCTCATGTATACTGTTGAAGGTCCAAATCTCTACAAAAGGCATTAGCAAGAAAATAAAGTCACTCTAGCTGACTTTTTAGAAGTGCTTGTGCAGATATGTTAGCATGGAATAAAATGTGTAATAGATTTGAGGAAGAATAACACACACTGATAAACTGATCTACTTTCAGTGCGTTTATCTACTGATAGTTTAAATATTTGCCATGTGCGATGATAATACAGCACCTGTACAATATATCAGATTCATTTCCCATGGGTGACAATTACACTGGCATCCAATCAGTGGAACTGCATTTATGCATAATTAATCATTTAACTGGGAGGCCTGTGAGAATACAGAGCAAAGCAACAGGCACATTCCAATATCAGCAGGTTCAACACACACACATGCACACACACAGACGGCCGCGCACGCACAAACGCACACAATAACAGGATACCTTTCTAACAGCCTCTGTGATTGGTGCCAATCACCAGTCACTTTAGATCAACCAGAGAGCGTGAGAATGCAGAGACGCAGTGTATTTGTGAGTGAGCGAGTGTGCACATGTGCATGCATGCGTTAGCAGCAAAGCTGTGACTAGCTGTGTGTGATGAAAAGCTCCAGATGTTGCCTGCTTTTTAATGTGCAATAAAAAGGCTCAGCTGGGGCAAAAAGCAAAGGAGGCCAATGGGAGAGAAAGGAGCGTGGAATGAAGGAAGGAGGGAATTTCCTTAAAAGAAATAATGGAGGGGTGAGGTCAGGGTGCGAGTCTTTCTTAAATGGCTGCTACCAGAGGGCAGGCTTAACTCTGGAGGTTCTGGGGAGAGGGAGCGAGTTGAGGTAGTGGGATAAAGAGGTGGGAAATAAAGAAAGATGGAAGGATCAGGAAGGAGAGAGAGGAGAAGGAAAAGATGTAGCAGAAAGATGAGGGGAAGCAGGAGGGTAATGAGGCTTGCCCTGTGCACAATGGTAATGAGCAAACCCTATCAAACCCTCAGCAGGTCCACCTTTACCTCCACCCTCTCCACAGCACAACACTTGAACCTGCAGGGGATCACACACTGTAGACTAGAAGTACCTTCAAATTCTTTTTCAATATTTTCCTACAAAAGTTACGATCCAAATATAAATATCCATCCTATAGCATGAGGAGCTGTACGATAAACAGGTGTCGCACAGACCTGCCAGTTGCCAACACAGACTGCTGGAGCTGCACCAGCATTTTGAGCGTAAATGGAAAGATAGAGATGTTTGGACTCCAAGGGAGTCCTTCATCTCCCACTGACCCTCTATTCAGACAGCTTAGTCAAGATTGCCCAATCAGGGGCCTCACCATGCAAACACAACGCCTTTTGTTAGCATGCAACCTCAGAGCTTCAAAAAGAGAATGAAGTAGAAGAGAGAAGAGAAGACAGAGATACAGGGTGTGAGCAATGGAGTGAGAACTGAATGCCAGCAATTAAGGGCACGTCCACACTGACGCCCGTAGATTTGAACACGTTGTTTATGTCTCAAATGAGGTTCCGTCCACACTAACATTTTGGATGATTTTCTAAAAGCTCACTGTACACATAGAAATGTAATCACTTTAATATGAGTATCAAAATCAGTGACAGTAGAAAAGCACAGCAACAGCTTCATTAACAGGGTATTCTGGCAGTTTGCAGTGTCCTCAGCACACAGTCAAGCTGCTCTCCTCCTGAAATACATTCAATATCCTCTTTATTAGACACAACCACTATGCAAACAGTCCACTCCCAGAGACAGTAAGTCACATATAAATAAAACATAAGAAGTAAGCATGCAGTCAGGGCTTCGAGGTTCAGTTATTGCTCTGCTTAACTTAACAGTTGGCAAAATGCAACACTGAACATAATATGATTCTGACGGGTGCCAGCACTTCACAAAGGCCCAGGGAACTCATTCAGTGCTTAACGGGCAATTTCATGGACTGTGGCCTGGTAAAACTTAAAACTACTTGTTATGGAGGCTGACAAAATAATAAAACTCCACATTACAATGTAATCCAATGCTAGAGCGCCATGAATTACTACTGTGAAACATTACTTAAGTTGAATTCATATCTGTCTGACACAGTTTCAACAAAATTTAGACCTTAGAAGTGTCACAAAAGTAGTATTTTAAGGCAGAACGATCGTACTTACTTTGGCTTTTCTATTACTGTGTCCACCACATACAGGTGTACCAAATAAAATGGGTTGGGTCATAAGTCAAAAGTCATATCATACAACCAATAAACAAAAGAACGCATTGAACAAAGTTGTCTTTACTCATACCACAAGAGCAATATTGAGTAAAGGCAGCAAGATGCGCAGAGATCAGGGAACAAAATACAACATGACATAGCTGATAAATCCTGCAGCTCTATGGACTAGCAAGCCACTTGAAAATAATCAAAATTTGATACCTGGCTTTGTTTGCTTCTTTAGTGACATCCCAGGCCCATGTTATGAAGTTCTGGCTCAGATAGGAGACAATGGAGTCAGCACACATCATTTGGGAGCAGAAGACGTTGCTGAGAACACTGTCATCGTTGTGGAGGTAGATGGCCAGCAGCTTTCTCTGTGCAGAGGAGGAGAAAAGAAGGAGGAAAAGCAAGTTAAGCCGCTTCCACACATGCAATATATCCCTGCCATGTATAAGAACACTTCCTGCATGGGCACATGTGTGAATGGGAGCACTGGGATCAAAATTCAGGGAAATCTGTACTGACAATTTCCCAACTCAAGACCGAGTAACAGTTCAGGGAAAATGCCGTGACGGCTGTGTTGTGAAAGGCGAAATATTGCAGGGATAAGTATGTAAAGGGATGACCAAAGACGCTTTCATGTGGAGCGAGTGAACCAATCACAAGACTCTGCTGATGATGTATCTCAATCAGCGATTTGTTTATGGTTAGTAAATCATGAAAAATCATGTCTGACACACATGTTGAATATTAAATAGATTAGAGGAGCACCACACAACACAGCTCCTTGCCCTCTGAAAATAATCAGAGACGTCTTTCGTTGCATCCACGTACAGCCTCGCCCCAGCTTCTTCTTCTTCTTCTTCTTCTTCTTCTTCTTCTTCTGTTGAGCTTTGAGCCGTTTGGCATCCATAAGTGTTGCATCACTGCCATCTGCTGGACTGACCCTTGCCCCACCTATTCGGAATTGCCACGGTATGTGTGAAAAGGCGCAAGGCAGAAACGTTCCTGAATGTGGCTGCATGTGTGAACAGTGAGAATCACGAGCAGCGCCTGAAAGGTTATCCCAGTGATTTACTGGGAACTTTGTACGAAAGAGGCTTTAGAGGTTAGAGAAAGAAAAGCTGTGAAAAAAATGCACCACTGATTCCCTCTGGACGTTTGTCTTGTCTGAAGTGGAAAGGCCAACTGACTTGACGACTGACTCACTGGGAGTTGATTCAGTGTTCGGGGAAACAAAACAAAGAGTATAGCTGGTGGTTAATAGATGGATGCAGGAGTCTGAGGAAAAGAGAGCGAACTGGTTACAAGTTTGATGACTAACTTTAACACAAACACCTCAGAAAATGATGAGCCGACAAATCTGTAATCCGTCTTTGAGATGATAAAAACGAAAAAAAAACGCAGCTCTGTGCTGAGATCTCTCAGCCACGTGTGAGTGCCTCATCACTGGAGAGACATTTCCACATTACATGACTATAAAGTGACACGAGAGACCGCTGGGTGCCAAGCCAGCATGACTTCTGCAGACCACAGCGAGGCCACAACTGGCAAAAAAAGCAAATACCACACAAAATCAAATGGAGAGGGGTGTAAATAAAACTTCTCTTGGAGGCGACGAAGATATGGAGAAAACAAAACAGACAAATCACTCTATTTATTTTACACCAAATGCCAGCAGCCTGTTCAGGTTAGTAGCGGCAGGGCCAGACAATATTGACGAAGCTCCAAATCCAAGGATATTGACACCATCATATAAGCCTGGCAGATTCTCCCTACTGACAATCTAATTAAAAAACAAACACACCCACAAACATAAAAGGTTCCAGGGGACAATGTTGGAAATAATGCTCTCTAAATTACATGTCACTTCTCTTGCTATAAAAGAACAAATAAGAAAAACTCTCTCGGTCTCCGCTTAGTGCATTTTTAACCATGGCTGTGAAGGGGGAGTCAAGAGGTCTGTTTCTCAGGAGCAGTAATCTAGGCTACGCACGCCAAAAAGCAAAAAATCTACACAGGGCGTAAAACGTGAGGGGAAGTGAAAGAAGAAGTTGTGCTATACTGTGGCCTGTGATGAATGGGAATGGGAGAGCACTGCTGTGTTTGCTCAACGATTAGTGCTTTAGAATAATCTCCAGGGCTCCTAGAGAGAAGGAGCCGGGGACTCATTCACTGGGCCGATTCAACGGCTTGAAAAGATTAAACACTCATGCTGAGAAGACAAGCAAATTCAGTCTGGAGAGAGGAATGAGTGTGAGGGGAGGGAGAGTTTTACAACGTGAAAAAAAAATTAAAGAAATCAAGCTGATACACGCTCAAACACTGACGTCCCCACACACATGCGCAGATGCACAAACTTAACCGTGTCGTACCCACAAGTGAAGGACTCACACATGCATGCTCAATTAGAGCAAGTGTAAAGACTAATCAAAGCGGGCATTTTGGCACACTGAACTCCTTCATCTTAGTTAAACTGTCCATACCCCTCTGTTCCCTCTCTGCTTTCAAGTCAGATCTTTTGTATTGCCTGTCTTAGCAGGGAGGAGCAAATCCCTCAGTTCAGCTAAATTACTAGGTCCAACCTGAGCGAGATAGTGACCCCATAGCCCCGTCCACACACCTGTTCACCTAAATCTAAGCTTGCTTTGTGTGTGAGTGTGTGCATGTGTGTGTGTGTGTGTGTGTGTGTGTGTGTGTGGGTTTGCATTGAGTCAGCACTGACTATATGTTCCTCTTACCCTGAACGTTGATCAATATAGAGTTATAATCATAATTTTTAATCCAAATGTACAATGACAATATTTTTCTAGTGAAACAATACCTCATTGGTTTGAACTGAATATTTCATATTGTGTTGCGGTGTCCCCTTTAATGAGGCCTCTGGAAAGTTGAATATCTGTGATCAGTAAAACAGATTTTTTTATTCACTGCCCTGTAGCTACAATCCTAGGTTTTGGCCTCACCTCCCTATGAATTAGACACCACAGTGAAGCCAAACTGAACTGGACAGAGCCAAGCATTAAGTATTATTAGGCCTTATAGTAGCTATTAATCTGCATAAAAAAGTTAAATAATTTGGCCTCAAACATACCAAACAAATTACCTGAGTAAGATTTCCTCCTCAAACAGCGTAGTTCTCACACACTTCAAGTATGAATGAAAACAGCATCATCAACAGAGAAAGCATTGCAGTGTTTTACGGGATAATCCATGATCTGCCTTGAAACATACAGGCCACACTTATAACTGTACTGTTCAGAGTGAATGATCACACTAACACCATTGTCACTTGTTAGACATCATTGCAGCAGTAGCAGTACTTTGTGAAAATGTACTCTTTAAATGGAGGCTTTGTCGATTGTTACTTGAAATTATTTCTACAAAAATTAGCCCACAGCCTTTTAAGAGCTAAAATGGGCCCTCAAGCTTCGAGTATTAACTTTTAATTACCATATATATTATCTTATATTAATATATTATATTAATC
>JBBMOE010000022.1:4556727-4689195 GCA_037975065.1 Chaetodon trifasciatus
AAAAAAAAAAAAAAACCTTTCTGTGCACTGTTTAAATGAAAGAAAAAGTAGTCCTGAAGTACTGTATTTATTTTCACCATTTCATTTGAGCATCTCGATTATAATTATTATAAAAAATCTTTTATAATTTGATGGAAAATACAGTGTTCTGCCCACAGCACGAACATAATTTCTTCCTAAAAATTCTGCAATGCCTCCAAACTAATCCCACGTCACAAGCTCTAAACTATTAAGTGTTACTCTGCATGACGTCACACTCACAGCTGGGGAGCACGCTCTGCATTTAAGGGACAGCTAATATTAATATCACCAAAATCCCAGGTGATATCTTGTCTCGTGTCGCCGTATACATCTGTACTGTTTAACTGATGCATACGGGTCCTGTGCCACCTCTTCTGAGAGTCACATCTTTCCTGTCACTCTCACCCAACTGAAATTCAAAGCACTGGCACAAACAGACGAACAATATATACAAGGCAATGTGCTGTTTGTACAACAGCTTATGCTACATTTGCAGTAGTTTTTAACTATTCTTAACAGTTTTAACTTTGCACTGTCTCTGTAATCTTTTGCAGCTCTCGTGATTTTGCACACTTTATACACGGTTGCAAATATGCACTTTATGCAATTCTGTGTACTCTTGTTTTGTAGCACCACAGTTCTGGAGGAACAATGGTTTGTTTTCACTGTGTTCTAGCTGTACATGGTTAAAATTATCCTATTCAGCTAGTCTATGTGATGTTATCATACAGTCTGGAATATTTTTTTTAATTTGAAGTCTCAGTGGGGGATTTTGAAGGGGAACTCTGGAGCACAAGCCATATCTTTTTCCTTACAGACACCTAATGGTTTAATCAAAGGCCTGTTTTATGGTTGGATGACACTTGTATCACATTAACACGAGGCTTTTAATCAAAGGCACGGCATGTTTAACAGAGCCAGAGGAGACTGGTGAACGAGACACAGACATGCACAGAAAGGTACAGAGGGAGGCAGGGACAGAGAAGTCCAGATAGTGATTCCTCTACAGATGTCAGGCTCAGTCTGGAAAAGCAAACACTTCAAAATGAAGAGCTCAAATGACTGATCTAATGACCATGAACACACAGTGGGAAAACACATTCAGATCGATGACCAACCACACAGGAAGCTCTCCACACCCTGATGAAAGTACCTTGGTTCTTTATAACAGACACAGCATCAAGTTCTGAACTCTTTCCCAAGTGTGATTAAACTAATCAAATTACTTGTCAGCTTTGAATTAGATGCTTAAATCTAAGTAGGCATCTTTAGACTATGGGAGACTCTTGGAGAACAGAACATATGTCACACATATTCACATAAGAGAATATTAATACCATAGTCTACTGCAGTTTCACTAAGACTACATTGATTTAACTTTTAATCAATCTATTTATGATTGAGGGGAATCAATTCAGTGTTGCTTCTGTTTTTCAGCCCTTGATCGGACCTAATATACATATATCTATATGCCATTCTGATTCACAAGAGCTCTATCCCCTTGACTCTGCAAGGCTATTGCTGGGTTTTAAAGCAGATACTTGGCGGTGATAAATCCCTGAACTCCCCTCTCCAGCAAGGCTATGAATTTTGATGTGTCCTTGTGTGTGGCAGACAGGAGAGAGGAGTGGAGAGAGGAGGAGAGTGGGGTTAGAGTGATTAACCACTGCGTTGATGGGGATTTAGTGAGGATCGTGGTTAGTGATGGGTGGCCTATCTCTCTGTACGCTCTGACTAACCACTGATCCCCACGAGGGTTCAGCTCAGCTCAGCTCAGCTCTGCAGCCCAAAGCATTTTCATTAAGGATGGATTGAGTCTATCTCAACAGTCCCCCAACACACACCTTCAGAAACACTTCATCAAATGTAGTGTTTTGCTTAGTGATTAGCCTCTCCCAGGCTTTGAGAGAGTGAGACTGATTCCTCTGTTTATAAACCCACTGAGTAGTGCCCCTTCAGTCAAACCTGCCCTATTCCAATATCCCCTTAATGAAGTCGGCTTTTTCCACGATGGGGACACAAAAACTAGATTCCTTTTCAAATGGAGGCAAAGAGCAAAGCACAGGATGGTTGCAGGGATGGGATGAGAGAAGGGACGATGTAATTGTGCACATATGCTACTGTGTAATGAAACCATCAAATGCAGCATGTTTTGGCCTGTCGTCTAGGACGCTTGTGACAAAACAAGGACAAACACGGAACAGATCAAATAGCTTCTGTTTTCATGCAAAATTCTTCGCACAAACGCAGCTTCCCTAAAGCTATTCTAACCACGGCACAGTTGGCAGACTAAATCAAGCTCACCCAGAATAAAACATAATACAGTGAAAATGAATACTATTTCGCCCCTACGCTTTGTAGAGCACAGTGGTACAGTACAGAGTGTGTGAACACCAGGGAGACGTCGGCCATATTGTGCTGGCTTAGGAGAGGAGATCAGCTGGGAAGCAGGCGAGAAGCCAAGCTTCTCTTCAGGTTTTTTCCATCTCTGTGTATTTCACACTCTCTCCATCCCTAAAATATATCCTGCGACCTCTCGTGTTTTTATTCCTCTTTCTTCTCACTCAGTCTCTTCCTCTGACTCTCGCTTTTTAAACCCTCCTCTCCTTTCAGACCATGTTCTCTGTGTTGCAGCCCGACCATCCTTTATTCCACCCTCCCTCCCTCTCTGTGTGCCTGGTGATCTGAACCCCCCTAACATCTTGCTGTGTCCTCACAGTCTAATAAGGCTATAATCCACACAAGCTGTCAGTTGATACAAGCATCCTTAAAAGGACAAAAGCCAAAAAACAAGGGGGGAAAGTGGACAGCTATAAATAAAGCCTCAGCTGTCAGGGTGAAAATTTGATGGGGGTTTTGATGAAATGATATTAATGTGGCTATAAAGCGTTCATCACACAGCACGACACAGGGAGTTGACAAATAAAGTTAAACACTGTATGGTTAAATTTTGTTCCTCCGTCAGTTCAGACTGTCTGCGTTGGCATATGCTGTTTAGACAGTGAAAACAAATACTGCAAACTGGCATTCAACTTAATATGTCCTGTATTTTAGGCAGTGTTTATTATCATTATGAGTTACAATAATCATAATAATCATTACTTCAGAGTTAAAGTTCTTTTCCTCTTGGTGTTTGTATTGTTTCTGTAGTCCCTGCATATAGGTATAGGTATAGGTCTCTATGCATCTCTGGCTTTGCCACATAAGGCTGCATTCAAAGTTCCATTATTATATTCCATCTTTACATTGTGTATATGTTTACATGGAGCTTTGGCTAAAGTAACAAAATGAACTCTGTCTCACAGGTCCTCAAAAAGGGAAGATCCATTCTACAATTTATTGCAACTTGGAAAAGAGTAGACTTAGCATATGCTAATTATAATATTGACCATTGTGTGCTAAATTCCCACCAGCTCCATAATGAAGGAGAAGACAGGAGAAACACAGTATCTCCCTTGACAGATAGAGAATGAATAATATCCTGCTCAGTCTGTGTCCCTCTTCTGTGTTGTCTTAAGCAAAGAAAACTACTCAAAAAAAAAGAAGAAGAGGTGGAGGAGGAAGAAGTTGAGGCTGGATTACAGCAAGCAGGAATGACTTCAGTGCTAAAGGATAAGCTAACATCAGTATCTCATCTTACACACAGTCAAAATTAAAAGTAGAAAATTAAAGGAAAAATAGGATTTTGTTACCCGTTACAGTTTCTCAATAAATTAAAAAACCTTCCTCTGAGGCCTCAAACAGTCAATCAGCTTACTCACATCTCTGGCTTTGCCATAGAAGGCTTCTTGAGACGCTGCCTCCAAAGACCCGATGTAGAACATTGGGTGGGTCTCCCCATACCTACAGGTCATACAGAACACACCAACAGTACATGAGCACTTTGATACATGCATGCCAGTCCTTTGAATCAACATGAGAAGCACCTGATGCTTTGCTCACCTTGAAGAAAATTCGGCAGTAAAGTGCAGTAAGGCATCAGCTTCATTTTCACTATTCTCTGGCACTGTAAGGGGACAAAAGTCATTTTATGGTGAAGCTTTGGATGCGTGTCACGGGTATTTAATACAATACATGGAACAACAATTAAGAACCCTGCTCTAACATTATGAAGCTGCTCCAATGTACGTACTCATAGGTGATTTCCGACAGGTAGAGGAGCCCATTCCAAACATCTCTGAATCGTCCACACCAAACTCTGACGCATCCTCAAAATCATCCCCCTCGCTGTCGCTGACCATATGGACATCCGCACACTGTAAACATAAATGATCCATTAATTACCAGACATATATCAGCAGAAGTCATTAACGAAAGTATTTCGCTACCAGGTTTTATGAGTTAGCATGTATACACAGTGCCCAGGGAGAAATTAATCCACAGCACTGATCCTTAGAGAAAGTGTGTGTGAGCGTGTGTGTACCTCTTCTGTGGGCTCCTGGGAATTGGCTGGTGAAGACCTTCGACAAACACTGAGGTGATGGCAAGGATAGCTGATCCCAGAGACAGCTAGCGTCATCTATACACAGAAAAATAATGAAACTGATTAAGTCTAATCTAATAAGCAAGGGCAACCAGTTGTGTGCGATCTTAGACCATATGTGATTACTGGTCCAGTCTTAGTGCACACAAAGTTAGCATAAAGTTAAACTGAGTCCTACGTGTTCATCAGGGGAAGAGAGTGGTGGTAAATGTTACTCACTACTACTCCTTAGACTGAACTCTAAACAGAACAAAACAAATGTCACAGCTGACTCACATCACAGTGTCTTCTCAAACACTCTGGTTTGCCTATTTAGGCCTCGATTTCCCCAGGCTGTCGAGGCATAGCCAATATCATGACATACTTTATCAAACAGGGTTCTGCTCATCTCACTAATCAGGGAGGAGTCATGATGAGGTTTTTGTACACCTGCAGTAGCTGTTAGAGTGATAATGGTTTGTAGTACGAGAACACCTGACTAATGAGCTGCAAAATCCAAAGGCAGGACCGAAAATGTCAGCGTTCAGCAGGGACTCATTACAGGTGGTGTCTCCTGGCTTAGACCCCAAGGGACATCAACAACACAAGAAAGGCGGTTGCAGGAAGTGTGAAACTAAAGACGCCTCGCTTTTAAATAGCGGTGTGCAATCATACAATCAAATCATGACTTGCAGCCTGAATGCACTGACACTCTTGTCACAATAATGCAACAATACCTGACGTACTAATTGTTAAGAGCTAAGTGAAAAATCCAGATGCAAAAACTTTTCTGGGAGAGTGAACCTCTAAACAACGCGGCTGAGGGCAGGGCAGGCAGGCTGGGTGTGATAAGAGGCAGAGAAGCTGCTCGTCCCCTGCAGAGGTCCTGTGATCTGCTCCATTGTCAGGTGCTGAGACACACAAAGAGCAGCTGGACGTGGTTGAATCAGGAGACGATTACATGCAACGCCAATTGAGTCTGAAAAGGGCTACACAGACTGCAGGGAGTTTCTCTCTCTCTGTCTCTTTTAAAATAGAGGTTCCTCATGGTGGCCTCAGCTTCTATAGCAGGAGTGAACAGTGTAACCACTAGACCTTGTCAGCAACCTGGACTTACGAGTGAGTACTGCTGTGTACTTAGCACTGATAAGAACTAAAATATCTGGTGTCTATTCTTTTCTGTCTTTTCACTCCGCCTTATCGTTTTCAGTGTCAGAAAGTGAGTTCGCTGCAACCAGAAGACCAAAATATTTGCACAAAAAACATTTTGACGGTTATTGTTCAGCTACATGTAAGACTAGGTGCAGCGACTGTGGGGCGTATGATGATATATACCATAAGATGATATCAATTTCTCTACTGTCTAATGAGACTTTGACCTTAACATTCACAGTATCTATCACCTTAATGTCGTTGGGTCTGTTAGATAATTTTGGGCAATGTCACAAATTGGTGAGCAGGACTGCTTTAAGGTAATATTGAAAATTTACATGATTTTTGCATCAATGTGATGAAGCACCTTGACTTCTCTGGCGCCATCCCTGGGTGCAACCATATTCTTTGTCCCTTAGATGTGGTTGTTCCTACAAATACTTCATGTGTGAAATGATATCAATTGTTTACATATAGCTTTTTCTTTCCCCAAAACAAAGGTAATGACCTCTATCTCACTGGTCTTGAGGAGAGAAAAAACAAATTTACAATTTATTGCAGCCTGAAAAAAAGTTGATTAGGGAAATACTGATTATAATATTGACCGATGTGTCTTACATTCCCACCAGCTCAGAAACTAAAGAGAAGACATGAGAAACGCAGTATCTCCCCTGACAGTTTGAGAATGAATAATATCCTGATGAGTATTCCTCCTCCATGTTGTCTTAAGCAAAGAAAACCGCTCAAAAATAGCAGTGGCTAGACTGCCATGCTATGTTGAAACTAAACAAACCAAGAATGACATCACCGCTGAAGGAACAAGCCAAAAGCGAAATGTACTACAAATATATATATGAAAAATATGACTTTTGATTCCCCATGACTTAAAATGAGGCCTCAGTCAGTCACCCCAGACACAGTAACAGAGGACTACACACAGATAATAGATGAAACGGATTGTATTTCTTGTATAACCAATTAGTAGCGAGTGTACTCTTAACAATGACATGTGTGCAAATGTCACAGCAACTAGAGAGAGTATCCCTGGAACACCTACGAAGAACACTTAACTGAATTGCCTCGTCTTTGCTCATGTAACTTAACTCTGCCTAATTTAGTACTCCTGTTTATTAGATCATTCTGTTCTTCATATTATTCCAGACATTACAAAGTAATGGAACAAAAACATCATTCCCCCAACAGTAAAAGTAAAGGAAGTTAGTGATATGTCTTGTTAAATGAAAGAAAAAACAACAACAACAATGACTTAAGGGAAAGTTATGTCCATTTGAGACATGATGGGTGCCAGGCCTGAGAGCTGAATTAGCATTGAGGGAGAGTTGTAGGTATTGAGTCAGACAAAGACATACAGGGTGTGAGCCTTAAGGATGTGAAGGCATGGCCCCAAGTCTATTCTGCCTGTCCCCCAATCGAGTGGCAATCAAACGTGAGAATCTTAACAGCGGCTGTCGAGAGGATCCCCATAAACCCTTTACCCCCAGTACTCACAATGAGAGGCTTTCGTCTGAAGGCCTAATAAGTGTATAAATAAAGTTGATCACTTCCCCTGTCAAAGACGGCCTGGAGGGTTTGGGCTGACATGGATGCTAGGAGGGGAGGTGAAAAGGGAAAAAAATGAGTTGAGTGCCTCTCAATCCTTTTCCTCGCTTTGACCCGATGGCTTCTCCTGATGTTGAGGTACACAAGTGCAGCTTGGCGGCTCAGTGGTAAAACGTGGAAACAAGGCTGAAGCGCCGCAGGGCACGGGGGGTGGGGGGGTGAGGTTAACCCCCCCAAATGACCCTCTCCCACATCTCCACACAAAGGAACTGGCTCCTCTTTTTTGGATTCTTTTAATTAACACTTGCATTGAGGGTCTAAGCATTCAGGGGCCGATACAGGGAAAGAATTTTCTCTCTCTCTTACCCCCTCCCTCCTTTCCCTCCCCTCTTCAACCCTTTCTTCCTTTCTCTACCCTTTTTTCTCTTCCTTCATTCTTTCTGTGTTTCATTTTTTCTTTTCTAGTGTAGGCAGTGTTTGGATTAGGTGTCTGGCTGTGAGTGTGAGATAATTACTACTGACAGCTGCACTGACAGCAACCACAGTTCCACCTTACACCACTTTCTTTTTGGTCGAACAAGGAAAGAACAGCGACAGAAGTGGGGGAGAGTAGACAGTAAAGAGAAAGGAGATAGACAGAGGAGCAAGTATGGGTGAGAAATAGTGTAAACATGAGAAAAATTAGCACTTTGTCGAGAGAAAGAAGACAGCCCAAGTCTACTATACCCTTAGAGTCTTTTGGATTAAGTGGCATCTCAAGAGTATTTAGCTGCCTTATCGTGATGTATTTCTGAGTTAGAAAGGAGAGGACACAACGTTGGAATTTGATTTGATGTGTCACAGCAAACATGGAGCATCACAGCGGTTCAGAACTGGATGCTAGCCTTCATTCAATCGAAGAGGACTACTCGCCTCCTTCAACACCTTCATCACCGCCATTCCCAAACAGGCAGACGTACCGGTCGAACTGCAGTAGGTGGAGCTTCAGGGAGAGAGAGAGGAAGCCCATCGATTGCACCATGCAGCTGCAGAAGCAGCTCATCGTAAAATGCCTTTTGCAAAATTTGGAGCTGTCATAGATACCACTTTCCTCAGAGTGGAGAAAGTCTAGACAGCCGGCCGGTAACCACCGCCACCAAAATTTGAAGACTGATTTTTCATTTCATCTAAACTTTAACACCTGTTGGTGTCTGGGCTCCTTTGAGCCTTGCTGAAGATATATCGCTTCTGATTAATACCTGCATATAGTGTGTGTAATGTACACAGGCACACATACAAATACAACTACTGAGCTAAAGCCTATTGTAGGCACTACAGAAATGACTGTCGCCTCAGTGGGATGCTTAACAGTGGGTGTTTAGGTGATGTCTCTTCCATCCAGCAAGGTGTTGCGCCTCTATGCTCATATGCTGTCAAAGGGTCCAAAAGGGGACCAAGCTAATGAGGAGGAACATCCTCCTCCTCAAATAAAGACACAACCATTTCTGTGAAATGTGAGCAACAAAGAACACATAAAAGCAGAAGTAAGTAAGAGCTAGAAAATGAGATCGACAGACTAACTTGGTGCTGAATGTCACCTGGAGGCAGCCAGTCTCACAAGGGAGGGGGGCTCTGCGGGGCTTACTGCTGAGCCCTGTTACTATGGAAACCACCAGGCCGACCCCCCCAATACACCCTCGATTTCATAGGTCCCTATCAGGTAGAGGAGGATTCCATTAATGCCAGCTGGGAAATGGGGGAAGGTGCTGGCCTACAAAGCAAGGCACCTCCGAGGCTCTACAGCATTAATACATTAGCAAACACCATGAAACACTGCATAAATGTCAGCAATGGCTAGAAGGAAGGAAGGGCGGGTGGTGGTGGGGGTTGAAGAGATGAAGGGATGTAATAAGGATGTCCCACTGGCTGTCAATCACTCCAACAGGTGTGGAGGAAAGACTGCCAATCAAAACAGCTCCAATGAGATGAGGCCCGCCTGGAAACTCTCCATGTTGTATTGTTCGCAGGAAGGAAAAGACAAAGTGTAGGAGATGGAGGAAGAGGGAGAAGAGGCTCAATCTGCATATTTCAAACAGCAGAGGAAGTTAATGTCCTGTCGGCCTCTTAAATCTACTGTTGCCAAGGCCTCTGTCATCATCTTCAGCACTGTTCAGAGTGGCTTTGTCAAAGCCATGAGAATCAGGAGGAATCAGGAGCAAACCCAATTCCATAAAGTTTTAACCATACCAAGTATTTTTTGACTATGTCAATTGAAAGAAATGCTAAAACAAAACACACAAAAAAGACTGACTGTGTGCTTTCTCACATGATCCTCTACCCGGCTAGCCTGACAAATACTACAAAATGTGTTCAACTAAATCTATGAGGAACAATGAAAAGCCTAAAAGCCTTTACTGTACTCCAGAAAATCTGAGACACTTAAACCAGTACCTATCAATGCAGGTCAACACAATCTGCGAGCTAGAAATGAGCATCACCTCTCGCTGCTCATGTCTGCTGTGACTACACTTTGTGCCCCCTTCTTTTACACTCAACTCCCTTACCTAACACCACATACAATAACACAGTGCACTGAATTAACTGATCTGCTGTGCTACATGAGCATTATCCAGCCGTATCCAATTTCAACTTCCCGAAAGGCCTTGAATAATTGAGAGCACAATAAACAATGAAACACGTTGAGCGGACAGTGTCCGGGAGGGTGACGTAACACATGCTGTTAAGTACTAGTTTCCCTGAAAGGTGAGAATTTCTTTCAAACAAAGTAATTTCCTGCGCTCCAACAATACAGAAACAAACAATGCAACCACTCAAATATCCATCTCAGAATGCAAGAACAACAGACCGTTGAAACAGACGCACACAGAAGCACAATTTTTTCCCAATTCAGCTTTCATGGCAGTGGCAACATCACTGATACTGTCAGGCTTGGGTATTGTTTCAATGCTGTTACCATTTAAGTAATGTAGTTTCTGTATCTATACCAAAATTACACTTTTCTCTGAAATACACATTTTCTGCAAAAAATGTTTGAACATCAGCTGCACCTGTGTTTAAAGTTGTGAATTTTACCTCAATAAAATACAGTACAATATTAAAAACTATTTGAAAATCAGGAAACATATCATCTAAAAAAAAAAAATAAATAAGTAAACAAGACTAACAGTTTGACCAAGCATTCAATGGGTATTTCCAATGCAACGTTGTCAAAATTTGGTGCTACAGACACAGCTCAGTTGGCACTCAGAAAGAATTAAAGTTCAATACCCAGCCCTAGACACAGTGTGTACAATAAGCCAGGCACATTTGCAAACACACAAATGCAAATATGCGCACACAACACACACAACCGCAAATGCAAGCAGGCAAACACAGTTATATCACACACTTAAAGGCAAAGCAGAGTTAAGTAGAAATCGATTCCAATGCAAGCGGGCTAGTGTGCAGAGCTAAACGTAATCTGGGGCCTCTGGCTGCCATGTTTATTGGCCCAAACCCCGGGAGATGAGACTAGGCTAATGAGCTATACACTAACACTGGCTCCCTACCCGCCTGCAAGGCCAGCCAAGCCCTGGGCTTTCTCTGTTAATACCTTCAGACGTTTCAATAAGAGGACTGCGGCTAGAGCAGAGGCCATTATTACACTTCTGTCTCTGTGCTTTTTAATATCTCCTCATCCAGGAAACAGACGCTGCAGATGTGTGTTAGCCAGGTGCCAACCGGGCCTATGATGCCACAATGAGCTGCAATCTATTCATGATCCCTGGCCTTCATATCCACAGCTACCTAGGGGGTAGCTGAGTATAGGTTCAATCATAATCAGAACAGAGGTCACAAAAATAAAAAGGTAAAAAAAAAGGGGGGAATTATTTTATTTATATCTTCATATCACATGGAGATTGGTGGGGCTTGATTGGTGATAAAATTCTCAAACTAGCGTACTTCTCTGATTTTTAGTGTTTTTAATTTTTGTGCAAATTAAATACATCAAAATTTCTGCACAAATGTGTAAAAACTAGTAGTTTTTTTAATGGGCAAAATATACAACAAATTTTTTTAAATGACTGATTCTCATATTCACAGTACGTGAAATTATTTATATCACAGATTTTTTTAAATATTTACTCCTGGCAGTTGCAAATTAATTTAGATTAGAATGGAAACAAAATTTGAAGCTGGATGAATTTTTCACGTCTTTGTGCTATAATGATGTTTTCATTCATCCGTGTCCTTCCAACATTTTCAGGCAAGGGAAAACATATTCTGTCATTTTTATTATTATTATTATTATTATTATTATTATTATTATTATCATTATTATTATTATTTCCAATAAATTGTTCCCATTCCTGTCTATTTTCACAGAAGCATAACAGATTCCTAGTTAAGTCTGCTGCAGGTGGACAAACCATCATCCTGAACACAGTGTTAAAAGATGTCTATGGTTAGCTCTCTTCCTCCTGAACAGTCATAAAGTCATGAAGCACAAGGTGCCTGTTACAGTTGCAATCTGGAAAAGTAAGTGATTTGGTGCCATAATACAAGGACAATACTGAGGTCAGTCAATGCGCAACATGCTCACAATGTGCTTCCAGATTAGAACTAAGATTTGAATTCCTGTTGCAGTCCAAGGCCATTCACTGATCACATAACTGGATGTCTCCAAAGATAATGCAAACAATGACAAATCTGCATCATAGCAGTATGGTTTGTTTGGTGGTTACCGGCTTTACAATTGCCTGCTCTGAGCTGTAATGAAACAAAATAAAGCAAACAATTTTCTGGAGTGAAAGGATGCATCACCTTTTGTCCTTTCCCCTTTTAGGCACATCAACAGTGCAATGCGTTTGCTTTCACTGTTCATCTTAAAAGGTTTACTTTGAGTCACAAAAACAGGTGCAGTCGTTGCTCATTCTCTTTGAGTTTTTGAAACATGAACAATGGCTGACATACAGAATAGACTGTATCCACCAAACACTGTGTATAGAAAGCAGATTATCCTTACCAATCGAAAATGTGAAGAAAAAAAAAATAGAAAATCTGCAGTCTAGCTGCTACAGCAGAGTCCGCTCTGGCATCAAGACACATGATAACTCTTGGAAAAGAAGTGAAACAAAGTCAATACCAATACTCCAAGCCAAACAACAACCAAACAGATCTAAAACGTTAGCTAGGGGTTAACACAAGAATGTGTGCACATCAGCTCCTCAATGTAGCATGATAAACCATCCCATACAATTAGCATGGGAACACATATGCTGTCAAAGAAGGGGTGAGACAAAAGGGGTCAGAGGTTCCTCAAGGTTCTGTAGGAGGTTTGCCTCTGATCAGCTTGACTGTGTGCAGGGTGAATGGCTGGGAAGAGCGACCCTGGGACGGGAGAGGTCAGCGGGACTCAATGATGGGAGATTTAATGTCCACAGATTGAGGACACGGGATGGGAACAGTCTTTGACATCTTAATTAGCCTCAACATCTTACTCTCATGCTTCTGACAGATGGTTTTGGGGTGGATTACAGAGCGTGGAACAGTTTCCACTGCACTAGTGGTGAGATAATGTAAATCAATAATCTGTGAACCATGGGTTTAGTTTGTGCTTGACTTTTAATCATCTTTAAGAAGGTTGTCTTGGATCCAAGAATCAGTAAGGGCAACGTAGACATTTACGGTGTACAGAAAAGTGAAGATCAATAGTGAAATTTTTCTTCTAGAATCATTAGAGTAAATCTGGTTAACAAGTGTTACATTTTTGACCGTGTGTTTGTGTGCAAGTGCTTCTTACAGAGTCATCAGACGCTGATGCGGGCCATCCCTCCCACTGTTGATGCCGGACTGGGATGTTGGTCAAGTCTGAAATGTTCCTCTTCACCTGCAAACATAAAGAAAAGATAGACCTATTAGTGTCTATTCAAAGTACAAAAACTGGACCTGTACAACACTACTGACACAAAGAAGTAAAAAAAACATTACCAACAAACAAACAAAAACAACTATAAATCTCCACTAAGAATATTTTTAGATTTCTTTTATCATTCCGTTTTATTAAATAATATTAAAACTACCAGGGGAAAATATTTACATGATTAATTTAACAGTAAATGCAATTCAATAAATTATAGCAAGGGCTAAATCAAAGTATCCTCTATGAGGACAAAGTAGGATGGAGGCAGAGAACGAAGGAGATGAGTCAAAAGGAGGAGAAAAAAATAAAAAAAGACAGCCAGTGTTATCAGCATTCTTCAGATGCCACAGCTAATGCCCAGCAACAACAGCCCCACGCTCTGAAATGAACAGTATTTCTCTTTTCCCATTCATGCGCGGACGCTGTATCTGCATCACTTAATAACATTCCGTGCTTTTAAACAGTTAGCAGCCAGCAGCGCCTGTCCCACCGAGCGCCGTGTTACACCGTCCAGTGGGTTGTTGGTTTAAAGCCCTAACGCCAGCCTGATGTGCGCCAGCCGAAGCTGATCAAAGCCCCGTCGGCGTCTGAGCACTGGCGGCCGTGGATTCTAGTGCATTTGTTTAGCAGAATCCTGCCCTTCAGGCCCGCAGGGCTGGACACTGATGCTGAGAAAACTGTCAATTGTGGAGCAAAGATCCCTACACGCACGGGTCAAATCCTGTCTTTGTAAAAAGCACTGAGGGAGAGATGGATCCTTGGGCACATGCAGGGCTGCTGGTCATGGAGGTGGAAACTTAAAGAACGCTACAAACACAAAGTCAAAGCCAATGTCAGGCAAGGCAGGAAAGCAACTGCAAAACACTGGACTATGACAACTGGAGGGGCAAACTCTGCCTGGTCGCTTTCACCTTAATACTCCAATATTACTACACTTTGCATCTGTACATGTATTTGTATGGGTGTCTGAGAGCACAAACATGAAGGGCTTGCAGAAATTATTATATTTAAATCAACAGTAAATATTATAAGTTATCAATCTCTCAAAGAAATTATAGTTTGTTTGTGCTGGGCCTGGCACAGCAAAGCAATTCACAGTACAAACAAGCGGAGAAAAAAATAAAAGAACAATAATAAATGAGTGGCACAGTCCATCCTTTGTCTTTCTATCGTAAATCCCACACCACACTGCTCGGCGCCTATCCTTATGAAGAGAAGCTATGGCCAGGATACCAGGCTGGGGTCAGAGCGGGTGGCCAGTGTTATTACAGAGTGTAATATCTATGTTTGACCAGCCGGACTACAGGGATTTGACTGACCGGCTGGCCAGCCGATGAATAGGGGGAAAAGGGAGGAAAGGAGAGGCATAAACACTAGTAATGAAGAGGCTGCAGTCAGAGGTTAAAGCAGCATCAGAGAAACAACAAACTAACGCCCACCACAGAGAGAATGAAGGTGAGAGGTGGCAGAGGAGGAGAGTGGAGACAGACATTGAAAGGCACCTGGCAAAGGACAACCTGATCTCACCGCAGAAAGAAAACACAGCTACACACTCGGCCTGAAACCACACCACCAGAATCTGTAAGCACTCATTCGCACAAGCTTTCTCTGACCATATGAGAAGTCTGGTGAAAATACGAAAATCAGATGCAACCACATGAAGGAAAAACAAAGTAGGTTTGAAAATATAGCAACCGAACAACAGGACTGCCCTGTCTCTCCGTGTAGTCAAAGTTTTTGCTGCAGCCCTCAGTTGCAAAGCATTGCATGTGTTGGCCACAGCAGCCTTCACACAGGGAGCAATACTGTCTAATGCTGCCCCCTGTCTGCCACAACAGCCATCTCACGGACTGCAACAAATTAAAACAATTATATTTAACCTGTGCCTCTGAGTAAGTCATTTTAAGTAACAAATTTTACTTACAATTACCAGCTACAACTTGCATGACCAACAGCAATGGAGTACTGATGGAATTATATGACATGATATAACACCGGGCTGTATATCTTTGTAAGAACAACATGGCACCAACGGTGAAAGACTCCAGTGGCTCATGAAAAGTATCCATCAAGCTCACTCGTACATACACGAGCAAAAATGTAAAGGGAATGCCTTTAACAGAGCAGAGCAGGATTCAAATAAAAGTTAATAATAAATATAATGCTGCTGATTTATGTGCTTGCTGTTCATGTTAAGATGCAACAGAGGTGTATGAGCCAGTTCATAAACAACATTAGCTAGACTGGCTGTGGTGCTGAGCTGCTGGGTAATACGGCAAAATTAATGATCCAATCATTGTAAATGCCAATTGCCTGTAATCCCTGGCTGGAAGCAAATCAGAAGGAAAGGTTTCCGTTAAACAGTCACAAGCTCTCTCTCTCTCTCGCTCTCTTTCTTCGTCTCCCCTAGGCACCAGATGCCTTTCTTTCATTCCTTTTTCGATCCAACCTTCCTTTTCTCAGCTCTGTAGCCCCGTCTGCATTTGGTTCCTATATGTCTCCCAGCTGCGGAGTAGGGATGGGGCCCAGGCCCAGCCCCGGGGGGCAGTAGAGGAGGGAAATCCCCAGGACAACTGGTCTGGTCACGGACACCCCAGAACCAGCAGCCATCCCTATTCTACCCTCTACGTCCCTGGCAAACATTTGCTCTCCAGCTTAGCTCAGAAGCTAGCCAGCAACTTACCCCCACACTCTTGTCTGGTAATGCCAATCAGGGTCTACACAGCCCTACGCTCTAGAGATGGAGAAGAAAGAAGGTAGAGAAGGGACACTGGGAGAGAGAGATGGAGAATGAAGGAATAGAAAGGGAGGGGCAAGGGCAGCTCCCTGAGAGCCACAAGGCAAAGCCAGAGCCTTTGGCAAAGACAAACAAGAAGACAGGACTCTATCCCTATTGATATGCACAAGCAGGGACCATCGGCTAGTCTTCAGCTAAGACAAAAGGGAGAGTGGGGAGAGAAAGGTGCTCTGTAGTGGAGTCCATATGTGGCTGTTAGTGGACACAGTATGAGCAGAAAGGGGAGTCAGGCTGGCTGAATATGGTGTAACTTCTTTGTTGCATTCTCAATTCTTCTTACGATGACAGAAATACACTTGTTTGTGTCTTGTATTGTTTTTAATCCAAAAGTTTGACAACCTAACTCTTCGTCTTTTTTACATGTCTCACAAATTACCCCGAAGCAACTTCCCTGAGCTCATCCATGGCTACTATTAGACGGCTTCTACTGACTGTACTGTACTTGCACCTGTAGCTCTCCAAACTGGCTACTGAACCTTTTGAATCACGCCCTACCCAGTGTGCATGCATGGTTTAATGACATATTATTTCCTGATAGATTACAGTGCTAAAAACAGAAAGACGCCTGTTCTCTGGCTAAAGAGTAAATATCTAAAGAGCATGGTCAACATGGGGCAAACAGAGTCCAGATCTATGCAGGTTAAAGTTCTGGGCCTCATTTTCACTGCAGGGGGCCTTGAGATGCCTAAAGACAAGCATGCGTAAGGAAAAGACCGCAGCATGGAGGCCTGTTTAAGCCCACATTGTCCCTTCCCTATCCCCTATGGCCTCTTACAGCACCCCCACCAAGCCAACAGTCCTTTGCCTCCTTTCTGTGTCCATGGTTCCCTCCTCCCACACCACAGGGACCCCTCCCCAGTGTTTGTAATCCCAGCAGAAACACTTAAGGTTCACAGTGGGTGCTCATCAAAACCATCTGCCTGAGAAGAGGGTGAGAGAGAAAGATGACGGAGGGAGGAGAAAAAAGGAACAAGCGAGGGAGGAGAGGGAGAAAACCAGGGAGGCGAGCTGCCTCCTCCACTTCAGATGTTGGTTGTACTAATCTGTTCAATTAGCACCATTACAAGCGCTGCTAGTAGCCTGATTATTATTAGTGTAATCTTCACCCACACCAAGGAGCCAAATCTGAGCTGCAGTGAGAAAAAACGTACACATGGAGACCATAAAGCAAAAGTAAACTGAAAAACACAAAATCAAAATCATGTAAAGCTGCCAGAGGAACGAAAACAACTGAAAGCTGATATTTCCATCCCATATACTCAGCCCAAATAATAATAATAAAGTTCTATCTGACCCGATCAGTGTTTTACGAGCTTATTTCCCCTCACCTGTGACAGCAGGCTATCAACTGTGAAACACCTGCTCAGGTCTCCCTCTGCGTGGGGGTTAGAGCAGGACAGTGCAGGGCCAAACATTGATACACAAACACACACTCATCTAAATGGGCAAGCAAGCACGCACACATACAGTATATTTTCACACTCCTCAAGCCCTAATTCATTTGCAGCTGTGATGGTATTAGCCGATGGACAGAGCGGTGTACTGCCTTCACTCTGGGTCCAGTAGGAGTTACTATAAATATTTCAGAGGCTGACAAATCTACTGTTTAGTTTCAGATGAAGAAAATGAATGGATTCTGTCTCTTTCCATTGCTCCCCCATGCCTAGATCAAACAATGTTCAGTATTTAAACGGCCTCCTAGACTGTTGAGAGAGAGAGTGAGGAGGAGAGAGAAAGCTGCAGAGAAGGGGGAGTTGGAGAAAAAGAGAGGGTTGTACCAGACCGCAGCTGTGAGAGTAATTATGTGCTCGGAAATGTGATCATTTGTGATGAATAATGAATCGATGGCTGAGATAGACTAGCAATGTTTGGCCAATGGAATGAAAGCTGTGTTATGGGAAACTAGAATCAGGTACAATAATATTATGTATGTGAGAGTCTGTGGGTGAGTGAAAGCTTTTGTGTGTGTCTGGGCATATAAAGTGACTTTCTGATGTCCTGCAGGGTCTGCGTGCATGCTGGTGTCATACCTCCTGTATGGTTCTGGAGCCAGGGAAGTTGAGACTGTAGTCCCTCTGAGCCTCGCGGTGGCTGATGACCAGCAGGAAGTTCTGGTTTAATGACTCTTGGAGAGCACTAAATGAGGAGGGAAAGAATTGAAAAATTGAAATACAAAAAACAGAAATTGATGCAGGAAAGGAGCATGTAAAAGAGGCATTACAACGACTCAAGAGGAATAAAAGAAAGGGTCACAGGAAAACAAACATTATCACTAAGAGCAACTCAGTCGAGTAAGGGGCAAGCTGAAACTTGCCAACTAGTGGTAGCCTGCTGGCCCAAGGGGAGGTGGGCGTCTCCTGTGGGGGCTAGTCGCCCACTTCACTGGTTGTGTCTTAACAAGCCTGGCCAGAGCTGCGCTCAGCACAGCAGGCTACCGCAGCAATGACCACCTGCACACAGGAACAGCATGGAGCCCATCAATCTGCCTTATTGCTAACAAACCTGGCGATTATGATGTAAACCCCAGAGAGCCTTTAGCACTTTCCTAACTACAAACCCTAAACAAGCCTTAAAAGCAAGATTTTACTGTGACATTCAATAGCACAAACTGACCACTTCTTCAGGGTTTGGTAAAGTTGTTGATCACCACCAACAACTCAACAATTGCTGCCCCAGGTACAGGTGTGGACAATGCTGCAACTACTATCATTCTCAAGCCAAAAAAGCTGATGATAAAGAGCCATTAATGTGCATCACAATATACTACCTCTTCAGCAGATGCTGCTGGATTACTACTGTATTTGACTACTTCCCTGTCTCTGTCTATCATCTGAAAGATGACTGTATAGTCATTATAGGCATATAATTGAAATTCATATTAATTACAGAGTGCTATAAGCTGTGCCAGAGACATGAAGATGATTCGATGATTGATGACTATATATGTAGTGAGTGAAATACTGCTAAACTATGATACCATCTCTATCTGCATCAGTTTCTAGATGGTGACGCATTCTTCTAGTTTAATGACATTCATATCATTACAATATGGAGGTAAAGTGGAGAGAACACTGATCAGAATACTGCTAATTAAAAAGAATAGAGAGAAAGTCATAAGACAAATAAAAACAAATAAAATCATAATGACATGCCATTATGTCTTACCCTCCAACTGCAAGAATGATTGGACCCCTTGAACAATTTATCTATAAATCAATCAACTCAATTCAACTTAATAGAAAATGTCCTCAAAGCGCAAACACATTTCCTGGTGGACCGGAGGGAAAAAGACAGATAGAAGCCACCACTGACCACTGAAATGTCCACGCTTTGACAGTGGACGTCATGTGCTTATTGCATTGTGAGCAGAGACCAGGCAGTGAAGACACAACCTGTCCGAGAGGCCCTGAAGGGTCAAACTTTTCTGGACTGGCACCGTTAGCTCACTCAGTAGCTTACAGCGGTGACAGAGACACTGTGAACGATGCAAACGCAGACACTGTGTGCTTCACGTAGAGAGGAGGAGGTGGGGGAAATCAACTTTTGGAAGCTTCATTTACAATAAGCTGTGAGGTTAAGTAGCGTTTTGAGCAAACGCTGGGTCTGTGCGGTTGAATATCAATGGGAGGCTTAAGGGCCGAAGCAGGCACTTAATCAGGGCTCAGAACCCAAGGAGAGGAGGAAGAGTTGAGAGAAAGACAGGGATGGGGGAATTAATATGTAGCGCACACATTAATTATGCAATCACACCCTTAATCTGCGCAGATCTGGACGAGCTTATGTTAACAGAAGCTCAAATTTACTGTAATGACAGCATATTTACATTGACTAAAACTACGAAATCAATATGTAAATGTAATGTTTGTTGTAGCTAACTGGGGAAGATTGGAAATGTGTGGAGTGGGAAGGATGGATGCATACGTAATAGGGCTGAGCAGAAGGATGTGTGTGCTTGTGTGTGTGAGAGAGTGAGACTGAGTGAGACAGACAGCGAGAGAGAGAAAGAGAGAGAGGAGAAATGGAAGGGGTAGGGACACATAAATAAGGATCTAGCTAATATCATGATTATGTTTGGACACAGTCCCGAGCTACTGCTGGCAGGCAGCTAGACTCCTAAATAGACAGAGATAGAGGGTAAACTGAGTGGAAGTGTTACTCTGTCCTTCCAAGCAAAGAAGGAACATCTTATCAGTCATTTATGGCAGACCGACGAGCCATTTGGTGAGTGTGTGGGTGGAATTCTGTTCAAGATTTACTTTGAAAAATCGGATCACTCATCGTGCTCTATAGTACAAATATAGCTACTCAAAATATCAAATGCTTTCAGAGGGGAAAAAAAACTGCCATTCATAATGAGTAATTTCCTTGTCATTTCCCATCTGTCTGAAGAGGCCTGCTGGTTCATATATAAACAAAACACCCATGTTTCAAGTCTAATATCCCTTTGGCTCGACTGCTTTCACCACTGACGTTTTCAAAGCAGCTGTCTTCTCATAGAAGCAGGCCCCTCAAGCGGTACGGGGTTGAAATGTGGATGTCTCAGTGTTTGCTTCTGCCTTCAGAGGTCTCTTTCTCACTCAACACACACACACTCGTGACATCCAGGTCGGCCTGCAACATCTCTGGAGGTACTTGACATGGCAGAAGGGTGCTGGGAGGAAAATGTCATTTAACTTTATGGACAGAGAAAATGGAGCGTTTTGCAGGGGAGAAGAGCAGGCTAAACAGATTGGTTTCATTCTGAGGTAAGCCCATCGCCTAAGCTGTGAGTCCCTGCGGCACAGAGCAGACTCTAGACCTTATTAAACTAGCACTGCCAGACACACACACACACACACACACACACACACACAAACACACACACAATGTGACATGTGCCTGCAAAACACAAATACCCATACACACACACACACACACACACACACACACACACACACACACTCTCTCTAGCATCACGCGTGTGTTTCGACTGCTTAGAGACACACAAACACAGCACACACTGAGCAGGAGAGGACACGCCAACTGACCATGTTGCCTCTAATACGTACAGAAGAGGTCATGAGGTCCACACAAGGTCTTCTTACCTCCTCCACATTTTGCATCCACAACAAAGCAGAAGGATGCGAAACCGTTCAGGCTCTGCTCTATTTTGGTCTGCCATCTTGTCCCAAAGTAAATCAGCATGCTAACTATTAGACACTTCCAATAAGGGCTGCTTTAGCTAACCCGGCTAGCTGTCTTCCTGAAGCATCTGTGAATCTGCTACTGGATAGCTGATCCCCAGAAGGAGAGAGGTGGGGGGGGGGGGCAGGAAGCCGCGATAAAAACACACAAAATCTAATGAATCATTTTTGCAATTTAAAATTTCTTTGAGGGTTCAAATTAAAATAACCTTTCCTTGGCAAACATGCTTCCTGAGAGCCGAGCGGAGAATCGACGAGAAAGGAAACAGGCTCCATTGAAATATTCATCAGGCCTTCATCATTTATGCAAGAGATTAGCTCCTCCTCAACACCCTCTTGTATTCACAGGCAGTCATCAACATGGCCACAGAGAAAAACCTTCTTCAGCCCCGGCTTTAACACTGCAGTACTAGCTGCACATCACATCGCTAACTAAATAACTACCTGCGATGGATTGGAGCTCATCGGAAAATCTCCCAAAGCCTCAAGATTTATTTCTAATCAAACAAGACAACTAAGAGGAGTTTATTCAGCAGGATCATAATGACACTGCTGCACTATTTAATCAGTCGGTTTGGTTTAGGTGTGTGTGTGCTGAATGAGCCAAGCTCTACAAAGTAATTGCCACGGATATTAGCATTTATTCGACATTTGCATTTTTACTCAGCAACAATTTGAAGCAAATAAACATTGTGAAATTAAATTTGGGTAGATAACTATCTTTTCAGACTACAACTACAAATTAGCAATAACAGTTTAGAGGGTGGAGGTAGTTTCATTAAGCTCATTCAAAACATATTATTAAAGATGACGGTTTTTAACTGAGAATAATGGTCAACTTCTTGGATAATAGTAATCGTGAGAGTAATAACAATGAATACATATTCTATTACGCCTTTGATTTTTATGTGGGTTTCATAACCTAACACAGAAAAATCTACAGAGGCCTTTTACTACTAGATACTAAACTACAGTATGCAAATGCAGTTCTGCATTGCCAATCATAAACTGTCAGACATCAACTTTATGTCTCTCTGAGTTATAATCACGTCATGTTGTGTATTACAGTCTTTTTTTGATTCACAAATCAAAGCTGATATAAAGCTTTGGGAAACTGCATTTACTCCTTTTACTTATTTCTTTTAAAGCAGCTATGGAGCTGTCTGGTGGTGAGTGAATTTCATTTTCCATGCAGGATGGTTGCATCTTAGTGCCTCGTGTGCCGCCTTCCTGAAAATTAAATGAGAGCCCAAATGTAATTATGGGAACCTCTTATTGCAACTAGGTTGTTTTTTCCTCTTTGGTGTCACTATATTCAAAAAAAGGAGCTGTTTTCCAAAAGTACTGCCACCATGTTGGGAAAAGAAAATATGGTCAATGTGATATTAAGCACAATAATTTTGTTTCTCAATAATTTTGTTTTCAATAATTGTGCGTAAGATAGTGGGACTAAATCGGATATGTTCACTTTATCACAACACATTAGTACTTTGAGTTGGTATGGCGCTGATGTTGCACGCTAAACCACCTGCAAACATTATGTTCAGGTCTTTACTGGCACCGAGCTCTGTTGACTGCAACAAATTTACACACACTGCACACAAATTGTACGTGCTGTGGATTTACGGTGCGACCACACTTTATTTTTACTGCGAGATAACAGCTTGTCTGGTCCCGCTACAGGGGACTGCTCCCCCCACTACTCTGTGATCTGTCACCTATCCTCTCCCAGTATGACAGCAGGGTCACTATACACACACGCATTTATACACAAATGCATGTGCATACACACAGAAGGCCACCCACTTCATTCAGCCCCAACTGTCCTCCGCCAAAATAGCTGACACAGAATAATGAGCTCCTGACACCCAAAATGATATCGATAACACTTGGAGAAATGGCAACGGTGCTGCTAAAAAGACACAGCAGTTGGTGAGGGAGTGAGAAGATGGGGAGAGGCAGAGAGGAGAGAGCGAGGGAGGGAAGACTGGGGAGATGAGGGCCATTAGCTGCCAACACAATATAGCTACCACTTAGCCTAACTAGCAGGCAATGCGGCAAACTGCCAAATGACTTCTTTTACAAGTGTTCTGGTGACATGTGGATGCTTGCTTGGCTGCTAACATGAGGAAGTGTGGGGAGAGTTACAGTACAATTTTAATAATTTTGAATCCGCTGTCAACAAAAAAATGAGGGTCGGAATATGCAAGGCTGTAAAAAACTATGAATAATAAAGGCGATGGATCTAAGAGGAGCACTGCTGAATATTGTTAAAAGATCTGTTATTATGATCCCTTTTAATTTTTGATGAGAGTAATTTAACGATTCAGAGAGATATCATAAAACTGGCAATCAAGGAATGTTATACCGAAAGGTGTCCCAGGGTGTCCTCACTCACCTTCACAACTCTAAGAACGGGGAATAAATTTTAAAATGTTTTTTTAATTCAGGCTTTAAATTGACAGCAGTCTTTTTAATAAACACCATCTTAATAAAAACAGACTACTAATATCGTAAAGGGGACCTCAGAGATGCTTTAAAAGAAGTTCCCCCTGAAAATTTAAAGGTGGACTTTAATGTTAATACTCTGCTTGAAAAACAGGCCTGTGGCAAACAAAATCTCTCAAAATTCTCATGAAACATTAACTCAGATCATTAACCCCTAACTTGGATCATTAATCAGAGTGACACTGATTAATGATGAGCAACGCAGGCTTCGAAAAAAAAAAAATCTAAAAATATGAGCCATCCTTTTAATAATCACAGGAGCGGCAGAGCACTTCTTCATCTCCGTCATTTGGCTGAGAAATGTCTGCAGTCTGCACATACAACACCTCAAGCAACCACACACACAGATGCACGGCAAAATGAATCAATCCAACTATATATATGCTGAAAAAAAAAAGATTTACCAGTCCAATGCTCTTATCCTCAAATTAGATCAAAAAAAATAAAAAAAGGTCGTGGTCAGCCTCCAATATGCAGGTGACATTAAGGGGAAAACTATGACTTCTATGGACAATGTTTACCTGATACTGATGAAAGGACAATCCCACGTTCAGCTGCCACCTGTGATTGTATTACCGCTTTGACTTTACACTGAGCAGCCTGACATTTCAGAGGGAAAGGTTGCTAATACTGCCAAGGATTCACTGAAATTAGCAGAACATCCTCTGGATGGAGAACACTGGCTTAATGAAGCTTTCTGAACACATCTCTACTGTCACTGGGTACTATCACTATTGTGACTGGTGTGTTCTGGAAAAAAAGGAATAAATTATAGATATGACGTGTGAACATGCACACTGTCTATGCGGAGTAATATGCAGAACAACCTTCAGCAAGCAACAATGTCAGGCTTAAAATAAAGATGGGAGAGAAAATTATTATTTACACAACACACAGAGATTGCGGCAGGAGATGTTCCTCTCAAAATGTCACAATGGATGCAAGAAAATGAGTGTGCACCAGTAGGTCAAATGTCTCTTAATATACCAATGAAAATGGTATTTGCTGCCTGGATCCTGGATCCAACTTCTCCATAACTAGACACAGGCCACCACCTGGTGTTCGCTATTACGTACTACACTCACACCACAGCCAGTGGTATGTCATAGTGTATGTATGCCAGGATGGGAAGGAGTATGGGGCAGATTTCTTATGAGATTTCACATAGAGAGAGGAGTGAGAGCGTGCTAAATGCTGGGCAGAATACCTGTTTTTGCTGGTGCTTGCAGTAGGAGCAATGTCTGGGGTCAGGACATACAGGCTGTTGTTCTTGGGCAGGTGTAAACTTCTCAGCACCGTCTGGTTAAACATAAACACACACACACACACACAAAATAGTTCCACTTACTAGGAAGGATTTATAGCCGCAGAGATAATGATTTGTTAAGGAAATACATTTGTGCTTACTGCATCTGCATCTGTTACTTTGCACTACATGGTTAGAACTGGAAATATATCTTTGAAGAACATCACAAAGTTTTACTAATTGTTGGGTAGGCAACAGGCCTGCCTGCAAGAATAATGTTGGAAACATGGTGTGGTTTCCACTTGGCCACAGATGCTGAATACACTCGGTGCACATGGTTTCATAGGAAGTCTTGGAGAACAGTGCTAAAACAAAGTCATGTATGCAAAACCCTCATGCTACAAAGGTGTTCTGTATTTGTCGGAGTGGAAATAAACTGTATAACATGGCACCGTGACTGTACACAGGCAGAAAATCAACATTCACCGTATGATGTAAATGTTAAGCAGCTGCGCTAAAATTTGACATTTAAAAACAATCACATTTATTTAAATAACACATAGGAAAACTGCAAAAACAAGAGACAAGACTACAGGTTTAGCTGTTTTTCTTGATGCTCCATTGTGTTTTTTCACTTTCACGTTTTTGATAAAGTCTATTAACTCACGCTGTCAGACACATCTCCACTCTTCCATCCCTTCAGCTGCATTTTGGACACTGGAACCCCAAGCTCTGTCTCGAGGATTTGTTTGATTTCTCCTGTAAATTAAATTCATGCAGACCAATGCAGAGAATGTATATTATGCACAAAAACGCAGTGTGATATGCTGAGGATGCTTAAGGTTGGAAAATTAATCGAAATAAGGCAATACCCAAATCGCAGGAGCTGCAATTTTTTAATAAAAGGTAAAATGTGTCACAACATGCCACTATAAATGAGGCCTTGTGGTGCAACCGAGATGCCTCCAGACATAAGGGAACATGGTTGGACCTCAGCAAAAAATCACATCATCATCTTTTTTATATTTTTTTAAGTGAAAATGAAATGCAAAAATTACCATTTGCACTTAAACTGTCACTCATTTCGTAATATCTGTCCAGATAATCCCAATCTGGGTTTTCTTTGCATGTTGTTCAGCCGTAAGCTTTATACACAGTATGTATATAAGTATCAGTGTGCGTGGTGCTCACCAACTGTGCTTCCCTCCTCCAGTACCAGCTCTACAGTGCGCTGCCGGTACTCCACCCTGAAGTTGAGCATCCGGGGCTGACGCTCTATAATGTGTCGGGAGGAGGGGGTGCTGGGGCAAAAAGCTGAAGCCGAGGACGATGGAGGAGAGGAGGACGAAGACGAAGAGGAGGTGGGAGGAACTGCACCTCCTGCTGCTGCATCGGCTGCTTCTGATTGGCTTGGAGGTCCGTACATGCTGGCCTGGTTAGCCTCACTGGAAAAGTTACTGCACAGAGGGAGCAAGGTTACTGATGGTGGGGAAGATAGGGAAGACAGCTGAGTCTTCACACTTAAACATCTCAGGGTGTTTCTCTGAGAATCATGAAGAAAGTGGACAGAAGAAACAACCATAACATAACAGATGCTATCAGAAACAAATATTTGTAGATAATTGTGGCTAGGCCTATATTTGTGGCCACATCAGACTCATCTTTCTAATTGTCTTTAGCCTGTAACCTGATTGTCAAGAACCAACAGAACAGAAAATTATACCAAAAACAAATGACTCCATCCTCCTTTCCAATATATGTCTACTCTCTCCTTCTCTGTTTCTCTTTGCTGCTTGCTCAGTGTGTGACCCATGTTTCACACAACACAGTAAATAATGGCTTTTTTCTCCTGACCCCTAACAAAGTGTGCCCTTTGTTCCCTTAAGTGTAAGCAGCAACTGTCTTGCAACAGAGTGCCAGACTCAGGCTTTTTCACAAAGGCTGTATTTTATTTGGCCAACATTAGAGAGGCCACTGTCCTGAGGCGTAGGTTGGCAGTCAACAGCCACAAAACCTCCACAAACAGCCTGGACCAATAGGGTGGGAAATTAACCCAATATAAAGGCAGGACATTATAACTGTCTCCTCCACCAGCCACTTCACTAACAAACCAGATCTCGCAAGAAAACAATTATTTCAAGATTCAAATATTTCCTAACATTAGAATTGGCCACGTACAGTATTTACTGAGACACGGGGGAAAAGGTCAGTCAGTATTTAATAGTTACATATTGAAATCATTAAATATCGACCTGTTCTGAGGTCAGAAGACAAAAAAATGGAAAACAGACATAGTGTGTTTCAAGAGAGGATGGATCACAGAGACATTATTTAAAACCTGGCTGAGCTCATGGACAGGAAAAGACAAGCTAATCCCTCTTTGTGACAAGAAAATATCTGACACCCACTTGAATGCTTGAAATGACACGGATGGCAAAATACAGGTTGTGAAAAAGGAAGGAAGTCATACCATGAGTACATACATGGAACACTTAATGGACATTGCAGTATCTGCTGTAGGGCTACTAAGATAGTATTCAGCACAAAAAATAACTGCCACTGAGGTGAACTGGTCTGACAACGGCTATCATCTCACAAATGTATTGTGGGTAGACAGGAAGATATACAAATGAGACAGATGAAATAGCAAGGCTCCAAAAAAGAGAAGGAAAAACAAAAGAGATCTCGCCAAGAGGATTCTTACAAACTTTGAAAGCATCTGAGAAAAAAAACTAGTTTATAGCGTCAGCTCTCACCGCAAGTGAAAAAGATCCTGAATACACTTTGACCTAAAACTGGCACAGCAACACCGAAGGCCGTTAAATTGTCCGTTGTTGCTGTTTGGGTGTAGTTCAGCGCTGCCCTACATCTAGATGGCGCTGTTTGCCTGTGCAGTCAAAGAGGTGCCCCAAAAAAGACAGAACTGATGAGCCCTTCACCCACAGACAAAAAAAACTGCCAGATCAGCTACAAAGTGCAACAGAGGAGTCAGTAATTCAATCAAGTTTTGCACGGAAAAAAAAAGTTGCCCTGATTATCTGAGGAATTGTGGTTAGTCATCAACAAGCAAGTATCTTAAAATTCCCAACGTGCTTGCTAAAGAGGACACAAGGGAAATGCATTTTAGACAGGAATACTGCGTAGCCTCCAACTGGCTCTGGCTCAGGTCACGTCATCAGAGTCTGTTTACTGGGCAACGCCAGCCTACTCATACCAGTGCCAGCCACTTAGTAAATGTGTTGGCTGCTGGTCACACTGCCAGCCAGCCTCCATTCAGAGCAATGTGTGCCCTTGAGAAAGACCAGTAATATTCTCATGGCCCAAGGGCCTGAACCACACTAAAGTGCATGCATGCACACACATGCACACAAGTGTGTACACAAAATACAAACACACACACACACACAAACGAGAAAAAAAAAAAAAAAACGGTTCAACAGAACGTCTCCAGTTTGAGTGGGTTCAGATCAGCTCAGTGCATTCATGAGTGTAAACTAACCGTTGAAGGAAAGTGAAGGGCTCAAAGCCTCTTAAAGAAACCTTTCCTATTCAGAAACTGTGTACAACTCCACTCTTGGCAGAAAGTTTCTTTGCAGTTGCGGTGTCTTTTATATTATTCCTCCATTAAACAGCAGAAAAGAAACCATAGCAGGAGCAATAACCTCCAACTCAGTAGCATCTATGCTAGCATTATTTGCTGGATATGTAAGTATATGGATACAATATCAATAATACAGTATAAACTTAAAATGCTTAATTTAAGATTTAACATCGAAAAGTGATTTCAAATTGGAGGCAGAAAATGTAACCTGCTCAGTTCTGTACTATTCAAGTGGTAATCAAACCATAGCATATACATTGGAGATGCACACTAGTGTCACAGGCACATATTTCTGAGTGGCATACATCCCCTCTGCCATACCAACTATTCATATTTCCTTGGCATTGACATTTTTTGATGTGATATTTCTAGTGTAAGAACACAAAGATCAACAGCACTTTGTCATAAATGATATGCATAATGTCTCATTTGTTTAGTGTTGTAAGGGCAACCAAAATGTTTTCTGTGATTAAAAGTAAATGTGTGCCAAGGCTGCTATTACCTTTGTAAGATCCCATTCTCCTGTGGTATCACTCCATTGATGGCTGCCTGCAATGAAAGTGGAGGCACATGTTACAAGACAATATAATGGCATTTTCTTGCTTTAATTGCTGTATTGTATCAACTATTCTACCAACTCTTCGCTGCTGAAAATAGATGACTGTCCTCTAAGACCCATAAAGTTCAAGCTATCCCATCTTTAACAGTAATGACAAAACATGGAATCAGTCAACACACGAGAAGCATGTCTGAAAGAGACTGGGAGATGTTGCAGCATATACTTCTACAAAAGGTATTTTGACAGTGACTAAGCAAACCACAATTCATTTCCAAACTTTCAATAAGTCTGGTCATGTAAAGCATGGACAGCTCTGTAAGGGTTATCTCTTAACATGAACAAAAAGCAGCTCTGCCTCAGGAGGTGGAGTGGATCATCCACTGATAACAGGGTTGGTGATTCAATCCCCATCGCCGCAGTATCCTTGGGCAGGACACTTCTAACTGCCAGTCCCAAACCCGGATAAATGGGGAGGTTGCATCAGGAAAGGCATCCGGTGTATAAGTCTATGCCAAGTCAAATATGCAGATCATAGCGAGCAGCGAACAGGGAAGCGAGATTGAAACAAGATGATCCACTGTGGTATATTTCTTTAAAATGGACACGTTAACCAGTCATTCACAACACCCTATGAACAAGACCAGGAGCACTATATGCTCTAAACTTGCTCCACACTTTGTCAAAAAGAATGGTGCTATATTATATCAGGTGCTTTTTTTCACCACAATCATAAAACAATCTATAATCCACAAATGATCATTTCAAAAATGAATTTAGCTAAATCAACATTCTGGCACCACAATGTTTTAAAATCCTGATATCTCCTTTATCCAGTCCAGTTGGCATTGCATTACTATCCCAAAATAAAACTAGCACTTTCACAATTGTTTTTTTTTTTTTGTAGTAATAGTAAAAGGGACCTACACTATGGATGATTACCTGCAAAGGTGACTGGTTGAACCAACACGCCAGTCCACATGTAACCAGGCAAAATCTACTAGTTACTTTTTGGTCTATTCTGTAACATGTTTACATAAGAGTGTGTGATATTTGCTGGTTGAAAGGTTGGAGACTAAACCTACAGCAATGTGACAGAGAATGATGGAATATTCAAATACTGTGGCGCATCAGAACAAAGAGAGCTGAGAGGACAAACATGACCGTAACCACTGTCAGCTTTGCACTGAGCTTTTGTTTGAACGGACAATTGATAGGATTTCTCTCGAACACTCACTATTCTTCGCTGCAAAACAAGCAAAATAATTATATTTTTGTCATGCGCTGGTATAATCATATTCCCTATTCTTTTTGTATAAATGTAGGGAATGTGTAATGGGGAGAAAATGTAAGGGACTTCCATGAACACTGAAAAACAGTCTGTCTGGTGGTCTCCCCACCCACATACATACAAGAAGATTTGTTGTCGTCTATGTTTACAAAAACTAACAGCTACTGCCGAGGAACTGCAAGTCATCAGATTTGCAGGCGCAGTGAGTTCAGGCCCCACTGTCTGTCCTCGACTGCTGCTGCTGCCTGCTTTGAACTCCTGCCAGCATCAGTCTAAATATATACTGACCCCTTCCAATACGCACTGCACGGTAAAGGGCTCCTTGTTTTTCACACTCATCATGAGTTAATACAAACTTGGCACAACACATCCTTTCTCACAATGTCTCTCAATTCAACATTCACTGTACCACACCTCTCAGGACTCTCTCGTGGTCACTGCATTGAGGGTGGCAGCATTGCCATCTGGTTCATAAAACATACTGGGCAAAATGAAAACTTGATTTAGCCATAACAAAATTAACACAGAGTGTGTGTTATTGGATGGTAACTGCCCTCTTGAACTTGCACTCTAGATGCACTAAGCCTGCCTGTCAAAGAGCAAAGCCCAAAGCCTGCAGATAATGAACTTACCACTAAATCCCAGTTATTAAGCTCTAACAGAGTGATTGCCTCTGCAATGTTGTCAATTCCAGTGCAAGCCTGTGAGAGGAAAAAACAAAGAAAAGGGAATTACAAGAAATGCACTGTATGAGACTCTGCAGCAGTTTGTTTTATGTAACATTCCGATCTGGCCGCACATAAAAAACATACTTTACAACAAAACACAGAAAAGAGAATGAAATGAATAGAAACATTTTAATTACTATGGTACAACCCATAAGAGCAGTATTTAAAATGGTGGCAGTCTTCACAAGAATGACAGGGATTCAGTGATATCTTGATAAAAAGAAGGCCACAAATTTCTTCTGATTTCTGCATGATAGCTTGGACTCCTGAGCCTTGCACAGCAGGCTAAACAAAATATGTTCTTTATAGTATAAAATGATTACAATATCACAACATGGGTCAGGACAGACCAACGCCAATAACTGCTTTAAGTGTAAACTAAGGCAGACAAACCCATGGCAGAGGCAGTGTTTCCTTACATTCCTGTTTGTGTAACTAACAGCAGGCAGGTTAGTAGTTGATGATGCAGCTGTCACTCTGCTTACTCACATTTACACCTAAAAGTTTAAAGACATCATAAAGCATGTTTAGCTTTAATTTTTGGAATTCTTACTGGTTGCCAAAACTAGATTTCCTAGAAAACTAGATAGATGATTTGAATCTTCTTATCTGTAGACCTGTAAAGGATGACTTTATTAACTCATGTGACAACTACTACTTAAATCTTAACACCAGTAAAACCAAGGATATGAGCAGTTTAATTAGGTAGATGTGCTTTATTACCCTTCTGCCAAACACAATTAAAGGTCAAACACTGTGGACAATTTCAAGTGCTTAAGCACCGCTGATGGTAACAAACTGAGAAATGAGGGCCAACGCTGTGTAAATCTGTAAAATAGCCAACACAGACTTTGTTTCATGTAAAGAACAGATTTTGCAAGTGCTTTACTGAACTGGTGCTGTGTAAAACATAAAGAAAACAAAATGTGATCATTTGCTAGTCTTTTTCCTTTTTGACAGCATTTTCTGAAAAGGCTGTCATCACAAGCAAGGATGGGGTGAGTTTCACCACTTTGACCACACAATTGTATAGAGGATATTACTACACATGCTCAGAAACACTTTTTAAAACCGTTATCGGTAAACACAGTTCATTTACAAATAATTGCATTCTGTTTTTATTCACGTTTTTAATTCTTTGGAATTCAGGGTTGTAGAACAGAGCAGTAAAATACATGCCAAACAACACTGCATGCATGGTAACAAGAGCTCCACAAAACCAGGAGCATTAAGATGAAATCATTCTTTAAAGAAATAACTTAAGTTTTTACTTTCAAAGCGATGTCATCTTATGCTGCCAACAAAAAGAAACACAAACATGTCTTTGCACCTCCTGCTATTATGTTTTCAAACACGGTGATACAAGTTCCTTCTGCTATAGATATTTTTTATGTCTCTTTATATATATATTTCTTAATCACAGTGTATGTATTGTGTTTCTAGTTGTTCACCGGTAGTCTTAAATCCCTATTGTATGTCTTTGGCTTATTTGTTTTTGGTGTCTATTGGATTTTATGTATTTGATAAACTGACATTACTATTTAATGCTATCTTTTTTTCAGGTTTGGGATGTGGACATCATTTACCTCAAGCAGCATGACTCTGACATAATGCTTAATCCAATTCTCCAGTAATCACATAACACTTTAGGACACCTTGTCCTCACTTTTGGATCATAAATCTGATCTCATGTGTCTCAAACACAATCTCATGAAGTTGCAACACTCATGGCAGAGGTAGAGTGAATGATTAGCTTGAACATTAGGAAGTTACATGTATTAACTCAATATCTGAGCATTGTCCTAATGGTTACAGGACAAAACTTTAAAGTGTGGGGTCTCCTTCAGAAACTTCACAGAAACAGATCCAAAATAACAATACATCTCTTGTGGTCTGCCTTAATCTGAATGAATGGCATGTCCACTCCAACATCCAAAGGAAATTAGTTAAGAGTGGAAAACTACTTTTGCATTGCTTAGCCATGTTGGCAAATGTTATTTAGGTGAACTTGTTGATTCAGGACACAAGCTTACAAAAACAAAGCCATGAGAGATACCACCAAAGAGAAGGGTGACACTTCATTTTCCAAGTGTAGATTTTAGAGGAAGGATGTGTATTATTTTAGTATTGATGTCTTTAAGTATGGTAACCATTCAAAGAGGGTGCTAAATTACTGCCAATTTGGAAAAGCATAATTTGGTTGCCTGTCTTTTCTCACCATCAAAATAAACTACACTATCTGCAAACTGGGCTAAAAATGTGATATCCTCAAGTGACACACGGTTTCTGACGAGGATTTAGAAACCTGACAGGGCAGCAGGCAATGTGTAAACAAGCTGACAGTTTACGCCGTAGCTCTCTTTTAGCTAACTAGATCATCGTTATCTGTCAAGCAAGCACACTTGAAACCGGCGCAAAACACAAATTATTCCACTGTTTAGACTGGAAGCTTTGGGCAACCGCCATTTAGTTGGCGAGCTTACAGCGAATAACTACCTTCGGAATCAGATAGCAAGCTGTCAGTTAGTTAGCTTAGTGTGCTAGCCACAGACACCAAAGCTCAGCTCAGGTCTGCTGTTTACGACGCCAGTCAGGTCGTGTGTGCTGTTGTTGACAGTAGTCCAAGGAAATTCAACAGCGGCAAACAGATGACTACAGGATAAAACATCTAGGACATATAAAAGAGACACACCTGAAAGTCGGCCAGAATCATTTCTCTATCCATGTTGCTATCGCCGCTTTCGGAGGCCATGGCAATGACTGGCTAAAAGCAATTCTTCTTCCACTGGCTCTCGTCGCTGTCTCGCCTCACAGAGGGACACAGAGTATTAATAAAATACTTTACTTAGACCTGGCGACGACTGAGCGGTTGGCAAATTGGAAATATCAAACTTTGTCGGGATTTAACAGCTCCAGATAGACAAAATTCTGTATAGTAACGTTACAGTGATCAGTTATCTCATATCATTATTGTCACCTAGTCCATTGCTTTCCGGTGTCGTAAAGTGGCTGCAGATGTTGTAAAAACTGGAGTCGAGGACGTAAGGCTGATACTTGGAGTTGACTTTTCCGTTGCCATATAAATATGATCGCCACAGAAGAGACGCAAGACTCTATTTTTTTCCATGTTAATCTGCTTACAGACGTCGTTTCATTGTATATGGACTGTATAGTAGCTGAAGACTATAGGTTACAATACATACTTAATATTTTGTAAGCTGAGGTTTTCCACATACTTTCACGCTTTTACAGGCCTAACTTGTAAATGTAACTCTGGGTGGTCAGTGTAATTTTCACTATAGTCCTTGTCACCCTACTTTTGAAAATCACTGAGCCAATGCTGCAAACATGCAACCAGACAAGAGGACAGGTGGCACAACTGCATAAAACTCAAGTGTGTGTGTTCCCAAAAGCAGGCTACAGCAGTTCAAAAGTAAGTCTGTTGCTTTAGTTCATAAGCCCCTGAGCCCCATGCAGGGGCGGCGCCAGAGAAATTTGATTGCAGGTGCTATGAATGTGCTCCTAGAAATACAGTATGTGCACAAGCACACACATAAACAGTAGTAGCTACACAACGTTAAAGTTTTGCAAGTATTCCAGAACTGTATTATTATGCCACTGTCTGACATTTACTTAATACAAAAGCCAAAGGTTATGCACAGATCGAGAAACAATGGGATTTCAATTACATTCTTTTTTTTTTTTTTTTTTATTCAAACGCAATCTCTCGTGTGTCTCCCCCTGGTGTCTCCTTCCGGTGTCACACCTAAACAGGTCCGTGTAACACGATTACTATTGACACACTAATTAGGCCACTATCTCAAATCAGAACTGCATGAAAGTGGAAACATCCATATTGACTCATCAAATAATGGTTAAACCATCGTGCCATGAGAGACAAAAACATCAAAATGCAAACACAATAGATAACATACTTGCAAAGAGCATATCAAAACAGCAACCCATCACCATGGGAAATTAAAAAAACACTTCCCATCTGACATACAGTATCACAGGAGGACTATGCAACGGTTGTTATGGCTGAGGGCAAATGCATCGATGATCTTGTCAACGTTCAGGGCTTGTGCCCTTTCAATATTGATAGCCAAAAGTCCAAGGTTACTGCTACGAGCATCTCTGCTACTGCTCCTCAGACAGGTTTTCAAACGGCGGAGACAGGAGAAAGATTGTTCACAGGAAGAAGATGTAACGGGAAGCGTCAGGGATATACAGAGGAGTTTGTACAAATCCATAAACACATCCTTGTATGGTGCCATGAGTGTTAAAAGTTCCAAAGTTGTGTTAACAGAGTGTCTCTGTTGTGATTTTCTTTCGAGAAGACGTTGGGCTTGATGCAACTCTGCATTTAAGTTATCCTCAGTGATGAGTGTTGAATATTTATGTGCAGCACTTACATTATGGGCTTTGAAAGACTCTTGTGCTTTATGCCAATTCTGGAAACCAGATGCAGTAAAGGCGGGCTCGGAACGAAATCTACTAGCCGCATGGACGAAGTGCCAGCAAGAGAAGCAGAAGGCTGCATCCTTAATAACTGAATACTCAAGCCAGCCTTATTGTTCATACCATGCACAATTAAAACTCCTTCGCTGAGTACCGAATGTCTGTTTTGGGAATTTGCACACAGAGCGTCACAGTTCTTCGTCCGGATTTTGGCTGAGATCACAAGTCGTGGTGGGTGTGCTGTCAGCATCAGCAGGCATTAGCTCTCTGGGCGTGGGACTGGGACCAGCGTTTGAGGTGGCCACAGTAGACTCCCCATCCGACTCTGAGGTACTGTTGCCGCTCGATTCCATCGCGGTGCTGTCGGAGTTCACAGAGTTGTTGTTGGTGGTGTTCCCCCTGGGGACACTATTTTGCGAACTAGTCCAGATTCTTTTATTTGGCAAGAGGAAACGCTTCATTTTGGAGACGATGAATCAAACCTCATTCATGACGGCAGTTGAAGGTAGCCGACGCAGACACAGCACGTTACATGAAAATACGTGAGGTCACCTCACCTTTGACCTCGCGTTAATATCAAGAAATACATTTCGTAACATAATTTAATTTAGGACATTTTTGGAGATAGATGAGACAGGTAAAAAGCACATGAGATGAATTGTCATAAAAATATATTTTGTTTAATGATTTTTTATTGGATTTCATAGGGGTGCTACGGGGGTGCTATGTTACCACTAGAGGAAGCTGAAGCACCGGCAAGCCCCTCCTTGGCACCGCCTATGTTGAACATTAGCAAATATGTAATTAAAGGCACATCCACACTAGTCAATACAATAAACTGGCGACTTTGGGGCCTTTTCTACAGCCGCCCCCAAATGTATGTAATACACCTTCACATCTGCGGACCAGATGTGTCCATCAGGGCTTGGGTGAGTCTTGATCACTCTCCCAATGGGCCACAAGGCTCTGGGGAGCTGTGAATCAGCGATCATCACCACACAGTCTGGAATGATGTCAGCTGGTGAAGCCTGCCACTTCTGGCGAACTTGAAGACTTGGCACATAGAGCCAAATGAAATGGGCCCAGAAGTGGTCGGCCAGAACTTGGGAGTGCTTCCATCGGCGGCGACTGATGAGCTCGTTCCCCGGATAGACGACTTGAGGGAGTGAACCATCAGGCCGCCCTATCAGGAGAACATTGGGAGTCACTGGGTCTGGGTAACTGGCATCTGAGGACACATAACCCAGGGGCTTGCTGCTTAAAATCCCATCCACCTCTGTGAGCACAGTGTGAAGCACTTCCTCTGCAACAGGTTGAGCTCCTACTGTGGCATAGAGTGCACTCTTGACTGAGCAGATCTCTCTTTCCCAAGCCTCTCCGAAGTGTGGGGCTGCTGGGGGGTTAAAGTGGAAGGCGATCTTCTGTGGTGTAAGGTGTTCCTGTAATGCAGGAGAGATCTCAGTGAAGGTCTCCCGAAGTTCCCTCTCCCCTCCCTTGAAGTTTGTCCCCTGATCTGAGAACAGCTCTGCAGGTGTTCCTCTGCGGGCGATGAACCGACGAAGGGCCATTAGGAAGGCATCAGTATCAATGGCGGTCAGGAGGTCCAGGTGCACTGCCCTGGTGGTAAGGCACTTAAAGATGATTCTCCATCTTTTCTCCTGCCGCTGGCCCAAAGGGCCCAAAGCAGTCCATCCCCGTAGAATAGAAAGCTGGCTTGAATAGGCGCAAATGGGCAGCTGGAAGGTCTGCCATCTTTGGTATGGCTGGTTTGGCTCTCCATCGCCGGCAGTCAGCGCAACCGTACTGATGCCACCGAACAGCCTCACGCCCTTGCAGGATCCAAAAGGAGTCTGGACTCTGCAGGAGAAAGGAGGGTCCCTGACTCCATCTGTTGAGTGCAACCAGCTCCCTCAGCCTTTTCCCATGGGTCACATCATCAGCGGGGCTGTTTGTCGAATCAACATATTTCCAAACATGCCCGTCGGTCAGCTCCTAAATCTCTGCCACACGGGTGCCAACAAAGACCTTGAATCGGCAGGATTCAGACTGCAGCCAGGTCAGTACAGTCGTCGAGTCAGACCACAGGATCATCTGGTCAATGTTGAGCGTCAGCTCTCTTCTTAGAACCTGTGTGAGCTGTGTAAGAGTAAGGGCTGCACAAAGTTCCAATCGGGGCATGGAGTGGGAACGCTTGGGAGTGACTCTGGAGCAAGCCATTAGGAAGGACAGATGCACTCCACCCTGTTTGTCGGTGGACCTGAGGTACGCCACTGATCCATGAGCTTCTTCAGAAGTGTCACAGAATATGTGTACCACGGTGTTTGTTCCAAAGGTGCCGGACTAGTATCTTAGCCCAGGTCGTGTAGGGCAAAATGGGTCGTGCTGACTTGCCAGGACCTTGTAGATGTTGCGCATTGTGGGAACACCATAATCCACAGGCCGGTGTTTGTAGCTGAGGACATCAGTGTGGAAGAGCCAGCTTAGCCCTAGCGTGGACTCTGGGGCATCTGTCTTGTCCTAAGCTAGCCATAGCTCCACATGAGCCGAGTGACTCTCTTCCGGCAGTTGACTTATGACCTTTGGCTCATTGCTGGCCCATTGACAGAGCTCAAACCCAGCAGATGCTAAGAGGGTCTGAGCTTGTCAACCAGGTGCCTTGCCTCAGCAATTGTGGGGAAACTCTGGAGGCAATTGTCCACGTAAAAAAACCTCTCGACTGACATCCTCACGTCTTCATCCGGTTGGCTGTTATTGTTGACGTGATGCTGTAGGACAAACGTGGCGCAGCATGGGCTACACGTCAATCCAAACGGTAGCACCTGCCACTCATAGACTGCAAGGGGTTCTCCTTCACTGACATCCCGCCAGAGGAACCTGAGGAGGGCATGATTTTCTGGGAGGAGACGAACCTGATGGAACATGCCCTTGATGTCTCCACTGATGGCTACTGCCTGCTCTCTGAAATGTAGCAGGACTCCCAGAAGTGATGCTCCCAACGTTGGTCCAGGCAGCAGGTAGGCACTAAGGCTCTGTCCTCGGTACTGGTAGGAACAGTTGACTACTAGTCGGTTCTTGCCATTGTGGCTCACCATATGGTGTGGGATGTACCAGGCCTCACAACCTTCCTCAACAGATACTTCAGGGTCACACTGGATGACAGAGCCTGCCTTGATCAATTTCTCCATCTCCACTTTGTAGGTTGCAGCCCGTACAGGATCTCGTGCCAGTCGCCGCTCTACCCCTCATAAGTTCGGCAGGACAGCTTCTTACGCCTCAATGCTATCTGATGTGCTGGACCGAACTTATCATTCAAGGCAGCCATCGTGTCTGAAAAGGGCATTGGAGAGTTGAGGCAGTTGTGTCTGCTATTAACCGAGCCTCTTCTAGTTGCAGGTGATCAACCAACACTTGATACTTAAACAGCTCCATGGCGTCTGGTGGTAATAGGTTCTCCAATGAGAGCTTAAGGCGAGCAAACTCACTTGGGTCACGACGGGAGAAGTTGCAGATGGTTGGGCGTGGTCCATAATAGCTGGACTCTGGAATGTGGGAGGTCCTGATTGGAGGCACTAGCTGTGGCCGCATCCATGACCCACCAGGAGGCTGCTGGGAATTGTATCCTGGCTAACTCTTGAGACCACCCCAAGCTGCAGGATACTTGGGCTCAGTTGGGTGCAAACTGGATGGCAGCACTGGCTTGAACCAAGGGTGTGGATAAGGAGCAGTGTTGTATGCTGATTGCCAAGCTTGTGACAGGCTCCCAAATGGCTGAGTAATAGGGGTTGGGACAGCCTCCTCCTTAACATATGGAAGCTCGTCTGTTCTCTGAGCACTGTTATGTGGTGGTGGCGGAAGTGGTAGGTCAGCAGGTAGCAGCCCTGCCGTCACTGGATCTGGCCATGGTGGTGGGGCAGGATAGTCGTCCTCTTCCTCACCCGCAGGTTCAGCCCTGCCCCCCGATGAGTCTCTACGTCCTCTCTGTATCTCTGACTGATGTAGCACAGTTGCTCCACATCATAATCTGCATAGCGGGCAGGGGGACGTATATGTCGTCTGGGGCATGGACCACGAGTCTCATACTCTGATTGTTGATCCATATCTGATGTGAACCCTGCGATCCGGCTCGAAGGACCATCAAATGTAGTGGAGAGAACGCTATTCTGTCTGGTAGGGGCTGGCTCAGGGTTTTATCGCCAGGTTCACACCGGGAGTGCCGGCCAGAGCACTACTTTAGGCCATTCAGAGTAGGTACGGAAGAACTGAGAGGCGGATGTAATAATCTCTTCTTCTCTTTACTTTTCTTGTGGAACATCACTTACAGGGTACAACCTTGGGTGGGTAGGTGTGGGTGTGTGTGGTTTTTCTATAAGAAAAATAACAAATTTACAATTTAGGGAAGGATAAATAAACATTATGAATTAACTCAACCTATAACAGAGCACTAGTCTAATATGAACAGGCAACAATCAAATGAGGTAGATAATAAACAAACACTTCAACACACTCGCACACAGATTTCACAGACTTGTCTCAATTTGTCAAGTCACCATCATTTAAACATACCACTTCCGGTAACGGAACTGGCATGACGCTCTTATTGTGAAAGTTCAACTTGTGCTACTTCCGGTGACAATTAGTGTTACGCATCGACGATAAACGCTACTTAAATTAGTGACAACACCCCCTAAACCGTACTTGAACCAAATAATGAACATACAAGTGTGATTTTAAATAACCTTGACATATTTACACTCATCATGCAGCAACAGGTGAGCTAGGTGGCCATCTAGCAGGCATGAACAACGAGCCGACACGGCAGGTAATTAAAGTGATTTAGCTCTGAACTGTCGTCTGCATCAGCCAATATAGGTTATGTACTAACACATCAACACGGAAACATAACACAGGTGATATGATGGCGGTACTTACTCGTCATTCACGCACACACGACTCGCAACTGTAGCTCACGCACTCACTTTTTCTGCTGTGTGACGTCACTCACAACCAACCCGTGAAGTGGCTCGCCCATAAAACTAGGACTGAATTGAACACTAACAAATATGTAATTAAAGGCAAATCAACACTAGTCAATACAATAAACTGGCGAGTTTGGGACCTTTTCTACAAACACACTTCATTCAAACTTGAGAAAAACAAAATAAAACTCACCAAAACCTTCTTGGTGTCCACTATTCCAACTAGACTCATCACCTCACTGTTGTGTGCCTCTGCCAACCAATCAAGTTGCAGTTTACATTCATGTCTGTCCAGACTCATACAATATATTTAGTGAAGACTTTGACTGAAGTTAATATAAAGGATTCAGTTTTGTTTGCTTTTTTTTTTTGGTGAAATGGAAATTATTACTATACTGACATGTATGATTCCAGTGAATCATTTCCAGTGAGAAACATGCTGTCTTCACTTAGAGGCTATTTATAGACTAGTACAGAGGACTGATAGAGAGCTTCATCACATGGTGTAATGACAATCACCTGAAGCACAAAATCAGCAAAACCAATGAGCTTTTCGTGAAATACAATGCTTCAAATATGGATGTTGCTGCAAGAACGCTACAAATTCTAAAATGTGGATGCTTCACACACATCTTCAACCCGGCAGCACAGAAGATCTGTACAATCACCACAGTTTCAAGATTAGTGTCACCAATTCAGTATCTGACCAAATACGAAATATGGTCACAATTTCCCCTTCTGTTCCTGAGTTATGGTGTTGACTAATGAGGAAGAAAAGTGTTTTTGCAGAACATTATGATGTCACAGTGAAGTTGACCTTTGAACTTTTGCATATAAAATGTCATTACTTCAGGATGGACAACCCAAAGACATAATGCCTTAAGCCTGGGCTGTCACCAGCACAGAGGCATAACAATCACCACCACCTCTTTTTAGCGAGTCCTTCTCTTCCTCCCTACAACTGAGAACAAGTTGCTGGCTAATTAGCTGCCAGTCCTCATATCTAACACCTCTCTTCAAATCTGGTCAACCATGACATAAAACTGAAGAATTCCACTCCCAACAGACAGAGGATGTACCAAATCCCTGTAAGGTTGACTCCTGTGCCAATGGATGAGGTTCAGGCCCTCTACAAGTGAATGAGTAATCCATGGTTCTTGTAGTAAATAAAGATACCAGCATTTGGTTCTGCATCAACTTCCACAAAGTAAATATCAGTCAGTCTTTGATGCTTACCAAATGGGCAGAATTGAGGACCTCACTAAGAGAGTGGGCCAAGCAAAATATATCAGCTCTCCTGATTTGTGTATAAGCCACTGTAAGGTGCCACTCACTGAAGCTGCAAAACCTCTTAGAGCTTTCACAACTCCTCAATGCCTCCATGAATTCACAAAGATGCCACCGTCCTACCGGGGGCACCCATAACCTTCCAGCAGCTGATGGACAAGGTCTTGATGGACACAGACTCCTTCACCACTGCTTATCAAGATGACAATATAATCTAAAGCAACATCTAGTCTGACCATCTCATTCATCTGAATGAGGTTTTGCAGAGGATCCAAGAGGTCGGTCTTACCATCAATCCCAAAAAGTGTACTTAGCCAAAAGGGAAACCAGCTACTTGAACTACATTGTTGGAGGGAGTGTCATTAGCCCACAGAAACACAAGTAGGAGGTCATTCAAGCCTGTGAGAGACCAACCACCAAAACTCAGCTCAAGTCATTCCTTGGCTTGGTTAGCTGGTACAGGCGGTTCATTCAAGGTTCTTCAGCATGAACTGCCTGCTTGACTGACCTGATACTACTGTCCCACTGCAAGGGCAGGGAGAAGACCAGAGGTCTGTGAGGGAGATTTGCTGTTCTGCTGTGGAGCTGGAATGCCTTGCAGCAAAGAAGGCAGTTGAGTGTTTAGTACTATTTGCTGGGAAGAGAATTCAGCCTAAAGACAGACCACAGGGCTCTCAAGTGGTTTGAGTCAATGAAGGACACAAACTTTCAAATCAACCACTGGGTCATGCCACTGCTGACTATGCTGACTATGCTATGCCACTGCTATTGGATAGGGAAGCAAAATGCAGTGGCAGGCTACATGTCTCACTAACTGCAAGCAGGGGGAAGAAATGTGAAGGAGCTTCACCAGTCAGGTGAAAAGCTCCTTTATTTATTGGTATAGTTTAATATATGGTTTTGGTTTATGTGATGTGTTTGTCAGCTAAACTTAAGACCCACTTCAGCTGATGAATACATTTGCTTCATTTAGTATTTTTTCATTTAAGAGTTTATTTCATTGTTTTATTGTTTGCTTTGATTTCTAATCATAATCTCTCTGAGGTCCATTTCCTTGCTGAGGATGGTGCTCTCGTGACCGTGCACATGAATGCTGCTTGGTCCACCCAGCACTGGCAATGTGGACTGAACCAATTGGAACTTTGGGATGGGGGAGGAAACAATGGGTTTTCTTTTGTGTATTGTTTTCTACCACCCTTAGTAAAATTAACTCCCAAATAGCATGTTGTAGAGTCCATGTACATCTTTAGGCCTCAACTGAAAGACTTACATTACGAACATTCTTACTGGCTATAACTGTTTGTTTAATGTTACCCTTTCTACTAGCACTTTAGTTTGATCCAGAAGTATTTTCAAGCCATTGTTTGTCTGTGGTCTGGGGACTCCCCGTTGTGTCAGTGTGAGTTTCCGTTGCTCTTATATCGATGGCATTTGTTTTATGCGTATTGACATGAAGAAAAAAAAGCATAGCTCTGAAGATCCTGGACCCCTTTTGGTTCTCCAGACTGCTGACTCACATCTTGATAACAGAGTTTTCAATCGTTACCCTAACACTCTTATCCTGTGATTTTTACCATTTTTTTGGGATTCTGGTTTTGACTATAGAATACATTTCCTTGAGAGTTGCTTTTTTCCCAATTTAATCTGTTGCTTCATTCCCCTATATTCCTACATATTTAACACCCACATAAATCCCACACTGCAGGCAGCTTTGTTTATTCTGTACACTGACATCATCATTTCTGCAACCACATCTGGCCTGGCCATAGACCTTCCATGATTTATTGCCACAAATGCTGCAAGAGAATCATGACAAATTATCGTCCACTTTGGCTAAGTCTTCTATAGGATTGCCAGAAGCTCTGCCGTGTATGCTGAAAGCTGATCAGAAAATACCTCAAATGCTGCTTTAACAGTGGTTTGATCACTGGAACTATCACTGTACATTTGTGGGCAGGAGCCCTGCACATCTCTCTGACGACTGCCTCCACCGGATGGTCTTCATCTGACAAATCTTAGAAGAGAAAAATCTATACCAGGCTGCAGCAACAGCCACTGCAGCATATGATGCCCACAAACAACAGGCCCCACTTTAAAGTTCCTTATTCCTACTTCCTCTGCCCTTTGTCCTATGGAATTAACAAAGCTGATCTATCTTTGTTTTAGTCTTTCCAGTGCTGCTAAAGAAGACATTTTGTTGGAAAATCTGATTCATATGTTTGGATTTTAACCTGGTAGCGGAAAGCTAACTTAATCCTCCCCAACTCCAGCAGAGTGTGACCCAATTCTATGAATAGAGCTGAAACTAGTGAAGTGGGGAATGCTCCGCCATATACTCTCAGAGCCATAGCTTACAACATAATCAGTTTAGCCAGTACAGTTGGTGCTGCAGAACCATAAGCCAAACAACCATAGTCAAGTACTGAGCCTATCATAGCCCTGTAAATCATTGTCATAGTTACTACTTCAAGACCCCAAGTAGAGCCATAACACATTACTTTCTCACACTTACTCATAATTTTCTTCACATGGGTTTGCCAGGTCATTTTTTCATCAAACCATACACCGAAGAATTCAAAAGCCCCAACCCTCTCAATATGGGTACCACTGAATGACAACATTTGCCTTGAGTTTTTCCTTTTGAAACCAAATATTTCATATTTAGTTTCATCAGGATATTTTAAATCCCCGTTCATTTGCCCAGACAATCACATCTTAATCTTTCCTTCCCTAGCATATCATGCTTTTCTCCCTGGGCAGGTTCCCATCTTCCCAAACCATATTTATTTGTCAAGCAACTCTTAAGATTAAGTCTCCAAAGTGGGTAAGCAATGGATAACTCAAACCATCTCTTCTTGGTGTTGTGTCAGAACTAGATTTAACTGCCCTCTTTAACTTGTGCATAATGAAAAATACATGAATTTCATCTGTGTTGTTATAGCAATATCGCAGCTTGTCTTGCTCTCTTTTGATTTTCTCATTTGTTGTTTTCTGCACCTACACTCTGAGCTATGAAGTTGCAAAATGACATTCCAAGCATATTTGCTAAATCATTATTTCATGCAGCCACAATTTCATTGTACTGAAGAACCAGAATATTTGCCACCTTAAATGCTGCTGTAAAGTGATGAATTAAGCTCCAGACCTGACTAACCAATGTTTGCGGCCCTAATTCACTGAAAAAGTCTTGCCTACTCTTTGTTTCATTTATAACCTTCAATCTTTTGTATTCAATAGCATACTGTTCAATAGCATGATGCCTGAGCTTTCTGTATACTTTGTTGTGTAGGCAGACCAGTGAACAGCAGACTTCATTCCACCAAGGGACAGTTGGCTTTCCACTGGCTACTTTTTTCATTGGAACTGTCTGAGATGCCATTGAAATTATCACCTCACATACTGAGTTACACTCATCTTTCCTAAAATTATTCCCACCTTGCCCTCTTGAGGATTCTACATTTAACATGTGACTCCTTAACTGAAGTTCTGCTAAACCTACTTGTCCATCATACCCCACTCATCCACTTGAGGTTGATTGGTTCTGAACCACGTTGGTCTTCCATCTTTCAGCACTTCTAAGTCATTCTTATCCATGAAGCTTTTCAACACCTGCCCATTCCCATCTGCAGCACTATTTCCCCAAAGTGTGTGCACTGAAATCCCCCACCCACAACACTGGTGGACTGATGTTTCCAATTATTTCTTCCAGCAGCTCCACCTCAAACATTTTGAGGAGGAGGATTAACAACTGAAACTTTCCCCTCAGAAATTCATACTTCAATGACACTTTCTATTTTTGCTTTTATACATTTCCTTTGATACTGCATTCTTCATGTGATAAATGTTGTACATTCCTGGGTTAGGGTTAGGGTTACACTGCTCTTTGGTTTACATATGCTGGGATGACAAAGTCTAGGGTAGGTTTTAGCTGTGTCTTATATATGTACTCAGGTGTCTCCTTAAATACCTCTGTGAATCTTTTAAGCTCTTGTCCATTAGCTGTCATTTCATCCTCAATCACAACACCAGTCAGGTTTTGGCTTCCATCTGTTGGCTGTGAATTTGCTTCAGAGTAACAAGAATAATTCAGTGCTTATAGCTCTTGAGGGGTTATTCCTGAGATTCCCATCAGTCTCCCAGCTGCAGAAACAACTTCATGTGCTGTGTCTGACTTCTTTTTTTTACCACCATTTCAATCTTGCACATTGCCTCTGCCACAAAAGCTAAAAAGGCCTTCTTGCTAACTACAACTGAGTCCTCTGGATTTGCAGACTCAGTCCCAGGGGTCCCCAGTTATCTGCTATAACCAGAACTCTGGTGGAGCTCCTTAATCCTTCCATCATCCTTGCTGCCTCTGCATGAGACATTTTATTTTCCCCATCTTATTTTCTGAATTGTTTTTACAAAATCTGAGCACTTTCAGAAAGATGGCAGGTGGTCCCCTCTACAATAAGAGCACTTCACAGGCTTTTTACATTACTACACCCTGGCCTCTACATACAGCAGCCACATGGTCATATTTTTGGCATTTGTAACAAAGCAAAGGGCATATGTAACCAACTGACACCCTCTCTGGCAGCACTGCAGTGCTATTCTTCACATTTGGGGTATTTTCTGTGCATGTCACACTTAAGATGTTCCACCCTTCAAGTTATTATACATCTCATGATCTGATAACTCAACTGAGACATTTTACATTACTCTCTAAATTTCAGCATTATCCTTTGATGCAAACTCCTCTACCCCCATTCCCAGTGAAGTAAAAATAAAGCTTCAGAGCTTTAGCCTGCTGACCAGCCAATTTACAGTTTATCATGAGCATCCCATCAGAGTACTTGCATGTATTACATCTCCTGGTTCTTTTTGACGTGCCTTTGACAGTTTGAAGGGGCTAACTCATCTGAAGCATGGGCCCTCTTCTTTCAGTTTAAAGAAAGCCTTGAAACCCTCTCCTTTCTTCCCCTCTATCTTTCTTGCCTTGTCCTTGTCATCCTCTCCTGCCTCTCTCTCTCCTCTTCATGTTCCTGTTCATGACAGTTTGCCATTCTCCCTCATCTCACTCCCTGTCCCCTTCCCGGGTATGACTCCACCTGCGGGCATGGGCCAGCGCTTGTGTTTCCTCATGATTCTTGATATTCTATGATTACATTGTCCAAATATCAGCAATCCTGAATGAACGAAAGCTGATCCACACCTTGTCCGCCTCGTTGGTCAGTTCTGGTCCCGTCTGTCCTGGGAAAAAGCAGGTCTACAGCTGACGTGGCTCATTCAACACGTGCAAACGTCGACCCGCTGCAGCAGTCAAAAAGAAGTGGCGTAAAGAGTACCTCGTTTTACCGGACCTATAGGCCGCAGGCCGATATTCCTATCCACCGGTTACCAGTACACTGCCCGTAATCCATTGTCTGTTCAAATTGATTCAAACCGCTGCAACAATACTGAGCAAACACATTCAAATCTCCGCCCAAACTCCTGCCCCTGAGGTAAAGTGGCTGCAGACGTTGTAAAAACTGGAGGCCAAGGCGTGAGATTAATACCGATAGTGGACTTTTCTGCTGCTGTATAAATATAACTGTCTGGTTTTTTGTTTGTTTTCATATAGCCGCAGAAAAGACACTAAACTTAATTTAATTTTTCCATATTAATATACTTAGGGGCCTCCATAGACTGTGTCGTAGCTGTAGACTCTAGTCTACAATACATTTTCTAAGTTCTGTAAGACAGGGGTTTACACATACCTTCATGCTTTTAAAGGCCTAACTGTTGTACACGCAGCTGTGGGGGTCCCTGTTGTCCTTCACACCCCCAGAGAGGCTGACCCAACGCTGCAGCAGACAGAAGACAGTCTGCATGATGCAAATACATAAAACTGGAGTGCCAAAAGCAACACACTCATGTGCCCCATGACTCATGTGTGCCTCAGCTATCAGTAGTTGCAAAAATAAAAATAAAAATTTGGTAAGACAAGGTTCAAGCCTGTGATGGTGGACATGGCAGTGGAGGGAGAGAACAAACAGGGCAGGCTCCTTCTATTTGGACCAAGAGTTAATGACCCCCGATTAAGCAGCAGTGCTGGGGACATGAGGCAAACAATAAATTGTAAATTTGAACCAGTGTCATTCTCATTATGTCTTTTGGGTGTGGATTTAAATTGTTTAGAGCATTCAGTATCTCCAGATAGATAATAATAGTTGAGGTTTGAAAAAGTTAGATTTCCCATTTGCACTAATGTGCTCAGCTGTCCGGCAATAGCGCAAATGGAAACACAAGCCAGCCTTTTGTGTTTATACACACAACCACTAAACGTGTGTACCATAACAGCCTATTTACAGATTACATCTGAGGATAGTAGCACTAGTCATATGGCCCGATTTTACCTTATCTTTCTTTTTGTTGTATCACACTAAATCTCGTTGATAAAAGCCTGTGGGCGCTTCATGTGTAAATCTTGTCAAAGCGCGCATATCCTCGTGATCGCTCTATAATTTCTGTGTGAAAAGCGACCCATGAATTATGAGTATACGGTAAATCACCACTCATATGACCAGCGCTGCACAAACCAAACCAAACCAAACCAGGCTTTCAGGCTATACGAAGTGTCATCACCAGAGGGCAGTACGATGAAGGGAACATGAAAGATGTCGGCGATGGCACCATAACAAACCTCTCTTGCTCTTTCATAGGAAATTATTATTAATACAGAAGTAGGGCACCGTCATTGCATTAGCATGCTACAATGCGACTGCTTATCGCTGTAATAAAATCTCTATATCGCAGCAATGAATGCGGGCAGCTTCATCACCGCTGCGTTATTACAGCATCACGGTTTCTGCTCCGAAAGCTCCACGACAGTGGCCCGCCTATCTCTTCTGTCCAATCACACCATCCCATCGTTTTTTGGTTAGAATTTCAAAAATAATTTGCTCTGATAAGCTTTAAGGGCGACATCCTTCCTCCTACAGCTCGATTTACACTTCAGATGAACCATACGATGTGATGTCAGCGAGGATATTTCACCAGGAGCTCTGCTGCGTTTAGACATCTAGCCTGTGCCAAAATTTGAAAGAGATCCCATAAGACACCGCTGTGGCACTGGTTCATGGAGGATGATAGGTAGGTTTACTGTCGCGAAAGAAATGGACCTCGTCTGGAAAGTGCGTTGCTCGCGCAGATCGACTCGCCTCTCTCAGTCGCTCGACCTGCGCACGATGATTTCAGCACATGATAGCAGAAACGCACTTTTTACATTGTGGCAAAATCATTTGAAAATGAGCGGGAAGTGGCCGTGACATCACATCTTTTGATAATATGCGTAGATGAATCCATGTTTTCCGTTTTGTATTGTTGTTATTTTTTGTGTTGTTTTTTCAGCGCGCGACTCTGGGATGGCACCGAATGACCAGTTACACGGAGGAAGGCTCGAGTTATGGTTTTAATCATATTTAAAGTAAGGGTTGTTTTTTTTTTATTCTCAAATATCAGTCCTGTAAATTCAAGCTTCGATTACTTAAGTTATATTTGCAGCTATCTTAGGTTATATCCTGTGTTTGCAAAATGTTTAAGCCGATTGTGCATACGTCTGTGTGTCTGCTATAGACAGGCGTCTAAGTAAAGAAAGAAACATAAGAAGTTATCATAGTCAGTGCATCCGATGAAATTCGGTATCTGCCCGAGATCATTTTCTGAACGTCGGATCACAAGACAGCGAGGGGCTATAGTGCTCTAACAGAACGTGGAAAAGTAGGCTAATTACTGTTTATACATTGTTCCCATATAATTATGATCCACAATGCCAAGATAGAATAAAAATGCCAGCTGACTCAGAGGTAGAATATGCTTTGCAGCTGAACTATATAGCATTATAGGCTCATGTTGAAAATCTTAAAGTAATAGTAATAGTAAAGCAATAATAATAGTAATAATCATTTTGAATCTGGAGATACAATTATACAGATAGAGCTGTGGGGATTTATTGCCAGTCTGGGTACTGACTGAACACTAAAGTCTGTATGCCATCAATAGAATATAAGCCGTGGAAGTGAAAAGTGTCATAGGTCGCCTGTCATTGTGTAAAATGCCCATCTGCATCTTGTTGGACAGAGCTTGGTAAAAGTAGAGTGAAAGTGATCCATAATAACCTCATATATCATTGTTTTGTTTACTTAATCTGTGAGCATCAATTGTAGCAAAGGTTATATGTTAAAAGTTATTCATGAGTGTGTATATGTATATATATATTTAATGAAATGAATTTAAACCGATTTACATGTAAAATAAAACAACAACAGTCACTTCATTTTGGATTCTAAACATCCATATTGCAAGAGAAAATCAAAGGAAGCATATTTTTCTTGTTTATTTTTCAGGTATGTCTTCAGGTACCTCTTCTTTAACCCTTTTGTGGTGGATTCTTGAGACATAAATGTAAAAAAGTAAACTGTTGCAGTGAGATATGGTTTTGCATACAACACTGTTGTTTTTTTTTAACCTTTGGAGAGTTTCCTTTGTCAAGCCCATGTGTGATGTAAGGGGTGGTGCCATAATGCAGGCTCCTTGGTCTCCACTGCCGTCTGCATTATAACATTTTTTCCACACAGCAGGTCAAAAACCTTGGCTTCTATCTCTTTATATTTTTTGCAAGAATGGCTGAGAAGTCAGTAGCTGACAAGCTCTGCGATGCCTCTGCCAGGGGAAACCTACCTGAAGTGTTGTTTTTGCTGCAAAATGGAGCAGATGTTAATGGATTTAATAAATACAACAGAACTGCATTGCAGGTTGGTACAACTCACTTCCAAATGAGTTTGGGTCAAAGTGAACGTGAAAAAGTGTATTTGTTTGTGGTGATTTCTTTTTTTCTGCGGCATGCTTGACTTCCTTATTATGGTGTGCTGCTGTAGAGAAGGCCCGATGCTATGCTATCTTCAAAAATCTAGTCGACTTTGTTCATTATAACAATGAACAAAGTCGACTGGACATTTGATAAATATCAGCCGAAATAGTATAAATAGATATATGAATATTTTTCAAATGAATCTGTGTGTGAATCTGTGGAAAGAGTGCAGAGAGGAGTTAGCATGATGAGCTAGCTGATCTGAATACTGAGTGAAAATAGCTACACAGCTAAACAAAATCATTCTGAAATTCATAGTTTTGCTGTTAATTATTTCATATCAGATTACCATAAGTGTGTGTGTGTGCGTGTGTGTGTTTAATAGAACAATTAGATGTTATTTTATCACTATAAGTTTCATAGTTTAATGTTGTTCCAGCATATGTTTTGCACCTTTCATTCCTGAGAAAAAAAGTTATTGAGATATACAAAAGAATGAGCCCATTTTAGTATTATGGTAATAAAAGGGAGGCAGGGGACAAAGCAAAATTCAGTTTAAGATGGTGGAGTGTAAGAGTGAGAAAATGGTGGTGATGAGGAAGGAAACAGTGAAGGAGACCTCCTCTTAGCTACACTACATATGCCTGCTTGCATTTTTTTTACAGGTCTAGGCTGTTTTTAATACAGTGTGAAATCAGGTTCAGGCAAAGTCAATATCAGTAATACTAACATTATTATTATTAGTGGTAGTAACAATTTTATTGATGATAATAATAACAAGCACAATCACTGCAGTCTTTTTAGTCTGCTCATGTTAATATTTAAGCACATTTCATATGTAGCTCTAAAGTTTTTTTTTTTTTTTAATGTTGAAAAAAGCTGCATGGTCTCTTTTTCTTATCAGCCAAATTGTTAATAGGCCGTTATTACTTAAGAACTAGTCTACCAGTGTTAATTGCCTGTTGTGTAGTGATGCATAAAAGGATAGACTTTACTTTATTGACTCCAATTTGAGAAATTCTTTAATGTAAGTCACCCTGTATGTTTTCAGCAGCAGTCACACCCAAATTCTTCCACACACGTGCTGAGTCACTCCTCGTTCTGCATCCAGTTCATCCTCCGTCTGTCTTTGCTCAGGTGGTGAAACTGGGGAATTCCGCCGTGGTTAAGGCACTTCTTGAAGCTGGGGCACACCCGAACCTACGCGATCCGGTCTGCGGCCTCACCGTGATGCACGACGCAGCGCGCGAGGGATTCGCAGATTCTGTTCGCGTGCTGGTGGACTACGGGGCAGACACGAACATGATCGATGAGAAAGGTCACCTGCCACTGCACCTGGCCGCCAGGGAGGGCCATCTGCAAGTGATCCGGCTGCTGATCGGGCGCACCGCGAACCCCCAAACGGCCAACGGCCAGGGATACACCGCCCGGCAGCTCGCGCTCCGGTATGGAAGGATGGACATTGTCCAATACATGGACGAATATCTGAGCTCACGTGAGTGGTTCACTTTTTAAGATTGTCTCTAAATAAGAATCCAAGCCGTACTCTAACTTTAGAGATGTTTTTTTGTTTGTTTGTTTGTTTGTTTTTTAAACTTATATTTTATCTTAAAAAAGAGCTAAATCTCTGTGCAGCAGTCTGTTACCGAGTATTCAGTAAGAAGTTGTGGACTTTTGTGTGGACATTTTATGAATAAAAAATATTTCTGTTTCTCAACCAAAACAAAAAAAAACAGGACAAAACTGTGAAAGCAACGGGTCTATAGTTAATAAACCAGTGTGATAAAGGTGGAAGGCATATATTGCGAATGATATCAGACTCTTGATAGTGCATGGAGAATGAAGGGAACATGCGATTGCTATAATTTTCTTGCGTTGTGTAGCGCATCTCTATGACCCGGCCTTCTATTTGTTTCATTCAGGCCAACATGTGAGTTTAAATCAGCAGTCTAATGAGGGAAACAGGCCAACATCAGCATATAACAGAGAACAACGGCTTCCGAATTTAACGCAATAATAACCCTAATAGACCTTTATGCTTCTTACTTGAAGCTGCAGCAAATATAATGTCAGCGCATATTTGAGGCATTCAACGGATCCGAATAAGAATCAGAAAAACTTAATTGCGGCTCGCAAAGCGATGAAAATTTACCTTTGACGTGTCTCAACACATGAATTAATGGAGCAGAAATATATACAAAGCATTAAAAGATGAATAAATACCATCATTCAAAATCAGATTCAGAAATTTTTTTTAATCCCAGCAGGGAAATTGTTTCGTTGCAGTACAAGTTGTTCACTACAGAGATAGAAAGAGGGATAAAATACCTAAAAAGGTATATAATGATAATAATGATGACAATAAAATGTGCAGATGTGAATGGGCCAAACGTCTACCTTTCAGAAATATCATGTATTTACATATAGATGTACAAGCAGTTTGGCTGTAAAGTGCAAGTACTAACTCCTTCAGAGGCTTTTTCTAATGTTAATGGAAGCTGGAATGACTGATTTTTCCTGCAGAGGGATTTTATAACGGCAGCCTGATGGGAAAAGTTGAAATAAGTTGTGTGTGTGTGTGTGTGTGTGTGTGTGTGTGTGTGTGTGTGTGTGTGTGTGTGTGTGTGTGTGTCTTGTGTAATGAAGGTTGCTTTGTGCCTGCAGAGAGATGACAGTGAGGACTGTGTGGTGCCTGTTATTTTACTTGTTTTGTTTTTAACAGAAACCAAGTAGATGGTCACCACCTCTGTACGACGGCTGTGTCATTATATGTGGATTATGCTCCAGCAAACTGAAAATGCTATTATAATAGCAAAGTAATCACGAGTTTATTTCGTTTTGTTTTATTTTAAGCTCAACAGTGAGCTCTTTGTAGAGTCTGTCCTCCTCAGTCAGGCGCTGAACGCTCATCATTACACTTCATGCTTGTTGACGGCCCCGGTGTTCGCGGCGTCATGATGAAGGGGTGTCATCAATGACACCAGTCATTTCGCTACAACCAATTTCAAAGTGTGACAGTGCTTTCGTGTCTGATGTTTCGTTTGACATAGGTGGGCGATCTAATTACTCTATATAGCATACAGTCACAACAGGAGGAGGCCTGCTTGAATGAAAGCAGAGCCTGATGTGCAGGCAGCAAAACAAGCGTTTGACTAATGGAAAGTGAAAGTCCTCATGACACTGCTTCTCTGCCCACTCTGAGCCCTGTGTTAGTGTGTGTGAACATGAACTTCAACCTGATTAAAGGTTTAGGTTATGGGGAGAGTTCAGTATTGTGATTATGAATATGAATATTATGAATAAATGTGTCCTTCTGTCAGTGTTGCAAAATCACGTTTTATTCAAGTCATGGAGAGTTTTTATTGTTTGTTGTGTATTGCAGAGAGTGAGCAACAATACAACATATTACTGCTCGAAACAGTGTTATTTATGTGTGTGTGTGTGTGTGTGTGTGTGTGTGTGTGTGTGTGTGTGTGTGTGTACGTGTGCAACCATATACTAACAACCTGATTATTTTTTTTTTATCTAAATCAACGTTGTAAATCGTCTAAAAATAATTTCAGTCACCATCGTTTTACTTGTCCGTTTAAATCTAATAGTATTTGACAAATGCTAATGAATTGATGTTCGGATGAGCTAAATCCTTTTATGAAGCTATTTCATTAATAAAAACTTCAAAATGTTGAGTTATTTTTCCAGCCACTCTGCGCAGCTGTAGGCCTACCGCTTCCTGACCCCAGAGCTGCTGCAGGCCTCATATTTTAGCTCTATTTAAACTCAGATGACCTCAAGGTGGTCACATTTATGAAGTAGAACCTCTTTTATTTCTTGCAGCAACGCCGGCACAAATTACATGTTTTAGAAAACAGAGGACTGACAGAGGCGAACTAAGAATAATCTGTCTTTCATTGTGCTGTGTGTGATCCTCAGTCCTCTCTGTGTGTCTGTCGCGCCATTTAACTGCAACAGCACTGTTAACGCACTCATATTCATGCACAATGTCAGCACACAGAGTGATTTTAGTGCCGTCTCCAGGCCGCGATATCATCTCTTTTTTTTTCCCTCAAACGTTTCCACAAAGTCCTCGACATGTTTGCTCAGATTGGATTAATTTTGATGTTGCTGTCTGAATGCGGATGAAGAATAAAGCGCTAACTAACGATAAATTATTTAGCTACCTGAGACCGCTTCGTTACGTTTAACTTACTTTAAAATAGTTAAAAGATCCTTGTGTGCAGGCCGGGGAATGGATGTGCAGGTTATTATTTCTTCTTTCTTCAATTAGCATGAAAAAATAAAAAGAAGAAGGAGGAGTCCGCCGTATATGGACTTCAATCCGGCAGTAATATGACGACGATTCGGCTGTACAGGGTCTGGATTGGCTGCACTGTGTGAGAAAGAGGCCGAGCCACAGCAAGACCTGACGCGACGAGCAACGACATCTGTGTCCAAACGAGTCTAACCTGTATCAGAAATTGGCAGTAAGGACTCTTTCTGTCCTCTCTGCGTAGATAGGATTTTAATGTGGTATATTAAGATACAATGAAATAAGCCCTTATTGATCACACAGAGGGGAATTTCGGCGCCACAGCAGCGCAAGGACAGAAAAAGAAAAACACAGTTACATAGAGAAACTTAAAAAGAGTAAATTATTGAATATGTGTGGAATACGAATGAAATAGAAACTTGAGCAGTTAGACACAAAACGCAAAATTAAAGGCACTAGCATGCAGTACCCACAATTAAACGACTCAAGCAAAGGGACGTTTAGTAGCAGCAAAGTCAAGTATTTCTAACAGTAACATGGCAGCTGTAACTTCTACAGCCAATGTGTGTGTGGTTTATTTTGGGCAAAATTGACTGTCTTTCCTTTTTAAAATCACATTTTGGTCATGACTTATGCTTAAACATCACTTCAGGTTTATGTCTTCTTTTACTTCCATGCATGCCATGGTAAAATACACACAATATGGTGATGTTTGTTTCTCATGTTGTGTGCCTGTATTATTATTGCACTTATTTGCTGTGGCATGGTTAGTGTTTATGCTTGCACAAGGACACATTTTTGCTTAAACTCATTCGTTTTTTGCTCTCTCTCTTTCACAGACTAAAAGAGGAGGAGGATGAAGATGAAACCTTCTAATGCTTCTGCTTTTCTGCTTATGTCTTTAACTGATATTTTAACATTTGTTTCTGAAATGGCTTAATAAATCAGCTGCAATGAGAAACAGTGTGTGATATTTGCACATTTATGCATATTTGCGCATTCTGTGTGGTGAGACAGGGGAGATCAAGCATATGTTTATGAGTAAAAATGTATAGTTTGGCATACCACGACAAAAAAGTACAAAAATATTGATTAATATACGACTCATGATAATGTTTGGGTAGAATAGTTTTTTGGATTGTTGTTTGTGACCAGTGCAGAACAGATGACATCATCTCGAAAGTAGATTTTGGTTGAGATATTTAGGAAGTGTCACTCCTGCTTATGTTTGCAACAGTCAACTGAGTGTCAAAATGAATCAGATCATGTAAAGACTTCAGAGGAGGGCTGCATTGTGAAATTGTTCTGTTTATCTACAACAAGGCAAAAGATGCACCAAGAGTGACTGTCCACCAAAATAATGCCTAATATACACTGAGTTACTAGTTACTAGCTGCACCTGTACAGGTTATGGCAGGTATCAAAGAAACACTATCTCATATCGTCCTTTTTGAGGATGCTGCATTTTATTGAAGGCCATCTCTAATATTCTGGGGAGCCCTATGGATAAAACATGAGAAGGACAAAATAGTAACCCCCCCCCTCCCCCCCTTCCTCTGCTGCTTGATTGATGTGGATGTAAAAACATAAAATAAAATGTAATTTTGCCAAAGCATCAGGGCTCTTCTATAGATAATGTGACATATGTCTACCAAAATAAAAGGCAGCAATAAAGATCCCTGCTTGCTCACATTTTTATCTGTGTGGTTGTGTGTGCGTGCGTGCGTGCGCGCGCTCGTGTGTGTCAGACTAAGGTCACCTGACAATCGTGCGCGTCTGTGAGCCTCTTCACAGCTTCCTTTTTTTCTTCACTTGTGAGTAAAACTAAGTTTATTGTGCGCAAAACGTCCAACGTTATGTTCTTTGGAACGGTTTTAGACCGAGGGGACTCCTCTTTTTTAGTCTTCTGTTTAAATATCGAACTATTAAAAGCATTTTTATCGCCAAATATTTCGGCTACGGCGGCCCTTTGCCGTGGAAAGCACCGCGGCGAAGTTAGTTCCATGTTGGATAAGCAGCGCCTTCTTCCTCGGTGTCTCGCGGCGCTGGCTGCAGGAGGACGGTTAACTCTTCTTCCTGTCCTCCGCTCCACCACGGGGGGTTTATTTAGGGACCATCAATATATATGCAACACTGTTTAATACAATACCGATGTTTTTTCAGTACTCGCCTATTAAAAAAATATCATTATTATTAAAAAACGTTCCTGCGTATTGCCTCTAGATCAATACCAAAATGTGTCACTACACTGGCCACACAGGACACACCTCCGTATTATGGATTTTAGTGCATCTTCTAGTTTTAATTCTTGTATAGTCACACATTTTGGTATTTATTTGGAGTCATTGAATCCCATTGAAGCTACTGAAATATATATATATATGTGTGTGTGTGTGTGTGTGTGTGTGTGTGTGTGTGTGTATAAAAAGATGCACTAAAATGAAGTGGGAAGAGGTGTGTCCTACTAGGCCAGTGTATTAATATGTTTTGGTATTGATTTGGAGTCACTGGGTCACATTACATAGAAGGTGTTGAAAAACCTCCATTATTTTCTGTAAGATATTTATGTGAAATAGATGACTTACACCTTAGCAATCAAAGTAAGTGTGTGACATGAGAACAATTTACCAGAATTTCTAAATAAAACAAATGACTAACATTGGCATAGTGGCACAATCATCATAAAGGTATATAAAAACATTGTCATTGTTTCAGTGGAAATAAAAAAATGACAGCAGTTTTTTTCCAGTGTCTTTCATTTAATGTGACCCAGTGAAAGGACAAAACAGGACACACCTCTTCACAATACATTTTGATATTGAGTGGGAGTCACTGGGTGACATTGGCATGGAAGCTATTGAAACAAGTAATAAATTTTGGATAAATATTTTAGAAAATAGAAGTAGTACCAAAATCCAATTTAAGAGGTGTGTCCTATTTGGTCAGTGTAATAAAAACTGTTATAATATTTCAGTAAAATAAGGGAATTGCACATCATCCATCAAAATAACTGTGCTGCATTAAACCAATTTAGTATATTTTTAGAACAAAACTTTCATTATTACTGGCAAGGCATTAAAACAAACATCATTTTTTTTGTCATTTTAACAGTAACTTATTGATGGTCCCTAAAAAAGCTTTTGTGAACAGGCTAACAACCATTAACCAAATGCTGCTTAACATACAATTGTTAGTTAATGTATTATATTTAATTAATGTAATACCATATTTACAGCATATTCTGGATTACAATGTAAAGGATGCCCTACCTCTCACTTGAAACTGGCCTTAACAAACAGAAAGCAGTTATCAGTTATGGATTTACATGTAATAATGTATATGATCCTCTGCAAAGGCTGCATTTGCATTGTGAGAGGTTATGCCATGTGGTCAGAGAGATAAATTGCATTTATTTAGTATTTAGTCCAGAAGTCAGTTGCAAGACACATCTATTCCTGGAATTTAAAAAAAAAAAAAATGCATTCTTCCCTTTCTAGTTTGCACACAGGAAATCACACCCACTGGCAGTTATGTTGTGTTGCAATGTCTATTTATTATTTGCCTGTAGTACATAGCATATGCATATTTATGCTTACAAACAAGGTCTAACAAGCATCCACACACAAACATACAACACACAGAACCCATTCACATATGAGCAAACCTTGATGTTCAGTCCTGTCCTAAAAGCAGAAAGTCCACCCAGAAGCAGCATTCACTTTTCACTCCTGTGAGTTTGAACATTTGAAATAAATAAGTCTCAGCCAAGATTCAAAGACAGAGCCTAGGCTCTGTCTGGCCTGTGATTAAGCAAGGTTTTGTGCAGCTGTTTCATTGTTAGTGAATGTCAGACCCTCAGTGTTGACATCCATGAGTCATTTTCCTGGGATATGAGCACATTTTCTAACTCAGAGCTGTTAGCACATTACAGGAAATCTACTTGGGAACAAGAGTTCAATCAGCTCATAAGTTAGCTTCCCACAAAGTGCCACACTGATTGGTATACATACAGCTTTGGGAGAGCAGTCATCACACGGATCAGGACATGTATGTGGATTCTATTCTTAATTAAACTGATTCTTCTGAGGCAATACACATGCACACAATGACATGGTTTAATGTTGTTTATCCCACCACCCCATGCACTGCCGGTCCCACGCAGCGTTGACTGGCTCCAGACTGAAATGAAAACTCTGCAAAAAAGGTCTTTATATAAATCCGGCATCCGCTGTTCCGCAGGACTGTTGCAGTGAACGGAAGATGAAAGGTGGAGGGAACTGGTTGTGCAGACCTACAACCAGGGGATGAGAGAGAAATCCAATCGAAACACCACAAGACACTGACAATTTATTTATTAGTTTTGTGACAATGTAGTTGACAATTTTCTGGACACACCTTTTGTATTCTTCATGACATGACATGTACAATGACAGCTCTGCAGCAGCATTTACAGTCTAGGCTGCCAGCGAATCACCCCCCTTCGTCTTGTTTCTTGAAGTTAACTAGATCTGCTCCACATTTTAGCAGCTGATGATGAACCCTCACTCATGTGTAACCTAAGGCCATGAGGCTCCACCTTACTGATGGAGGACAATGTACAACATAAAGAGTTACATAGATTAAAGCACTGTGCAAAGACTAAGGTGCTGACAACCCCCCACCCCCCACCCCCTCCCCATCAGTTTTTTCTCAAACACACACACAAAGGCCTTAAAGCCCAGTACAAACACACACACAAGCAGGTACGCACACATGTACACAGATCACTAAAGGCATGTTTTCAAATTGTGTTGGATCTGTATCATGCCCTCTGTACAGGGGGGCTCGAATGATTTATCAGTTCCTGCTTAATTCAAAGTCTTACAGACCCACCTGTAGGCCAGTTAGCATAGGGAAGGAAAATATAACTGAACAATTGTATTTCTTTGTGCTTTAATAGTAAATTTTAAATTGTGGTGAGGAGATCGTTTAGATTGAGGCCTCAACCTGATGTGAGGAAAATAAAAAAAGTGGAACCAAGTAGAACCTTTCTAAACTGAGAACACATTGTCAGCAACGGCTGCTTCTGACCACATCACGTAGATAAGTGTCATTTGCCTTCACCAGTGTCATAATGGTGTCACCTGCTGCATTAGGTGCTTCCCTTGCAGTGTTTGCTTTAGATCTGGTTTGACCACAAAACAGGATTAAATGAGCTCACCCTCCGGCATGTTCTTATTTCTCTCCTTAACTGAGTCATATTTTAACTCCTGTGGCGTGTATTACACAGCAAGATTGACATGGCTCAACATGTCTCGCTAGCTCATTGATCTATCTTCATAGTGTACCCCTCAGGTCTATCATCACAGACCACTGCAATGGTAATGAGAATGTAGGTAACACAAAACATAAGCTTTAATATGACACAATTACTGGATGCATACGGTCAACTCTTGTCACAAGTCTGATTAATAAGTGCAAATATCTGATTCGTATCAATGGTTTGTCAAGTGGTCCACTTGTGCTTCAGCCAATAATCTGAGGTCTCGTTGTCATGAGAGGTCATTAGCTTAACAGCAACAGTCTACCAGCTATCCATCCCATTGGTGACTAAAGCGCATACTGTATTACCTTTTGCCATGTCTGTGTTGTTGGTAAACACTGGTTCAACTGAGCCCTTATGCTGACTGACAAAACACACACAGAACAGATTTCACAAAGCCACAGGACAATCAATCGATCGACCAAACTTATTTTTCTCCTAAAAGATCTAGATGACTCGAGGCCAAGTGGAGGCCTGTGGTATGTCTGCACAATATATCTGATGTTCGCAGTCTGAAGTCCGATGTTCACCTTTAGCAGTCTTTACATCACACGTCTGCATGTGTAACAGTTCTTGCAGTCGATATGACTCTGCAACAGGCGTCTGTCTGGAGACACATCAAAGCATCTGGCAGACCTTCTGAAGGGCATTTCTTTCCCTTTGTCTTGCAGTGCGACACTGAAGTAATTAGGCTTCAGCAGTCCAACAAACACAGTCTGCAGCCTGATGATGGTGGTCACATGTCTATCCTCCAGCATTCTGTCGCTCTTCATTTCAATGTTAGGGATTAAATAAAGGAAGTGTGTGTGTTTGCGTAAAAAGCGGATCTTGGAAAGGTTTCTTAATCATACCAGTTAACCGTCATCCATTCCCCTCGACTCCCCTTTGTCCTCTCATCTGTATCCTCCTTTCCTCAATCCAGCTCCTTCCTGCTCGTCGTTGAACCCAGCACTAGTTCCTCCAATCCTGTCCAGCAGGCCAAGTGAGGAACTTGTGCAGCACACACATGCACGCACGCATGCTTGCACACACACACACACACACAAGCACACACACACAAAGTTCATCCTTAATCTTTTACATCGTCACTGCTTTATATCACTGCTTTACTAATCCAGGACACAGGTTAGCAAGATGAAAGTTGTGTGTATGTCCATTTGTGTGCATATTGTATGTATGTGTGTTCAGTCTGGTCCACAGGTGTCTGTGGGCATATGTGTGTGCGTGTGTCAGTTGGTCTCATAGGAGGAGAGCAGCGCGGCGTCCACAGGCTCCATGCAGGAGGGGCAGGTGAAGGATCTCATCAGCCAGTCGTCTATACAGTCCATGTGGTAGATGTGCATGCAGGGCAGGAACCGGATGGGGTCTCCATACACAAAGTCCATCATACAGATGACGCACCTGTGAGGGTGAACACAGACACTCGCTATTTCCCCATCAACTCCAAACTACACTTTGTTTGGGGATTGGATATGGTCAGCTCAAAAAAGGTAGAAAAAACTGGATGTTAAATTGAAAGTACAAACTTTATTTTGTAGTGTCATTTGATGCTACGCAGACTACTTTAAAATGTGAAGGTGCATCACACAGTGCATCAGTGGGTGTTTCGTCTTCATAGACTTTTAAATATATGCAATTATATGCAAATAGCCCCACCTCAAATCGCTCCCTACAGCGTAACGGTAACAGGTAACATGAGCCTTTATCTTGACTACCTTAGCAACCTCATCATGTGTTGTTGAAGTTAGATAAAGCTTGGTCCTGATCACCACCTCTGACAAGTTGCCTACCTTGTAAAGATAAACATCTAGATGTGTTGTTAGGAATAAAGGCTTTGAACGCCATAGACAGTCTCTGGAGAAAGGCATCTAGTGCATTACTGATGTTGTATCATAGTAACATTACCCCTCCTGATTGGTGTTTGTGTGCTCACTTGAGCAGAAATACCACATGCATAGCATTGTTTTGGGGGTTATTCAAGTTAAACATAGTATTGTATCTTTGGTCTCTGATGTGGCTAAATGTCCACATCATTGCTATTTCTGTATTTTGTGCTGTGGGTTGAAAGGAGACATTTTGAAACTCTGCAAAAGAAAAACATGTACCCACACATGTACCTGGCTTCTCCTGTGATAGCCTTCATTTCGCTGTAGCATTATGCTAACAGTATGGAAAGTCCCACACCACAAGCTGATGGGATTGGTTCATTAGATATGTGACAGATGAAACCCCGCCTTGTCTCAATCTGTGGTTTTGACACTACAGTTTCAAAGTGAAAACGCTCAGCCATAGAGCTAACTGCTTTTTTTGCTGCTGTTAAGTTTTGTAGCATGAAAAACCAAATGGACATGTTAAAAAAGCTTTTAACTTGCTATAAATGCATTAAACTATGTGTTATAGATTCTATAATACATGGACTGCTTTTACAGACTTTACTATAAAATGCCACAATATGTGATAACAATATAAGGAAATATTGAGTTTGTATAACCATTCATGTCGGTATTACAGCGGTGCATACACACTAATAATGACAAAGTAAGCTCTCATGGTTTTGAATTTATTTACATGGGTCAACAGAAAGTTGTAAATTGTTCAGCGGTGGTTTTGTGGTTGCACTTTCCATCTACTAATAAAAGATCAGACACTTTTTGAATGAAATGTTTTCAGAAACTATGTCTGAGATTATTTTTTAATCCTATTTTCAGACCAGGAATTTAGCTAATTCTATTTAAAGCATTTTTTTAAGACCAACAAACACCCTGCTTAAACATAGATTATGGCTCTAAAAGAAGGCCACTCTGTGTCTGACCACCCAGGGTTTCTACTCACTCTCTGATCTTCTTCTCAGAACCATCCCGCCCTGGGTCATACACGCCCTTCGGGAGGTGCTGGATGAGTCCGATTCTCTGGGCGATGCGGACCTGCTCCTCCTCTGTCAGCTGAGTGGCCAGACGGGCTTGGCTGGGTGTCGGGTGGTAGACAGGCACATGGAGCTGCTCCTGCACAAAGAGAGAGACCACATAAAAAAGAAAAAGTCAGACGAAATAACCATCTAGTGAATCTTGTCTGCTATAAAAAAATATTATCCTTTGGTTTTGGCCATAATGTTCAGTTTTGGTCTCATCACCCTAAATGACTTCCAGAGGCTTTGAGGCTTGTTGATGTGCTCTTTAGCATGCTGTAAGTGGGCTGCTTTGTGGCGTGAGCCACAAAACAGCTTTTTTTCTTGACCGTGCAGCCGTCCTTATCTAGCCATCTACACATCTACATCCCATATCTACATTTCAACTTCCTTTTCTCACAGGTCCATAGACAACGTTTCCCATCTGCTCAATACTTTCACAAATTCTAGCAGGGCGTGTAAATGTATGAGCACAACTTGAAAAATTGGAAGATAGGATTTCCAGAGAAATACACAGAAATAAAGAGCTGGTTCTCAGGGTTGGGTGACAGAATGGTTTGTGGCAGGAAATATGTCAAGAGGCCTCCAAAGATACACTGCAGACTAATTTTCTTGTCGCATAAGATCTGCTTACCAAATCTCTCTCTCCACTCTCAATTCTACCATTGTGAGATGTTCTTTTAACAAAAGCAGAAGATATTGTTCTTGTTATGACTTTTGATGAAAGTCAAGCCGAGTCTAGCAGATGAAGCACAAACTTGGGAAATGTTCTTTTAACCATGGCACAAACACTTCCTATGAACTGGGACACAAGTGTTTACTTTAACTCTGCGTGGTGGAATAATGTCACCACCTGCCAATACAACACTGGTAAACATTAGAATGTAAATCCCTCACCTTGAAGGGTGGATTTCACTGTGGCTCAGTACAAAAAGTACTCTGTTGACTGTCAGAGTTCATAATTCAACACACACATTCTTTGTAATACCTAATTATCCCTCTCGTGAAGAAGGCCTGCAGACTGGAACGCTCACGCTAACTACTGTCAATAACTGATGTAATCAATGATTAATTTCAAGCAAACAATATTTCTGGCCATGTGGTGGGATTATGATTACAGGCAGTAGGTGGTAGTGTTTCCCCACGCCTTGTCCAAACAGCAGCCTCAGCAGAGAGCTGCTGTAGATTCAACGTTGGTGTCAGGCGAGCCTGTTTTCTGAAACAGGATTAATAAAAGTTTCACTTGAATCTGATTTAAGTGCAGGTCTACACTTTGAAGAGTAATGAAATAGGAGCTCCGGCGAAGCGCTCTCTGAACGTTTCTCCTGGGAATCAACCACCAACTGCTACAACTGTGAAGTCACTGCTGACTGTTCATACCAGGAAACATCTCGCTAATCTTTCAACTTTTCTGTTCATGTCCTCAAAATAATTCATTTTATACGGTCCAGCCTAAATTTTCTACTCTTGAAAATGTGGAAAGTTGATGACCTGCACCAAACTTCAAAACAGCCAAAACCTCTCTGACCCTCTCCACTGTGGTCAACAAGAACCTGCCTTGGGCTTGAATTAAATGAAACTGTGAAAATGACACGTCGAGGGTCTTTCATTATGTATGTCAGTAACATTTTACATATGGAAACACAAAACCACATAAGTCAAAGTTTAAAGTGTAATGAAAGTCAAATCACATCGAAGTGACTAAGTGTTTCCATTTCAGATCGTAATGAGTCAAACAAACAGAAAAAGCCATATTACCACACCCCAAACCTGTACTGCATATTACAGTGTAATAAAAAAAATCTAAGCATTTTTACTAAAAGGATGACTCTTTTTAATATTCTTAAACATAAAAGAAAAGCTGAAAGACAACAAACACAACGTCAGACTTGTGACACAGAAAACTGAAATAATAAAAATAGAGCTGAAACATAAATTCAGGGGAGAATAAGTGTACATTTTGTTTGTCTGTACTGTGAACTACCAACGTCTGCATATAGATGACTTTCTATTCACTCAACTCTCTCACTTTGTGGTCTATGACTCTGCATCTTCCTTCCCTTCCTCCCCTCTGATACACTCCGACTATGAGTTCCTCCTCTCCCTCGCAGAGCACACACTCTTCAGCCCACCGACTCGCTTCTTCTCCTCCTAAAGCACGCCAATCCTTCACGTCAGGCAGCTGACGGGATCCAACAGCCAGGTCAGGGATTAGGCTAAGTCCACTCTAATGCCATTAAGTGAGCTCCTTCATTAACCACCCGTATATCCACACTGCAGAAATGACCTTTTTTTTTTTTTAACATTCTTTTTATTGTTTTTCACAACGAAAACAAAGAAAAACAATACATTACGATACAACTACATGTCTTGAACAAACATGTCTACCCCCCACCCAATCAGTCGACTTCAAATCATGGCTGGGAATCAGGTCTATTAGCTAGCTCATTCCTGTTCATTATACAGGGAAAAAAAAGTGAAACAAACACATTTCTGTAATCTTAGGTACTGCAAAGTGTCACTATTTACATGTCCCCAGGCTCTTCCATCATGTGTGACAAATCCATTCTCGATACATAGCAAATGAAGGGGTCCCAGATCTGGTGAAAGTTATGTAGTTGATGTTATAATGTATATGTAATTTTCTCTAAGGGGAGAGTTGTAGAAAGCTCAGATAACCACCTGTTTGCACTTGGACTTCTGGTGTTTTTTCCATGAAAGGGCTATTACTCTCTTTGCCATTAACACACTCAAGTCTACGAACATTCGTTGATGCTTTTTAATCTTCAAATTAATTGGATATAGACCTAATATGAACAACTGTGGAACTAAGGGTATTTGAATTTGTAAAATATCTTGAATACATTGTTTTACTTCTTGCCAGAATTTTTGTATTTCTATGCATTGCCAAATACAATGGAAAAATGTACCTTTTTCCTTCTCACATTTAACACAAATATCAGGTATAGCGCTGTTAAATCTGTTAAGTTTTTCTGGAGTGATATATGTTCGCATCAACCAGTTGTATTGTAGTAATTTCAGGCGAGTGCTAGTAGTTCTCGATTACCTCCTGTAGATCCTCTCTCCATGCCCCAAGCCGTCCTGCAGATGTTTCTGTACTGCTGTCTACTAGGCATTTGTAAATTTTGGATATTAAACCCCAACCTAAACAATTCATGTTCATTAATTTTTCTATGGTAGACTTTTCGGGGATACATAATGTTTGATTTTGGTATGTTCTAATGAAGTTTCTCAACTCTCAACTTTCTTCAAATGTTATCAGCACCTTCTGAGAATTGTAGAGGTCTCCTATTTCTCAGAAATGACCTTTTGACACAAAGCACCACACACTTGAATCAGTGTGGATGAGGATCAGAAACTCACATGCATCCTCTGATAAACATTTATCAGGCAACAGCTCTCTCCGCTTCCCTGTTACTTTGTGGTTGAATGGTAGAAGGTGAGGTTCTGAGTGAACACAACTAGACCAGGACTGAACACTGGCCCTGAGACCAACAGGCCAGTTTGACAACAGGAAATACAACTGAGAGGTGGCTTTCTTGCTGGGTTTGGCTCCTGGTCAGGGTGGGATACAGGCACCAGCCATCAGCATAATGCTGATAAAATATCAAAGTGGTTGGTAGATTCCGGACACGAAATGACGACTGGCTTTTTTATTATTCTGTTAGTGGCTGGTAGATATTCACATTTTGAAAAGTTAACTTCCCACCCTGCTCCTGGCTTTTTCTTTTTTAAACATTATTATTATTAGAAATTGCTGGCATGCCTGCCTGAGGCTGCATTCAGACTGAGAGTAACCCTGCATGAAAAAACAAGCCCTCTCATTTATTAGACTGGAGACAGTCTGGGTCATGTGGCAAAAATGTTGAACCTGGTACAACTTCTGATGCAACATAACCCCCAACCTGACCTGCAATCAAATGCATGCAAGCGCACATTCCTGGTGGATTACTTTGTAGTTCTATTGTTTGCTTTCCAACCATAAAAGATAAGACAGTTGCCACCATGATAACTTTGCAGAGTTGTAAAATTATGTTTGTGAGTATTGCTATTGTTGTGTGATGTTTAGGTGTCTGATGAGCCTTTGAACACATTACACTGTCACTCAAACTGTTTTTGGTGCAAGGCTACGCTAAGTGAAGCATGTATGTAGGCTATTAAATCAAAGCTGCAATGCTGAAACTTGACACAGCATCTTTTGTCTCCTTTCTGGGGTCACTTTGTTGTGGTTGTGCAGTCAAAATGTCATCAAATGACAGAATAATGTGAATTTAGCTATATTATCTCCCTAAATGGTGAAATTAGAAGCGATAACACGAGCAGCATCAAGCACACAAAAACATGATCGACATCTGTCAACACTGAAGGTAGAAGAAGTCCTCTGACAGCCACTCAAAAAGAGACGGCAGCCAGGCAGCAGGAATAAAAGCTACAGGCAGGGCCTGAGAGAGGGGCAGCAGCTGTGCTCTATGTGAGGGTCCGGCTGTTTAGCTGTGCAGTGGTCAGCAGTGTAATTGTTGTCATATGCCTTTCCCTTCCTTCATACATGGCGTGTCAGCTGGGCTGTGACAACTGTTCATTATGTGACCTCAGGTTGACCAGAGGGACAACAGAGGTGGAGAGTGAGACAGAGGGGGTAGGCGAGGGTGAAAGTGGGACTAAGTGGAGGGGAGCCAAAGTGCAGACCCTGGCTTCCTCTGCCAAGCACGCTGTAGGCTGCCGAAACTGTCAGCCTGCCAGGCCCAGACTGCAAATGGTGAGCAGGAGGAAGGTGAAGACTGCATGGGAGCAGATGCACAGAGTTAAAGCAAGAGAAAGCCAGCTAGAGAGGAGAGGTGTTTATCCTGGCTCCTCCATCATCCATCACTAATTGAAAGACAGAAAAAAAAGGAGAGAGAGAGAGAGAGAAAGAGAGAGGCACTCTCGGGCCACAAGTTCAATAACAGACAACAGCTTTTATATTCAAGAGCACACAAACACAGAGCCCAGATTTCCCCGTCGTCATATGCCTGTGTGTGTATGTGTGTGTGTGTGTGTGTGTGTGTGTGTGTGTGTGTGTGTGTGTGTGTGTGTGTGTGTGTGTGTGTGTCCAAGCAGGGGATGTGAAAATGGGTTAGAACCGCACAAGCCCGTTTTCGCTTGCAACATCACTGGCTTCCTCGCTGATTTTAAATCTTATTTTACAGTGTAATGACCAACCCGGGAAAGAAACTCTACAGAAAGTTTATAGTCTTATAATTATCTTCTTCATCATTCAACAATGTTGTGTGTTCAACATCTAGCAGGTAGGAAATATCAAACTCTCCATTGCAACTTCTCGTACCACTCAAACAGCAGAACATACTTCATGTCGCTGACCCAAATCATGCTAACCACAGCCTCTGTTCTCTGTGAATGAGGCGGCGGTTAACAACTCCTCAAGCAAACAGCGGGTTAGCATTTGATGCTAAAGGGGATAGATGTATGTTTGCACAGTGCTTTGTACAAACAGTTTGCCTCTTGTGCTTTAGGCTCACCTCGATGGCTAAATAAAACTGTAATAAAAACTGCAAAAACTTAACCTGTTGCATGCTTTAGCATTCTGGGAATCTGCTTCATTCCCACTCAAGCCATGATGTAACGTTTACAAAAATCGGCACTAAGCTGGCAGACTGCCACAGTAGGAAAACAATTTCAAACCATAGCTCCTGGCTGTGCCCACATGATGCTGACATACCAGAGCAGCCTGAGCATTTAAGGGCTAATGCGCATGTGGGAAAGGGGCTGCAGACAGGCAGCATGATGACTGGGCAAAATTCCTGTTTTTAACACATGCTGCAAGAACAGCTTAGTCATAAGGCTTCTCACAAATGGAAAAAATGCATCCATAATCTCTTGGGGGGGTTTTTTATGTCCATTTTGTCTGCAAATGTTCCAAAAATCAATCATATCCAGCACAGGAAATATCTGCTTGCAAAAGGTGTCTTTTTGTGAAACTGAAGCAGAGCCAATATGCACTTAAGAGTGGAAAAAAAAAAAATCAGCAGAAACATGAAGCGTTCTCAGGCTCTGAAATCTTAGCCCTCTGTCCAGGACTGCAGAGTAACCAAACCTTTGAACAAGACCTGCAGACACCTGCACACAATACAGGCAAGCATGCAATCAGTTCATCACTCAAACACGCACATGCAACAATGACAACAATGGGAGAAGGATGGACATTAGTATCACAGGATGTGTTTGTTGATGTGATAACAGGACAGGCGGACGGCACAATGATAACAGTTTCTGTGTATCGCATCACTTCATCAGCCTGGAAGAGCAGGAAGTTGGCGATGTTGATGTAGGCTAAGAGTCTTAGTCCAGTGTTTACACATAACACATGACGAAGCTCATACAAAGGCTTTACTGTAGCCATATAACAACTGTAGATTATGCACATACTGAACATATTGAGGTGGAAAAAGGAAAAGTGTATTTGAGGGAAATGAAGTTAAGTAAAAAGTAATAATACACTGTCATTCACTTTTTACAATTTTAACAATAGCCATAACTTAATCATGCTGGAACAGCATCAGCCAGTGAAAGCAAATACCAGGAGAGTTATGACAGCCTGCGCCACATTACGTAAGCGTTTCATGGCCTTTCACTTATAAACCACTGTAATATAATGACCAAAACCACCCTGACCCCATTGGTCATATGAGCCAGGGCTGCCAAATCTGCGAAGAGTCGTGGAGAGACAAGAGTTATTCGAGTCCTGGTCCTTGTGGTGAGTACTCAGGAACAGCCACCTCTATGTGGCTGTGTGTCAGCCAAAGCCCACAGACTATGTCACTGACCTACAGTACAATGGCTTGTTTGTCAGCACCGCCTCCTCCACCCCTGAAACGTTTCTGTTACCATATTAGGTCAAGACGGTTGGTCCCAAAGGGCTGCCTGACAAGACTAAAAATCTGGTTTAAGTGACTCAGTCACACCTGTGATGAAGTCAGAAGCACTTTGGATGAACTCATCTGAGCGACACAACACCATTACCTGAACACAGTAAGGAAGCCACACTCTTTTCCTTTCTTCTCTGACTGTAACCTACAAGAGTAGAAGGAAGAACCTGCAGACCACAGCAGAAAAAGTTTCAAAGAGTATTTTTATAGCACATCTACAAGTGTAGGTTGTGCTTTTTTAACTATGACTCAGGCGTACTACATCACATGCAACTGCTTGACAACACATTCAATATCAACTGATGCAGGCCTGTTTCAGACAGTGGCTAACACATTAATGAAATAAAAGATGAATACCAGCTATCAGGCAGGTACAATCAGGTAAATTTTTAGTAGCTGCTACATGTCACATTATACAAAGTGCTGGGGAGTAACGAGTTACACATAACTGAAAATCGATGTAACTGTAATCCATTCCTGCTTCTGGGAAAAAATATGTCATTAAATTACAGTTACTAATCAAAATGTTTGTGATTACAAAGAGGTTATGTCCAAATCTAACATTCAATTTGTTGCTTTCCATCTTTCCACTGTGCAGGAATTCCTGCTTCTGGCATATTTCCGGTCAACGTGGGTCAGCAAAGCCGTGGGGACAAATTTGAGGGTAGGATGGCTTACAAGGAGCTCCGTTCACTGGGCAGAAGGAGCTCAAATTTGGGGCATCGTTTTTGATTGGTTCTCTTGTTTGAATTTCCACTGCCTCTCATCTGCCAATCCAATCAATGCACATCGCTCTAGGCAACCTGAGGCCGTCATGCCTGCGACCAGCCGACCATGTCGAGGCAGGTGGCCATGTCATCTGACAAGAACGCCATTTGGTGCTGGTATTTCAACGTTTTCCTGATGAAATCAGAAAAGCTCTACCAATACTGCACAGTGCAAAGTGTCAAATTCTCAGCTTTATTGCCCAGTTTAAACATTTGTTAAAAAAAGGTAACCAAGAAGTAATCAAAAGTAATAAGTTGCGTTACTTTGATGAAGTAATTGAACTAGTAACTAGTACTCTGTAACCTATTACAGTTCAAAAGCTTCCCTCCTAACAGTGACTATATATTAAACATACATGTTTCATATATTCAACAGTAGCTGAACTTCTGAATTCTTCCTTGGAAGCAGACCAAGAGCCTCCTTCTCAGGTGGTTCCTTCTATCTCCTCTCCCTCGTCTCCACTCCAGGTTTGACAGCTAATTACAAACCACCTCACCAGTAACCTTTTTTCCCCACATTTCTTCTTCTGACCAAGCTGGCTGAGCCCAAACTGAACTGCTGACTGCCAAGACCTCTCATCTTGTCTGGTTGGTTGACAGACTGTGCTCCTCAGCTGTGTGTGTGTGTTATCTACTGCAGTCAGTGGTGTGCATCCCCTGGTCTCCTTAAACACCTGAAATGACATTTGGCCTTGTCTTTGACCTTAGCAGGAGGTGCCTATTTGATGTATTTAGATCCTTTTATTCACACAAAAGTGAGAAAAATGCTAAAAACTGAAGTGTATTCAGAAATCCAGCTACATGAAAACACACACAAGCACAGTGAATCTTTTTTAAAGTCTGCAAGGTGTTCAGCCAATAAGGTTGGGCTGTAAAGCTAGCTGACAGCAGCATAAAGGCCTTTGTGCCAAACTGAAAGTGATCAATGAAAACTCCTGTCACTGCTCCCATCTCTGAGGCTTATGAGGAAGACAGGGACACTGCAAGCCATACCAGGGGTCCAAATGCACACACACGCACACGCACAAACTCTCTCCCTCTCAAACGCAAACACACAGGGGCGCCTTATCTCTCACAGCCCAGTCCCACAGCAATGAGTCAGCACTCGTCTCACCAGCTGCTTTCCAAATCACCACACTCAAGACACAGCGTGTTGGATGCAGCACACAAACGCATAAAACTACAGCCTGCACAATATTAGGAGCACACACAGAACTGCACCTCCCTCTGCTTTTTAGCCTCCTCAATTGATACGAATAAAATATGAGTACAACTCTCACACACACTCGCCCACTTTGAAATCATTTTGACAAGACATTAAATGGCCCACGAGCCTAAGTGGTGGGCTCAGAGGGATGATCTCATCCACTTAGCTTCCAACATCCATCCATCCATCCACCCGCCCGTCCATCCGTCCGTCCGACGTCAATACAACCTGTCTAATCAACTATTGGGCTAACTCATAAAACCAAAAACCTTTCTATCAATGGTTTTTCTTTGGTGATTATTGGAACACTGGAAAGATTTTTTTTGTTTTTGTCGAGTCCGAGTTAACAAGCCAATTAAGTTAGTCTTAATTCAGTAAAAGCCAGGCGGTGCACGGTTGGATTTTTTAGTTCAATTATTTTTTTGAATTTCTGTAAGTTTAATTTGGTTATGCATTAGACAAAAAAGGTTTTGGTCGTTTATGTGACATCGCACATAAGTCTCAACACTAAACTAAGACATCCATCCATTTTCTATACCCCGACTATCCCTTTCAGGGTTGGGGGAGGCTGGAGCCTATCCCAGCTGTCAACGGGCGAGAGGCGGGGTACACCCTGAACCAGTCACGAGTCAATTGCAGGGCAACATATACAGACATACAACCATTCTCACTCACACTCACACCTATGGACAATTTTAAGTCACCAATTAACCTAATGAGCATGTTTTTGGTCTGTGGGAGGAAGCCGGAGTGCCCGAAGAGAACCCTCGCATGCACGGGAGGAACACATAAGCTTCACACAGAGAGGCCCTGCCCGACCTGGGGATCGAACCGCGCTACCTACAGCGTCACCATGCTGCCCCAAACTAATACATATTGAACATAATTTTTAAAAGACACATTAGAAGCATCTCTTTTTAAAACTCCTTCATTGTAATGTCAATGATCCATTATGAAGCCACGGGCTCTGCAGAACGAGTGGCGAAGAATAAAAGGTGAGTCCCTTTGTGCTTGTAGCCACTAACTGTAACAGACAGTTATAGTGATGTTAAAAGAACTATTTCCCTGCCCTTTCTGACTCTCGTGTATTTAAACCACATGGATTTTACAACTTTGGACATATCAGCAAAGTGTCGACAAAAAGGAAATTAATATTAGTTTTAAAAAAGTACATCATGAAGAGTTTAATCAAAATATTATGTTACTTAGAGTGATGTCAACATCCAGGCTGCTCCAGTCTCTGTAAGCAGCCTTGGTTTTGTGAACAGTGTCCACATGCGGCCCTTTCTTTGTTCAACCTATGACTTAAGCTGGCCTTGAACCTCGTAGATACCAGTCTGTGCATAGCCTCTTTTCAGCCAGGAAATTATTCAACGGCACCAAAGCAGCCTCTGGCCGGGGAGAGGACAGACTCAGCTGCAGATGCTGGAATTCACCCTCCTCTGATTCACTGCTGACACGGTCCGATTGGTGTCGATGTGACAGACGAAGTCGAGTGGCAGCAGACCATGCGCTGTTCTACATGTACTGTTCTTGTGCAAGTAGAATAAGGCAACAACGTGTGCAAACCTCCAGTCACAATTTGACATTTTCACACAGCGTCATTCGCCCCTCCCGTCTCCCATTTTACCTGTCGTTTAGCAAAATGAGTCTGGGAAATTTGGAAAGAAATCCACTATACTGGCTCCCTGAAGGCCCAGGGATCTACCTTTCTGTTGTGTATTTCAGTCAACAGCTTCGGCTGGAATCACAAAAAAAAATCCAGATAATTCTATATGTTTGGGTCTGAATCACGACACATATGTAGAATACAGAGGACCCCAGAATTCAGCATTTGAGACACAAATCATAACAAATTAAACAAATGATATCAAGTTTATCATTCTATGGCTTAACTGTATTTCAAATGGAGTGAGTGGATGGGAGATTGTTGCTGAAAAACTCCCTTTCATTCTTGTTTGTTACAAGACAAAACTTAATAATCTATCCCACTGCCCTTTCTGCTGTAAAACAATACTGGGTTCATCCATCAATGTCTCTCTTCTGTACTCATTTTCTGTAACCTAAGCCCAGCCAAAGCTCATGTTGTTTTTGTTTGGGATTTCAGTGTTGGGATTTCCGGCATTATGTTTTTCACCAGGACTAATAAACCTCACCCTCAGACCAGGCATTCGCACCCAGGCCCGCAGTTGAGTTGTTTTAAGAAAACGGCAAATTCAGTTTCAAATTGAGTATAGCAGAGCCCTTAGTGCCCCATCTATCACGCACAGCACTTCCAAAGAGTGTGAAGCTGAGCTGCAAGCTCACAAAAATGTGTGCTGTGTTCTCAGGCAGGGTTCAGATGGTGAAGGTGCTGATTACTGTGGTCACCAGAGAGAAAAGAGCTGGCAGGTCTGAAAGAGCCCTTTATAAGTAGGGTTTAACTAGTTAGTTAACCCTCTTGTGAAACTGCCGGTACAAACAAACTGCACAGATTTGTGTTGAGAGAGGTCTCAACACAACTGAAAGCTTAGTCAGAGCTATTCCAAAGAAATTAAGCCGTGTTTGTGATGTTTATCACACATAACTCCTCGATGACACCAGAGCTGGCCGCTTTGGCCTAATTACACACTGCTGTATGCCAGACATGACATACTGGACACAACAAGAACTGCTGGCCCTGTTCAGGTGGTATCTCTGACTCACTCTGATGAACGTCCTCTATGAGTGGCATGACACTGATAAAAAATGACAAATATTATGAAAAGCAACTTGTAACTGTCTCTTTGTTTGCACGAACTGACCCAAGGCCCAGTTTGAGCCTCTCATGTATGAGCTAATGTCTGGTTTGAAAATATTTTTTATCAAATAGTGGGTGGAATATTTTTCCATGCAGACAGTTAGAAGAGGGTTATCAAAATAGCAGAACTTGTTTTTAAGCAAACTTAAAACTTAAGTCAAACATCGCTGGATAATTATCTTTTAGAGAAACGACTGGTTATCTCTGTGACCCTGATGCTTGCTAATACATGAGAGGCACAAACTGGGGCTGGAATGGACCGTTCACTGATGGCCCAACCTGCAAGTTTTCAACCAGCAGGAAAGCAACCTAATATGTGATGTGAGGCCCAGGTAGACCATAAATATTAAACACTGAAAAAAGACCGACTGGAAATGTGCTGATTTTTGGCCACTGCAGTGAATTAACAGCTTTTCTACCACAAAAGCTCTGACATTTTGCTCCACTCTGAGCATGTGCTGTGATATCCGTCCAGCACATAACTACTGTCCAAAGATCATTAAAATGCTTTCAATATTATTAGTCTATGCACATTAGTTGGAAGGGAATATGTCACCCAATGCAACAACACACCTCAGTTATATGTAAATGCTCAGCATTTTTTTAGAACTGTTGGTTGCACATATTCACTGTTTGTTTGACCTCACCCAGTAATGGTGACAGAGTGAAGTCCATAAAGAACCAAAAAACACCATCCTCATAAGCGGTGTCATCACTGCTCAACAGGCATGGTTGATTTCCTGGTCATATACTATATTTGTGGTGAAAGTTACTTAAATCTGCAAAGAGGAAACCAATACCAATCTGCATTTATAACATTTCAAAAACCTATTTTTACATCTATTCATATCTATTTAATAAAATCTAGCACCATACAATCAAGTTAAATGATTATGGACATCAAATTTGTTTTTCAAATGACAGAATACAATAGACTGAGAGAATGGGGCAAATTTTCTGCTTTACAGTACATTTTGAACTCTGCTGTAAATCCTTTACAAGAAGGGTTTGCACTTAGCTACACCACACTGAATCTCAAATACAAAATTAAGAAGCTTTCTACATGCGGTACTGACCTGAGCTCACCTTCAGTTTCCCATGCTTTTAAAACACTCTTAAATCTACAGATAAGGCTTAGCTTAACCTAGTAACAGGCAATCTCTGAGCCAAGGCCTTACATAACGCATACCAGCCACCTCTTAACATAGAAAAACACACAAGAGAAGGGTTAACGCTATGAATCATATTTACAGCTACAGCATAACCTGGTCTGTTTGGAGATAATCTAATTCAGGAAATAAGGACAGCAGACAAACAAAGTTTCTGCCCTGGAGGAGATCAGGGAAAGAAGCAGCTCACAAACTTATGAGAGTCACTGTTTAAAGGAGATCTGGGGTTTGTTTCAAGTCCCTGAAATTACAGTTTATACTGTTCAAGTGAACAACAGGCCGTAATAGATGTCTATGTGTCTTATTTCATCCCTGCTTAATGTGAGTCAAAACTACATGGTTTAGTGTGTTTGAATGAGGACTAGAGCAAGTGATGATATCATCCTGCTATATCAGTGAAGGATGAATCATAATATGACTTCAGGGAAATGGCAGACAGAGACAGGAGATAAAACAAAGAGGATTAGAGTCAAAGCCATGAAGGGACGGGGTCAGTGGATGGGTTGAGAGCCAGTGCTGATGTTGAGGATCTGTAACCAGCTGACCGAGCTTCATATTTTGGTTGTCTAACACCAGTTTCTTGGCGTCTTCTTCTTTTCTATTGGCTACTGAACGGCATGACATTAGTAAACTGGACCAGACATAACACATGACATCATCTAAACTTCAGGTATTTAATTAATTTGCTTAACCTTCTGACAAAAACACGAGGGTTAATTGGTTTTAGTCCAAGCAGCTGGTGGTTACCTGATAGGGGGGCGGTGGCTCCTGGTCGGGGTCAGCACCGTCTCCGTAGCTGGCCCGGTCCGACTGAGATTCATGTAGCAAAGAAATGTCGTCCGAGGTCGGAGATTTCAGACAGTTTCCCATCTCCTTCTACTTCGGTCAAACTCTCTCCTCTCTCGGTGTCGCTTGACTATCGTTAAACAGCGGGATTTCACGGGCCACTCTCACAGATAATGTCAGTCGGCGAGAAAGCGACGAGAAGGCGTTTTTTCCATACACAGCTGATGAATCTCCTCTCCCAGACGACGGGAGGGCTGCTCAGTTCAACAACAACAAAACATCCCTCAGCTAGCAGCTAGCCACACAAAGAGCTAGCCTGCTAACACCAGCTAGCACTCGCAGGGGAGCATCTACTCGGTTGGCTAAAAAATCACGAATGAAACAACCTCACAGAATTTTATATCTGCAGACACGGCGAAGCACAGGAAACATCAATTCCCCTCATTTAAATGGACAAACCTAGGCGCAGTTTTCCTGGCTGAAACCTCCCTGGCTGTCAGGGACTTTCCAGTTTGCAGCTGCCGAACGACAAAGGGTGGTGATGTAGCGACCGAAGCACCGCCCCATTAGTAAAGAACCAATGAGCCTTCACTTACGTCCAGGAAGCTCTTACCTACAACCAATCAGAACTGTGATCACGTTGCCATTCGCTGAAAACGTAAACACAGGGCTAAAATCGAGGAATTAAGTCTTTGTTATTGCAAATTTAAGGCAGTTTTGCTATGACCAGTACCATCATCAAAATATTACATCATCGCCCGCTATTTTAAGGTTCTGTTACTGGTCAATTTAAGTCCCCTTTGTGTATTTTCAATTGAAAATGATGTGTATACTATTTCAACACCCCTTGTCTTCTTATCCGTGGCTGCCATTGCCTTGCACATCAAGATGAGACGACTACTGTACTGTATCCAGTAGATTAGATCATCCATATGTGAACAGCGGATGCAACGATCCGTATGCATGCGTCGACTCCTTGTTGACTCCTGTAAATTATACCACTTTGTACTGTGCATATTGTATATCTTGAATCTCTCTGTGGTGCACAAATGTCATAAAAGACAAGACAACATGGGATGTGTGTTTTAGTTGTGCATCATCATTTCATCTTAAATTACAATAAAAACATTCAATATGTACAGGAATGTCATTCGGCTGAGTGGTAGCTGTGCCTAGTAAAATATGCTGATTGTAAACATCACAATGCCACTAAATTTTGTTAGAGTTTCTGTCAGATATATCTGAAAAACCAAAGGGGAAAAAAAAGGAAAAATAAGCTTAATTAATTACTTGAAAATAAAACATGATCTGTTATTGGAATATTCCAGAGAGTGACTGCTGTTAAAGCAATGTGGAAAGTAGCCTACATTTCCTCCACCAATATAAAAGATTGAAACTGATTCCTAGTCTTCATCTTGAATCCCAGACCTTACTCTAATCATGAATAAATCAGCAGTGCTCTATTTCCAACACTTGAGACACCATCTGAGTTTCTAGGTTTCGGACGCTCTGTTGCTGGGACACAGCCTTTCAAATAACCTCACCAAGCACACAATTAGAGGTGACCCCTTTCCAACTCATCAGCTCAATCATTTCATCACAAGCATTTGTTCATATACAGATTATTATTTGACACAGCATTGTGGTTATGATGTTCAAGTCCTTCTATAGGTGGGTTTAGTAAAGCATTGCTGATACAAGAGTAGCAGAGGATGTTCACAAAGCAGGAAGACTGTGGTGGTTCCCGCTCCGAGCTTCCTCACTCGCGAAAGATGCAACAGGCCGGCGAGCACGCAGTCCTTCGCTGCTCGGTGTGAATGGCCTGTTTGTTTAAGCTCAAGTACTGTTGGAGCTTGTCCCACACACCAGGAGGAGAAAAGGAGGGAGTCTGCCTTTCTAAAAGACACATTCATCTGTCCTCTTAAAACAGGACAATTTGTGTAAAAGGTGCCATTTACAGTATATAAATGTAAAGAACAACTCTCACTGCAGCTCTAATTTTTCTGAGAGTTTGCATGGCTGGCTGATTTAAGGAGGTCTGTGCGACAGCCATTATATGTAACTGTAGATACAACAGGACTGCAAATATGTTCATTTCATCAGACACTGAAAAAAAAAAAAGAATTCCACATGAATAAATTTGTTGCTTTCAATGTTTCAATAGGTTTCAAGGAAAGGAAGTAAATTTCAAGTATGTTCACTCTGAAAAACACAATGAACCATAGCTTACAGTACACAGTGTAAAAGTGAATCCAACATAGACATGATTTATATCTAATTAGGTCATATTGGTTTTGATCAAAAATCATAGCTAAACTCTGTCAACCAAAATGTATCAAATGACACAGTACAAAACAGTCTCACAGTCCTCATGAACTATGTGGTGACTTATATGGGAGGGTATATACCTGATTTCAAACTATGTCAACACATGCTTATGTGTCATTCCCCCATCTACTCAAGTCATTTTATCAATAATCTCTCATTTAAATTAAATCCAAAAAAGGGGACAGTTTTGCAGTAACCAGGTCAAACGGTGCTGCTGGATAGGTGGAGTGAGCGTCAGTGATTATTATATGCGGGCTGTTTAGCACTCTGACTCCATCAGATCCAACTCTATTGCCCTGAGCAGGGCGCATTTCTATCCTGGTTAGTAGTGGAGGTACTCTGCAGGATATACTGCACAAATGTACCTTGTTTTCTACCCTAGTGCGCCTCTTATGGGTGGCCACACTGCTACACAATAAGCCTGCTAGAAGCGATGTTTCATAAATATAGGCACATTTCTCAACTTGTCTCTATTTCAAATCACACGAGGAGGTGAGGTTGATCATAATATTACTCTGGAAGAGGGCGTAGCAAACCTGTCTAAGACAGTCAGGGCTGCACAGAGCTGCAGTTGCCAGTAAGGGCGGCACACACAAAAAAAAACAAGCATCCATCTTCCCCATACCCTCCTGATGAAAAAAAAAAAACCCAAATCATCCGCCTGAATGGGCGGGCTGGCCTGTGCTGAGTGTTGCATTGTGGGATAGCAGAAACAGATAGCTGTCTCAGCTCTAGTGTGCCCTCCTCTGTCTGTTATGGGCTGGAGGGAACATGGGTGCCATTCTCCCCTGTGCCCTTGGCCTTGTGCAGAGCAGCCTGAATACGGAAGTGTGTCCGTGATTCCATCGAGTAGTTTTTGTAATTTTGCCTGAAACAGAGCAATTTATATTTACATCAGGGGTAAATCTCAATCTAAATTCTTATTTCACACATTGTAATAAAACCCATAAATCACAACAATGGTTTACAATCAAGTCAAAGCAATTACTATCATTTATTCTAACACTAACTGTAAGATTAAATGAAAGCCCCAAAGATGAATGGGTGTATTATATTTAATTTAAAAATTATGTCAAGAGTGATGACTTGCAGTTATAAATTGAAAAATTTCATTAAAGTACTACAGGCAAGGGGAGAATTTGATTTTCTGAGTATAGACGATTTGAATGTGTTTTGCTGGTTGACAGACTTACTTTGCTGCTTCTAGGAGTTTGACGGCTTCATCTTTTCTGCCCTGCTCCAGACACAGCAGGCCGTGCTCCAGCAGGGCATTAGGAACCAGGTAGTGGTCATACCTAATCTGAGTCTCACTGCAGATAATGTCAGAACACAGTGGTTACAGTATGCGTGGAGGTGAAGTCAGTATGAACAAATATTTCCTTCAGCTGCTGAGCTGTTTCTGTTTCAAAACAGTAAGGATGCACAACGAATAGGATCAGGCTAACTGGTGATGACATGCTGCAAGAAACTGAAACTTTTTTCGTTTTTCTAACTTGGTTAAGTATGCATACAATGTACATGTCTGTGCATATCACTGAGTGAAGCTTACTTGCAGAGGACAAGGGTGAAGTAGTGTTCGGCCTCCTCTTGATGCCCCAGGTGTTTGAGACACAGTCCTTTCAAGAGGCTCAGCAGACACTGATCGTCTATGGAGAACTCAGTCCCTGACAAACACACAACAGGACAGTCAGGACCAAACAAAACAGGTGCAGTAATTAATGAAATGATCCTCTTGGCTCTGGTAAATGATTTTACATACTTGGGCTGCTCTCGAGTTTGGCCTGTGCCTCATCCAGTGTTTTCAGCATTCCTTCAGTCAGGTCTTTGTGTTTGCCAATGACTGTATAGCCGTTCCAGATGTACATCATCTCCTGGACAACACACAATGACACACACAGTGTACAAAACCAAAAATCAGAGAATTTTCATTCATGCAAGTGAATATAACATTTTGTCTGTGACAGACTTGAGCTCTCTTGATGGATTTGACTTAAACAAAGACTATTCTTGTAACACTAGTTCCATGAGCACAGGTAGAGCTCTCCAAACAGCTCCTGAAAGTGTAGGTTGTATAAATGTCTATGGTGCCTTAACAGAGCCTGTTAAGGGCAAAGCCAGTCTGAAACAAAACTACTAATTTCCCTGATATTTTTAATCCAGTTACTTCAAAGATCTGTAGTAACAATGCAAAAATCCTGTCAAGCAAGTAAAGCAGAGCAGCATGGCAGACAGCTTCACCCAGTACTGACCAGTGGTGGAGCAGGAAGAGGAATGGGGTTTTCTACAAGGTAGCGACGTGCTTTCCTGATAGCAAACTTCTCTGTTGGTAAAGATTTTCCTGCTATTTTCTGCTTCAGCCCTGGGACCTGCCTGAAATAAAGCACACACATACAAATCAATAGTATGGAGAAGATATGAGTCTCAAGTCTCAAGTAATTGCATATCTCACAGACTGTGTGCCATGTTGTGAACCATCAATAAAACACCTGTAAAGCACATAAAGAATATAATGTGACATATGCAAATCCAACTCCAGCTATATTATCTCTCTGATAGAAATTACATCTCATACTTGTTCACATTCCCTCTCTTCACTGAAAGAAAAGATTATGATATCATAGATACATTAACTGTCACAGTGAATCATTTGTTTCACTGTGAGTAGTTTCAATAGTGCCTGAGCTCATAGATCATACCTGAACAGAGTGAACGCAGTTTCCCCGAAGGTTAGGCAATCATCCGAAGTCAGCATGCTGAGGTAGGCTGCTTTCATATACGCATAAGTAGCCTGAGGGAAAGAAAAAAGTGGTTACTACTGCAATCCTATCTTTCCTTTCTGAATGAGATGAGGAGAGATAAACCACAACTGCAAAATTCAAGCCCAGTCTTAGTCTTCAGTTGGGTTTTAAGACGCGTTATTTTCATCCACTACAAGCTGCTGACCAGGCTTTCTGTCTCTCTAAATAGCATAAAATAACAACCTTCTTTTTCACTATCACTTTCAAACATCTAATGGATTTTGTCTTCTGTGGTGTTGCTTCCTTACAAACAAAAGGTACCTTACTGGAACTGAACTGGAGAGCAATCTGCTGTCATAACCAGCAGGCCACCAAGACACACATAGTGGTGGTTATTTTTATTTTGGATGGATTACATGTTTCCCTATGAGCTGAAAGATAGATTAAAAACACTTGTCAAACTAAAAATAATATGCTGGCCCACCTTGGACCAGGAGTTCTCCTTGCTGAGGAGGTCAGCGTAGAAGTAGGCCATCTTCCAGTGCCTCTTGTATGTGAAGCACCACATCAGCTCCCAGTAACACATGTGGTGGAACTGCTTCCACTGCTGCTGAGCCTCACAGCACTCCTCAAAACGTGTGATAGCCTGGAAACATACCAACCACTGAGGGTGTCACCTTCTTCAACATATTCAGTGTGAATGTTAACATGCGTCTCAACACAAATCATGTTTGAATGGAGCAGTGAATGAATGAACATTTGATATACATGTCCAATCTCACAGAAAAGTTGTAGCAGATGTTTCAACACATTAAACTGCCTGAAATACTCTGCACTGCTTCGCTTTGCAAGATAAACTGAACTGTACCTTTCAGCAAGCATTTGTGAATAATGTGTGAACAAATATCACAACCACCAAAGATTAAAATATATCAGTATAAATAAAGAGGGGTTTGCTGTAGCATCGTTTGACATAGAGGCAGATTCACACATGTACACATAAGACTATCTCAGACATCAAGATCTATAATGGCATGATGCATAAAAGTAAAAGTTTTTCACATGAAAAGTGCAGTGGTGAATGTGTTTGTTTTGTTTCCAGGTGTACAGTATAAAAATGACGGGCACTCACAGCATCCAAGTTGCCTTTGATCTCCTCTATTCGACCAGCGAAGAACAAGAAGATAGATCCCTGAGAGAAACACAACCCACGGTATGTTTGGCAGCATGGCACTTCCAATTATGTGGAAGATTTTTGAAAAATTAAAAAAAAACCCAGAAACCTTTAATTCTGGCTTACCTTAGGATATTTTTTGAGATATGGCTGCAGCAGTTTCTCTGCGTCTTCAACGTCTCCTTCTCCAGTGCCTGCGAGAGACAAACAGGTAACTTGGTCTGTTTCTGTGGTTGGCTGCAGCTGCATATGTGCGAGCATGCATGCATCCTTGCTCACCTAATATGAAACTCATGAAGGTGTGATAACAGAGCAGCAGCATGTTACAGAGGAAGGACCTGAATGTGCTTTCTGCGGAGCCCTCCTGAAGCTGCTGAAGGCCAAACTCCTGCATCAACACACAAACACAGACATGCACACATGAGCTCAGAACACACAAAAGCATTTTGGAGAAATTTCCTGTGCAGGAAAATCACAGAGGCAAGAGCTGTTTTGTTACAATTCAGTTTGGCTGAAGGAACAGCGTTTGTTTGTCTACCTCTAGGCATCCAAACTGAACAGATATAGGTCACAGATAGGTTTGTGTGCAAAATATGCAAATACATAGTTCAAGATATACAGGATATGAAAGTTCGCTGTGTCAAGATCATGTCTGCATTACTCTTGAGACCATAGATGTCTTGATTAGATGTGGGGTTTTTTTTGCAATCAGAAGATAAATCAATCAAACTACACACATGAACAATACCCCAAGCATGATGTTATATCAGGACCTAAACTCTGATTAAAATCCCTTTTTCTGATTATTTTGTATAGTGGTTGCACAAACCAAACCAAGTGACACAGTCAAAATATCAAAATAATTATTTTACCCAACAAATAACAGGAAGTCATGACACAGACACATGATACAGTCATTAGTTATTATGATCAAAGCAATATTTAGATCATTCACCCATCGAGTTGTACAGTTTCGCCTTGTGCTTTCACTAAATGTGTCATCTCTGTAGTAATCAAATGAGTTTCACCACAAATCACAGGCACTGTTTACAGTGAATCAATGAACCAGTGAAATTGCACTTACAGACACAATTCACAAGTTATCCACATGTACTTTTCATCGTTAACAGCAGAGACCCAGTACTTCACACACAGCTCAGATCCATCCATCCCCTGTCAAACACCCCTAACTCGACCTCTTATTACACCCTCAGTCCTGTCAACAGCTGCTCCGTGTGTCAGCCACAACTGGTTCTCACTTGCCAGCAGAACTCACCTTATTACCAGTGAAACCGACAAACTCGAGCAGCCTGAGCGTCCGCGCAGGCAACATGGAAATCATCTGCAGGAAGTAGACAAGAGGTGAACTGAAAGGCGAGCGGTGGGATTACAGCAGGATTCCTTTCTTTATAATTACAGTACCAGTGGTTTCCAAGGAAATGATCTTGAATTTCATAAACATGCTTTCATGGTTGGACAGCAATTACAGATACTTTCCAACCAACAAAGTTTACACTGCAAATAAATGAAACAGGCAAACAATAACAGGAACATGTGCAAATGTCGAGCAGCTCCAGATCATTTCTGTGCCTCACTTCTTTAATAGAGTATATGCTTCTCTTGCTGACTTCTCTGGCTGCAGTGTTTGGAGTACTTAAAAATCACCAGCAACATTTTAATCTTTTGCTACAATTATACTCAAAACCAAGAGTGTGCATGCAAAGTCTTTGTTGATGCTTTAGAGGCTCTTAAATTAAACCATGCACAAAAGCACTGAAGAGCAACATGTGATTGGTTAAAATTTAACACGGATTAATCATTGCTGCATGAGGAGCACCAACCTCAAAACACACTGCTTGTTGCTTTGCATGTTGGAGTATAGCTACTCTCACTGTAGGTTTTGCTCTTTATGTGCTTCTGTTTAATTATGTTTGGTGTCACAAAAAATGAAAGGCAAGCAAACACTTTGGTCCAGACTTCTGGAAGTCCAGTGTCCCACAATTCATGATGTGAAAAACCCATGTATGATTACAAATGCAAACTTTCAGCCTTCTACTTACTAGATTAAAAGCTCCTACTCCCAGTTTAACGCCACCCTCAAAATGGCCATGGTTGTCACCATGAGTGTATCCAGAGGACTGGAGGACTGTGTGAAGCTCTCTGTGAGACAAAGATGAAGAAAGCAGATTAAGAGGCTTTTACAAGATAATGAGGAAGATAGAAAAGGTAAAAAAAAAGTCCAACATGAAAGTGGGAAGAACACAAGCATGATGAGATAAGAACAGGGATATTCTGAGCTTCTCACTTGTATGTCTGGTAGCTGTTTCTCACTTTGATTCCCCCTTTAATGAAACTGATCATGTTTTCATCCTGAGTAGAGAGGAAACAAGAGAGCAGGAAGATATAAGAGAAGGAGAAGAAGCAGACAATGACACCAAGGAAACATAAAATTATCAGTGGTGGCAGAATCAGCAGATTCTGGGAAAGCCTTGTTCCTGACCTGCAGGAAGGTCAGCGCTGCCCTCTGCAGGAGACACTCAGCATAGCAAACCTCTGCGTGGAGTTCATCTGAGGTGAAAATCATACGTCACAGTTATGTTCAGTTGGACAGCCTGAAAGCTGCAGCATCATGGAAACATGCATACACATATACAGATACACACACACACTCAAATATGTATGCATTTGTGTACACAGGCTCACATACGTAAACATACAAGCACTCACACATACAACTGAAACTGTTTCCTTAATACTGACGTCTGTTATTATGGTGACACATATTACTCATGCTGTCCATACAGGACTACTGACCTTCTGTGAAGCTTTTGGAGAAACTTGACTTCTTGCGGTGCCTGATTGAGAAAGCACACCACACGAAACCATCAATCATTTCACAGGTGCGTTTGTTCCACTGAACATCATCCGGATTGCTTTTCAGCAGCACTGCACTGTCCTGCATTTCGTTGCTTATCTTATTTCTATGCAAATCAGTGACTCAGCCTCTTTCCAGTAAAGACAGGATGCTGAGCTGGTTATCACAAGGTGCTGGCCGTGCATTAACAGTCACAACATTGCAAAGAAAAACTGCAGCTCTGACCTCAGAGCAGTGCTGGTCTGAAGAAGAGTGTGTGTGTATATATCGGTGTCAGCTGATGAGATCTGCTCTTAGTCCAGACATGACAGACTGTCACAGTGGCTCCAGGTCTAGTTTTCACAAACAGATGTGACATTCCTAGACATGTTCTCTGGTCTTGGTGTGATATTGCTGATATGAACTAGTGTTCAAAAGATACAGTGTCATGTGTCTGAATGTGCAACTGTCGCCCAACTGGCTTTTCAAGGTCCAGTGTGTAGGATTTAGTGGCATCTAGCGGTGAGTTTGCAGTTTGTAACCAACTGAATACCCCTTGCTCCGCCTTCCCGTATGGTGGCTCTCTAAAGTCAGTGTTTGGTTTGTCCATTCTGGGCTACTGTAGACAGTGCCACATGGCGGACCACGTGTCCCTCTGTAGATATAAAAGGCTCATTCTAACAAAATAAAAACATAATTCTTATATTCAGGTGATTAAACACTAATGTAAACATAATTAGGAATATTATATTAAAATTCTGTCAATAGATTCTTATAAATCCTTTTTATTTTTTTGCATACTGGTCAGGTAGGGGGACTGGTGATGCACTATGCACTGTACTGAACTTAGTACTTGCACACCTAGAGGGGGCTAAAACTTTTGCACATCTTATTTTTATTGATTTTTCTTCTGCTTTTAATTGTAGTCAGCCACACATTTTAGCAGAGAGGTTAAAAAACGTACACACCATTGACTTTTAGGAATTTTATGCTGGCTAATGGATTTTTTAACTGACAGATCTCAGTGTGTTAGAGTCAATGACGCTTTATCTGATGCTCTTATCTCCTCCACTGTTCACCACAGGGCTGCGTCCTTTCACCTCTTATTTTTTTTTATATACCAATATGTGCGAAAGTCAACACCAAGGACGATTTATTGTTAAATTTGCTGATGATTCTGTCATTGTGTCTCTTTTTCAGACGACCAAGACCATGGCCCTGTGGTGTCAGATTTTATCAGCTGGTGTAATTCATCCTTTTTAGACATCGATGTGAACAAGACCAAGGAGATGATAATTGATTTTAGGAAAAAACAGGATGCCATCTCCACTGTAGTTATTAATTGTCTGGCTGTGGAAATTGGAGAGAATTATAAACACCTTGGGACTTTTATTGACAATAGACTAACCTTTGAGCATCAGATTGACCAGGTATGCAAGAAAGCTCACCAACGCATGTATTTTTATCGCAAACTCAGGCATTTTAATGTGGACAACACTTTTATCAAGATGTTTTACTGTTGCTTTATTGAATCTGTTCTTGCTTTTCTTTTATCTGCTGGTTTGGGTTTTTAACTTTAAAAACCACAAAACATCTGTATCGTATTATAAATGAGTGTAGCAAGATTGCTGGGGCTACCATAAATGACCTGCCATCCATCCATGAGAACAGAGCCATGAAGAAGGCACGGTCCATCCTGGATGATCCCAGTCACCGCCTGCACCCAGAGTTCAAACTGCTTCCGCCTGGCCGTAGATTTGTGTCCAAGAGATGTAAGACCAACAGATACAAGAACTCTTTTATACCCACTGTCACTAGATTTTTAAACACTATCACATGAGTGTTTTCAACTAGTTCTATTTATTGTTTATGTTGTTTTTATTGTATCATGTTTTTTATGTTGTATTATTATGTCCACTGTCTGGTGAGATTTTTCATGTCACATTTAAGTCTATGTATGTATGAATGTGTTCTCTCTGCTGGCTGCACAACAAATTGCCCCATTGGGGATAATGAAGGCACTTTGAAACCTTGAAATCTTGAAACACTAGACCTTTAAAGAGCACAACGCAGTTCTGCAGCTGACTAGAGAGGAACTGAAAAAATCCCCTGCCACAGTTTATCAGCTGGTCATCAGAGCATTATTTCACCCTGCTGTTGTAGGGAAGTCTTACCGCTGACAGATAGCCTGGGCCTCCTTCATAGTGTTTCCTGCAGCCAGAATGTGTTGAGGGTCAAAGGTCATCATGGCCTGCATCTCCAGGATGGTGGCGTAGGTCAGAGCGTGGTACATGCTGTCTTTGGTTCTGTAAAACAAAAAAGACAACACTCACTATCTGTTTTGAGTTATATGGCACTGACCTTGAAAATGAAAGAGGAAGTTGCAGATATTAGACGACAACATGTTGATTGATCATGTGCTGCTTCTGGTGTGCTGACGGACCATGATGAAGGGGGTGGCAAAAAGCTTTTGTTTGAATAAGAGAAGATTCATACTGTAGCCAGTTAATCATTAAATACAAATGAGAGATGGAACAACGTGGCACAGAATCTGAAAAAATGTCGTCAGACAATCAGTTCCTGCTGACAAGAGAGAGCTGGGACTGAATAACACTAAAACAAGCAACACAAGGAAAAAAAATCTATTTATACCTGCAGTTGATGACGTGTCACGTCACACCCTGTGGTTCACAAGGGTTCTTGCAGGTGTATGCCGTCCTACTGCAGTCACATTCGATGGTTTAAATAGCTTTATGTAATCTGTATTTACATGTGCATTGTATGTTAACATAAAGGCAGAGGTGTGTAGAGCAGGAATGCTGCCAGCCTGCATAACTAACATTTCACTGCTCACCACAGACTGACTCATGTGACCACTCTCTGTGTTCAGCTCCAACCACTCGACTGCCATGGACACTGGGAGCTAAATTTGTATCAGCAGATTTTTTGAACCCATGGAAATAAAGCACAAAGACACCAATGCTTTAATTAGGAAAGGAAAGGCTTATGGATACATTATACAGAAGGAGAAGCAGACAGAGATGAAAGTGGCATCATTTCTGTGTCAAGGACATGAAATTGCAGAAATAAATAAGGATCCTAGTCGAAGACAGAGAGGGTTTGCTGAGCTTGAAGTCTTCATGGAAATAATATTATTAATTCAAATCCAGTAAACAAAAACTAACTCAGTTACAATCAGGAGGAAACAGCAGAGAGTCAGAGAGGGCGGAGGCTCAGAAGCAGAGAGGTTTACCTGCCTTACATTTCCATTGCATCAGGCTTATGTAAAATTGACAGCCCAAACTCAAGCTGAGAAACCTTTTAAGACGGAGCTGTGAGGTAAATTGAAATGCCTGTAGCTGTGCTGGAAGTGGCTGAGAATTCCAAATATTTCACAGGAGCGCTCAGATATTTTTCTATCAGCAGCACCTGAGGGCTCTGAGATGCTAAGGTCTCCTTCCTCCAGACGGCACACAAGCCGGGTCTCCCGCATATTTTCACCACAATGTTCCATGAGGGAAGAGTTGTGTTGTGCTTTCTCAAGAATGCATTGTGTGCGTGCACGCCTTGTATTCAGTTCTGCATGTGTTAGTAACAATCAGGAAGTGCAGAAGCGGAGCGTCCTCGCATGCAAAAGAGTTTATTTCTATGAAGATGTATCCTTGCTTTCATTGTGAAAGCAGCAGAAATCTGCAGCTAAATGTCAGAATTAGATATGAAGCTTTAACAAACAGTGACGCCCTTTCTGAAAAAAGGAGTTATGAAACTTTGACACTCATCAAAAGAAACCAGCACAGCATATCAGGACGTCACAGCTTCTCACAAAGAAGCACCTCCGTCAGTCACCGTATTGAACATGTATGTCATACTTCTACATCAGTGCACTTCCTGCACCCACTCCCTAATACAGCTGTGAGGAATGGGGCAGGACAGCAGGATGGGAAAATCAGATAGCACCATTTTGGCTGTACTTGGTCTCGTGGCATGTCTGAACACAGCTGGGAAATAAGACTCAGCATGCTGTGGATACCTCTAGGATTTGAAGGTTGATCAAAAGAGAAAAAAAAAAAACTGGTTATTTAGCAGGCATGTTTCTGCAATGTTGGAGATGAGTCTGCAGTGGCTCCCTGAGTACAAGAAACACCTCACCTGGGCCTCAAATATCTGAATCCAATAAGAGAGTGGTGATCTAAAGAGAATGGCTTACGAAGCGTGAAGAAGTGATGCATGAACAGTAGCTCAGACCACACAGCCTCAGAAATATCAAAGCAAGGTGAAGCTGAAATTAACCACAGCAGATGGGGACAGCTGAAACCACATGGCACTCAAAAACATCCCAAAAAAGACAAAACATTTTGATTCGGCTCAACTGTTTTGCTTGTTCAATAGTTCAATGATACAGAACACTTGGAGCAATGTGTCATCCAGTGAATCAGTGTCTTGCTCAAGGACACTTTTGCATGTATTTAATTACCAACTGTGCCATAAATGGAAGACACAGTCTGCCGACTGAGTTATCTCTCACTAACTCTTTAACTCTAACTCTTTATGACCAAGGCCATTAACATCTCTCAATACTCTAAAATATCTAATTCGCAGTTTGCATGGCAATAAATGTCCATTAAGTACATTTAATTTCCAGTCTCACATCTTCCCATGAGAAGTACGTGTCGCAGTTTCCTTCTACAGTCACACTCACAATCATGCCCATCGATATGAGTGCATTAACACAGTAATGGCTAATCCCATTTTCATCCCAATGCATGCTGGGATGAGCTCGATCTGCCGTTGGCCATAAACGGGAGTGCAGAGGTAAAAGTAAATGATTGATTGAAAGTACATTCAGATAATGAACACCCTTTCTGAAAGACTCTCTCCAGTATTTGTGTCTGTGTGTGTGTGTGTGTATGTGTGTGTGTGTGTGTGTGTGTGTGTGTGTGTGCTGCAGAGACTCCAGTATACCCTTGTCCCATCTGACTGCGTCAGAGCACAGCCGGAAAGGAGGGGAAAGGAGACACATATGGAAGGAGGAGAGAACTGGAAAGCACAGGTGGAACAAAGTAGAGGACGGACAGACACTGAGGATGATGAGGGCTGCACGAGTCTTTCAGAGTATCTCTGTCACAATGCAGCAGATGTCATCACACCCTACATAATATTACATAAGTCTTATGCCACAAGCGATCAGCTTCCTCACGAAATCCTTTTCGGAGCAGCAAACAGGAAAAATGAGAAGAGGTTGACGGTGTTATTGGGTTTTGTGCAAACCAAACAAAATAAATCTCTATTTCAATTTGATTTATGTGCTGCATTAAAACGTAAAACAACACTTTACTCTGACTACACCCTTACTGTCAGAGACAGAGTGGCTGTTCAGTAATAATTTACCCTAACAAAAAAAAAAAAAAAGAAAAAATTGTACCTGTGAAGGACATTTAGTGAGTCAAAACCACAATAATACCTGGCCAGATCACCACGGAGCCCCTGATTTTGATAGTATAGACCTGTCTTACCTCTTAAGCTTCAATCTGTATTCATACTCTCCTACTGCATGTGTCAAATCCACCCATCTGGGCTCAAAGCAGCTACAAACATGCACATATTTGCAAGAACTGTTCATTCAGGTGCACTTTAGTGACTAGAAGCCGCAGAGATAGCACACACAGAGCTATGGGAGGAATATCGAGACAGAAATGAGGACACCTGCTGAGCTGACAGATAGTCCAGACTCAGGTGGCAGCAGCTAGAGGTGCTGGATTTAGACTCCAGGTTGGAGTATTTCACAAATCCAGATTTAAATGCTGAAGAGCATTATGATTATGACAACACGGCAGTCACTTGGCAACAGATTATTTATGCAATGTTGCAATGAAAGTCTCCATTATTGGGCCAGAGCTAAGAAATCAAACAAATTACATCGCTCTTTCAACATGTACAGAGCTAAACACGCCAGAATGGCTCCTAAAAACACACTGAGCTGACAATGGCTGTCAATCTAGCTGAAGTCCAAAACTACAAAAACAAAGTACAAGCTGACAGGAAGCTGTTCTCAGAGGGAGCTGGGACTGAAAAGAAGAAACTCGGGCTAAGGAGTGGCCCACAGCCCCTGAGAGGAAAGAGGGGGTGGAAGATAATACCAACAGCGTGATGTAGGTTCTGATAATAGAGGAGAGAATGAGCAGCGAATAATGGTGTAACTTGATGACACAGCATTAGAAATATAACTAGAGGTGGGGTGTGACCCAGAGAAGGAGCTTATGTTTGTGATTGTGACTCAAAGCCGCACATCAGTTATATAAACCGTTCGGCCATTAAACCATCTAACCAGTTCCATTACGCCTCCCTGATGGAGACAGTGGTATCTCTGTTTATCACCTCTCACTGTGTGAAGGACTGGCCATTTAAACTTACTAGTTTTGGAAAAAATGTTCTGGAAATCTTTGTAATATTCATTCATTGAGCATAAAATCGATATATTATGAAGGCAAACTTGGCAAATAACATGTTTCAAATCAAATCAACAAGGGTCATTCAGTAATGGTTTCGCTGACTTATCCATCAACTTTGGACTGAGATGACCATATCAGCAAAATAAAAACAAGACTAAGAGTGCACAGACATGCTAGCAGCTCTGTGAGGCTGCGCACACAGGCACAGAGGTGCATTGAGCTAATTTCTAACATCAGCATGCTAACATGCTTAGCAGGTATAATGCTTATCATGTTCACCATCTTAATTTAGTGTGTTAGCATGCTAACATTTACAAAATAGCCATTAACCAAAAAAATACATTCACAGGCCTTTTCCACTGTTTTTCTACTGTTACATGTCAAAAGGCCTTCTGAGAAAAAGGCTCATTTCATGTGAACGGAGCTTCCTGCTTGAAATCTTCCCCCTCTAACAGCTGAGAGTACAAAAACACCTACAAATGCAGTTGCTTTGCACGAGTAACATCAGCTGTTTGTCTCTAATTCATTATATTTGTGCATGAAAGCACAAAGCCAGGTGGGTCAGAGCTCAGCCGGAGCTGAAAACAGCAGCTATGTTAGCATGTGGTTTAAGCTGTTCTCCTACCTGCATCTGAGCCGGGCTTGTGCCTCCTCAAAGTGGTTTCTGAGGAACAGATCCAGGGCGGCCATGCAGTCCTCCAGAGCCAGTGACAGATCTGACCGCGAGCACCTGCAGAACCACAACACAACACAGAATCTGCATGAGAAAAGAAAGAGTGCTGAAAATATATGATCGTCTTATAAATAGGACAAGCCGCAGGGTTTGAGGACTTCCGATCTCTTGAAATCGGTTTTATTAAAAAGTTACCTTCCGCTGACCCCTCCCATGTTTAACTGTCTCTCTCACTACTGCAGTGACCCTGTTCTCAGAAGCAAAAGGCAGTCTCCAAACATGACCTACAACAGAGTGGGATCTGTTGTCGTCTACTACTTTACATGAGAAACACAGGCAGGATGAGCCAGACGAGCAAGCAAGAACTCGAGAGAGTGCTTTGCTGTTAGTGTTATTGCTGTTTGAGCAATTACACTGCACATTATGGAGGAAATCACCTTAAATCACAGCACTTTTCAGTCATCCACGTTTCTAAAAATGCAATCTCAAGGGCCAGTTCTGAATATGGTCATTCTTGTAAATACAAGTCATTGTTGCAAGCTGTCTTTGTGAAGGTGAGCTACTCTTAATGATTGCTGATAATGTTGCTGGGTTGCAATTCAGAGTTCATTACACAGTGCACATGACCCTCGTGTGACGACTGCATGGCGTGGCCACATCAGGCACAAGTCATGACTGAGAATCCTCCCCCCTTCAGTATAAGGCTCCCTCCCTGCCCCCTCTTTGATTCACTCACTGTGCTGATAATGGATCTGCTTAAATGTGTGTTTTATTTCTTCACTTCAGGGTGAGAACAGCACACAGCTTGTGAGGAACATTGGGGACAATGAGCCGAACGAATGAAGTCGATGGGAAATCTGAAACACTAATGTGACTCAACATTAAGATGATTAACTTCTGTCATTTGGATTATGACTTGTTTGTTCTGAATTATACTTTTGACACATTCTAGATTTTATTTGCTATTTATGTTAATTTGCATCATGAAATGCTTGAAAAGTGGCATATTTTCTGAGTTGCTCATTTATTTTCCATGTTATTGACATGCTTTTTGTGAAAAAGGAACTTGATTTCTGTTTTGTTTCCTCTTGAAATGCAGTTTGGTGTTGTGCTTTGAACTTCCAGACCACTGTATTGATCACAAGAGCATGACACTTGGCCAGGCAGTCAGTCAGTGTTACCTCTTTAACTGAGCGTTCAGAAGCCGGCTGCAAATATTAGACAGATGCAGGAGAACAGAAAAGCAGAAACTGAGCAAACACAACTACTACAAATGTGTATTACAGCAGTGACTAATAGACAGCATTCACTTTACATTCCTGCCCATTAGAAACACAGAGGAACTCTTCACACTGTGTATCACACACACTGCACATACACACTGGTGCAGCTCTGGCTAATGACATGCGGGTGACTGCTGTGTTCACCAAATGACCAGCAGCAAGCTGAGCTTCACAATAACAGCAGGAGATTCACAATGATAATTGCTGTAACAGAAACATATATGTTCCATCTTTCAGAGGACACACAGCTTACATTGTCCTTCATGTGTCTGGACAAAACTAAAAAAGAGAAAAACAAAAAAAATCCACTCAAATATTTGAAATTCTTGTACATTCAAAGGTTATGTGGGACAACCAGTGTTGTGTAGAGCACTACTACAATACACATTATTACAATAATATTAACAATGATAACAATAAACATTTTAAAATGGAGTGCCTATTAACAATAAAACAATGAGACATAAAGAGATCAATAATACAGACACTAATAATGCCAGGAGGATATTAAAACACAGCAGCATACCGCATACGTGTTTATGTCATTGATTTAAAGGATAATGCTGCAGAGTCACATGTCTTCTTATAGCAGCCACTGACTCACTCCAACCAATCCAACCAGAGCTTTCTCTGCTGTGTCGTAACACTTTTCTCTCTGTATGAACAGAGGTGCAATGGCTGCCTGCTGTCACCTGTACTTAAAAACAAACCAGAAGCAGTGAGACGAATGGCCGTCCCTGTCGACCATGTGTTTCAGCACGCCTATCAGCACTGGTTTGTCTTTGGATACTCATTCCCTGGACCTCCACCTTAACCTTAGCTATCAGAAAGTCGAGCCTGATCTCGACCGTAACTCTAAATTTGATCCAATTTGATCAAGTCTTAACCTCACACATACAGTCCCACATTCCTCAGTCTTCTTAAAAAATGTATAACCTGGCTGAAGTCTAATCTCCTGTTTAATTCAGAGAAGAAGAATAACCTAATAAATAAAAGCATATAATTGATAATGGTATTTCTGAGAGCTTTCTGACTTATCTGACAAAACAGACACTAAAACCAGCATGTACATTTGACACAATGACTCTCATCAACCTCCCTGCTGTTCAAATCGTTTAAATCAGTGGAGGTTACCATCTAGACAGCTTGCTGATGAGGGCAAACAATCAGCAGCTTCATCGTTTCCTTATAACTGGAAACTAACTCAACTGGTCCTGACTGACTGGAAAACAGCATTTCGGAAGGTGTACACTGGTGTAGGCCTGAGGAAACTGAAAAGAAACCAGCTCTCAGTCAGTGAGCAGAGATTATCACACAACACAGGACACTGGTCTTTGAATGAGGGAATAACTGACAATTGTATGAAAGACAGAAACGGCCTGACAGCCAGCACAAAGAGGAGAGTGTCAGGTTCAGGGTGTGCACACCTCACATTGTCCCAATAATTTAATTGAACTTCAGGTCAGCTGAAATTCCAGGTTGATTTCTCTGGAGAGCAACTTGCACAGTGATTATTATCAGCGAGGCACACACACACGCACAGATAACACCACTTAGCACACAATCGCTATTCATCATGTACACACTTGCACACACACACTCACACACACACACACACATATATGCACACCCCTCCAAGAGTGATGAGGCAGTTTAGTGACAGAGCTTTTGCCACATGCGAACCAGCCGGTACATGATGATTGGAGGCCTCACAGCCCTGACACAAAAGAGCCGAGCTACCCCTGTAATAAACGGAGCGAGTTTGTCCACATGCCTGAGACTCACAGCTAGAACACACACACACTTACAGAGCATCTGACACAGGACAACTGAATGACAAACACACACCATGCAACCGTGCAGCAAGTATCTTACCCGTTTGACAGAGTCTCCTCCTCTCCTGACATTTTCATCTGGCAAGGTGTTTGTGTGTGTGTTTGTGTGAAAGAGAGAGAGGACAGAGATAAAGAAAATTGCAGAAGTGAATGTGAGCCTGGGGCCTTTCCAACAGTGCAGTGTAATAGTCTGTGTCTGAGCAGCAGCAGCGGCAACAGCAACAAGAGCAGAAGCAGCAGCAGCAGAAGAAGGGCAGACGGGTGAAAGAGAGAGAGAGAGAGAGAGAGGGAGGAAGAATGAAGGAGAGAGGGAGGGAGAAAGAGAGGAGGAGGACGAGGAGGAGGAGGATGGACGCAACAGCAACAGCAGACCTTAATAAGATCGGGATGACTATCACACATGAGGGGAGAAAACAGTCTATCTGTGCTGCTTCTATAACACACACACACACACACACACACACACACACACACACACACACACACACACACACACACACACAAAGCCTATCCCATCTCTTCCGATCATCACACTCATGCTACACACTGCAGTCTCTGCTCCGATTGGTTAATGCCAAGTCAGGGGGCGGGGTTATATGCCCAAGACTCATGGCCTGAGGATTTTTATGTATGATGAGAGACAAACAAAAAAAATGCTCAGAAAAAAGAAAGAGGAAGGACAGAGTGATCAGTAACAGAGGAAATGAGTTACAAGTCCTTCATCCATACCAACACAAAACTTTCTGCTGCTGCTGTGTGAAAGGGGTACAATGAGGCCTGAAAGACTAAAGAAAAGGTAATTTTGGTGCGTAGTGAGAATCTCAGCTGGTCAGGTCTGCTGCAGTGTTCAGTCTCTGCCACTGCAGCAGACACAGAGTCCAGAAATAGAAGATGTAGACGCAGTACAGCAGCTTGTACTGTGGATGCACAAGACCGAACATGAAATCATGAATGAAAAACAGGCACAGTGCCAGGAGTTATGCAGCCACTCACACCCATTCAATGTGTACACGCACTGGAAAGCAGAAGAAAGGCCCGTGCAGAGAGGACTGACTTGGCACACACACACACACACACACACACACACACACACACACACACACACATACACACACACACACACACACCCACATCTCGCACCAGCATCAATAGCAATTAGAGACGTGCTATACTTGACAAATAAGTCTTTCTAATACAAGCATTTCGACAAAACCACGATGTCATTAGTAATATGAAAGGGCCACACTCCTGACAAAGACTGGCTAGAGCCATCGTTAAGGGCATTAATTACATTTGTGTGTTTCATGCTATGACAAATCAGAATGACTGCTGTGGGAAAGGTCTATTTTAATGTCAGTCAAAAGTACTGAGATCATTATTTTAAAGACAAAGCACATGTCAGTCCTAAGAACAAATGTGCCACTTTTAGCAGTTAAATCAGGCCATTTGAGTTTTGTGTTTTTCCAGAGTAATTAAATAGCTTTTCCACTTAAAAATGTTTGTTTATTCGACTCAGTCAGGTGAAGGATTATTATCTCAACTAATCAGAAATCATTGACATGTTTGGTGTTTAAAACGTCAGAAAATAGAAAGAAATGCATGTAAAACCCAATGTGATGTCTTCAGAATACTTCTTTTGTCCAGCTAACAGTCCGAAACCCCAAAATATTCAGCTTTACTGTCACATAAGACAAAGAAACAGAAAATCCTCACATTTGAGAAGCTAAAACAAGGGAAAGTTTGGCATTTTTGCTTGAAAAATGACTTAAATGATCAATTGATTAATCAAAAAAAAAAAGAATTGTTTCTGCATTTCTATAGGTGTGTTTGAGTTGCAGCGGCAGACACCTGAATGTCCTCAAAAGTGAAGAAATCACTTGCAAAACCATATAAATTCACAACTCTGCATACACAGTCTATTAGGAACACTGGGGACATCAAGAAAGCATAAAGATCACACTCATGTGACTGCATCTCATCTCATCTCATCACATTTGACACACTTGTCTCCCTATGATAGCCCATTAGACACAAAGAGCAAAGTGCTTTGGCCAGCAGAGAAACATGAGGGGAAGCCCACCTATCTCTATAGACTGTGGGGTAAAAAAAAGTTTCATTGTTGCTTGAATCTCTGTGGAAGGAGCACAGAGAGTCACGGGTTTATGGAGATAATTAGATCTGATATGCAGCTGTCCTCATGCTGGGCAATTGGATTTGGGACCAGAAAAACTGTTGCCATTTCAAACGACCTTGGCTTTGAGCTTCATATGATGACATGCAACTCTCTAGCGCTTTATGAACAACACAAGAGCAACTCATCCTAAATGCTTGTAGTTAGAAGCACTGGCAGCACAACACAATGCTGAGAGTTTGAGTAAGACGATGCTACTCTCATATCTGTCCATTAGACATGCAGATTTTGTTCCTGTTGGACTGAGCAGGCTAGCTGTTCCCCTGGTTTCCAGTCTTTATACTAAGCTAAGCTAACTGTCTCCTGGCTTTAGCTTCATATTTACCACACAGACATGAAAGTGGTATAAATTTTCTCATCTAACTCTCAGCAAGAAAACACATCTCCCAAAATGTCAAAACATGACTTTAAAGGTCGAGTTTGCCCTGAAATCAAAAATCCTTTTTCTTTCTTTTACCTGTTGTGCAATTTAGAGGTGGCTGTAGAGATGTCTGCCTTCTGTCAACTATATTGGAACCAGATGGCACTGGGCTTATATTGCTCAAAGCAAAAAAAAAAAAAACTCAACAGCATTGTCTCTTTCCAGAAATCATGACCTGGTTACTCAAGATAACAGATCTTGTTGTGAGCAGTTTCATCTCTACTGAACTACACCTGACACCTGGGGTGAACTGTCCCTTTAATGTCTGAATTCTACATTTAGCACCTTTAACCTTGATTTGTTCAATTTACAATTTACTTTTCCTCTTGTTCCCTCCCTCCGGTATCCTCCTCCTTAAGCTCCCATTAAATCCTCTGCATGCCCTGACGGAGAATGCAGGATTACACTAGTGAATAAGCAGCTGGTTCATGTTGACACTCATCCAGTCGTAACTTGACAGAGAGAGAAGAGGGATGAGTCTCAGGCTCTCTCCGTCTGAATGTTGATATGTCACACAGCAGGGAGAGGCTGCTTTAATGCCAGTGACATTCTCATGACCTTTATCTCAATATGTCACTAACATGTCAGGAAGCCCTTTAAGTAACATGCAACTGGCTCACACTCACTGTTTCACTGTCATACAGGATGCAGGAGGACTTTTCAAGAGGAATTCTTCCAAATGACAGCACATCTGTGACCTACACCTCAGTTTTTGCTTTATGATGACTTCACTGTCTGGTCTTACCCATTTGATGCATTTGTTGATTCCGGACCATCTTCGTTTCCTGGTAGCTGTAACCTGAAACAGAGGAACAAAGTCGAGGCTGTGTAGAGAAAAGAGGGAATTCTCAAGGGATTGAAAAGCAGCTGAAAGGCTCGCTATTGTTTGAGGAACATGATCGTGAGAGCCAGAGAAACATGGACGCTGATATACGTGGACGCTCCCAGGCTACTTCTTTCTGTGAGGACATTTGTCAGATGTTGCTTTTCATTGACTTCTGTGTCCATGCTTCAGTGCTTTCCAGTTCAAAGACACTCACCTGAAGTCTGTGATGATGGGATCCAACTCTGGACTGTTTATGACTGACAACCTGAGAAAAGACATAAAAGTCTGTGTTTGATAGAACACCTGCAGGAGGTAAAATGATAACAGCTATCATCATTACTTTTGTTATTAGCACTGTGAGCAGCTTCCCTTGTGACACAGCTGATTGCTGACTGTAAGAATAAATGAGGCACAAAGTGAACGTACTGGCTTGGGGAGTCTGGGCCGTCATGTATGTCCTGTGCCTGCTCGGCGTCCCTGTGAAGAGGTCAAAGGTTAACTTAGAGAGAAAGTAAGAATAGATCTCACGGTGGTGAGAGGAGGATGTGTGCTAGAACACTGGAGGTCTGAGCTGAAGCTCTGAGCAGGACTCCCAAGTGTTTCGCACAGACAGTTTCAATTAAAATTGCTGCCAGCATAGATGAACTATATGTGATACGTAAGTACAAAGTAATTAAAAGCTGAATGAATTCATTACACTCAATGTGGAATCAACTAATAATGATGAGACGCCATTTTTATGGCAATATTTTTTTATGTGCAATAAATGTAAGTAAAGTTTCTGATACAGCATTCAGGCATTTTAAAAAATCTTTGCTCAGGATTAGATCAGACATTCCCAAATTTTTTAGCTTGTGACCCATTTGCATGAGCAGCAATGTACATGTGACCCCTCATCACAGGACGCATGTCTGTGAGATGCCTGAAGAGATAAAACACTGCAGAACAAAAAAAGCAAAGACTAGAGAAAAGTCAGAGAGTAAACATGGTTTAGTGCAGCTGAATTTAGTTTTTACTATTTACCCTCCAGGTAATGATCCTGCAACCCCTTAAATCAAATTCTGTCCATAAATTATTCTTCTTTTTCAACTTATTTAACTTTAATGACTCATAGCTGTGCTCAAAAATTATCTCATGAATGAAGCAGAAGACAAAAGAAAAAGAAAAACAAACAAACAAAAAGGCATGAGGAAAAAACTGAGAAAGTGTATTTCCGGGCAGAGCTACTCCACTGAAAGCCTGACTGACGACATCAGGAATGTAATGCTGTCTGTCAGGCTACACTGATGAGAGCAATTAGAAGGATCCTCAAACTAAACTTCATACAGTGTTTCTCCCTTTGACTCAGGTTTGTTAGATGTAGGGCTTCTTTGGCTGCCTGTCAAATACAAGTTTCTTTTTTCTAAATGGTGTCACGCAGTGGGAATCTTACCCCTCTACAGTACAGAAACACAGGGCTGAACTTCACTGATCATATCTGTGCTATGAAGCTCAGAGGAGGGTGTTTGTGGCCTACACAGGATCAACGAAGCTCCTGAACACCTTGCGGTCTACACAACAATCTCAGTGTAATGACCAGAGGTGAAGAAGTACTCTGAACCTTTACTTCAGTAAAAGTAGAAATACTGTAGTCTGACAATAGTCGAGTACAAGTAAAAATCCTGAATTCAAAATGTTGTTTAAGTAAAAGCACTGAAGTACTGTGAGCAAAATCAAGTTTCAAAATAAAAGTACTCAGCATGTAGAAAGTGTTTTATTATAGAATATGATATTATTCTGTTTTATCACTGACAAATACATGTAAGAATATATTGATATTGTAGTTGAAGCCAATTTTAGATATTTGTACACCACTGGGTCGATTTGTAGCACAGCACTGCCTAATCTCACATCAGAGAAAACGAGTGTCAAATGAATGTAGTGGAGTAAAAGTACAATATTTCCCTCTGAAATGTTGTGGAGGAGAAGCAGAAAGTAGCACTGAACGGAAATACTCAAGTACAAGTATGTTAAAACAGTATTAAGCGCAGTACTTGAGTAAACGCACTGAGTTAAAGGTGATGACAGTAACAATAAATGAGGACGTGTGAGGCTCCTGATCTGAACGCGTCGTGCTCAGTGTGAGTGTGATGGCACTCAGTCACATTATGATTCTGATCAACAGCTCACCGCTGGCCGGACCATGAACACACACACACGCAACTAGTGCTGAGGGACACAGCCGGGACATGCACTGATTTCTGGATTTTTGTCTTCGACTCACTTTTTGGTGTCATTTTTCTTCACGCTCCGTCTCCAGTTGGTGATAAAACTCATTCCACAGCGCTGGGATCCGGTGAAAGAGCAGAATTATGCCGGGCAGAGCAGGCTTACACGGCGGGCATGGAGAGGACAGGAGCCGCTCACACTGACAGCGGTGAACACAGCTGCTGACGAGTCTTCCTTGTTCCTGAATGGAAAGGTGAGCTGGTCGCATCATCATTAGAATGAATTTCCTATTTAAATGCAGCGCAGTGGAGCTGCTGCAGGTCCTGGCTTCATGGTCGTAAAGCCCTTCCTGTTTATGACAACACAGCTGACACTGACAGTGCACACACGAGGTGTGTCTTATTTCAAACCAACAAGTCACTGAAGATAAGGGCTCGAAATGTATCACTCTACATATAACTAGGCTGTTTTCATATATTGTGAATACTACATTTATATACTGTATCTAAAGCTTAGCATTAGTTTCATTCTAGCAAAATAACACTTTGAATTTGAAGTTAGAAAAAGGTAACAAGTATACAAAAATAGGCCTATAATAGAGAGTACAAACATTAATGGAAAATCTACTAAATTACTGTGTTTCAGTAGAAGTTGGAGGTACTTTCCTGCTACTTTCTGTTTCTACTACTACACATTTCAGAGGGAATATTGTACTTTCTGCTTCACTCTGTATATGACAGCTACAGTCACTGGTTACATTGCAGAGACATATTTTAAATACAGATCTCAGCTTCTTACCTTCAGCTCGTATGTGATATGTTGCTTTGAGGTATACAGAAGTATGAAAAGTGGATATTGCCTCTATAATAATCCCATAATATAATACATGTAACAGGATAAGATTCTGTGTAATGAATAAGTTTACTTTTGTATATAAGCATGTTTTGTTGATAATACTATTGTACTTTTACTCAGCGGTGCAGAAAGTGTTCAGTTTATGTAATTCTTTATGGCAGTAAAACAATGTAGAAATACTTCATTACCAGTAAAAGCCCAACATTGAAAATCATATGAAAGCAAAAGTATGCGTGCCTCAAAAATGTATTTCAATACAGTAACTGAGTCTTGCTTTTACTCAACTATGCAGGACTTTTTCCTGTGAGGTACATATGATGCAGTGTGACTACTACTACTCAAGTAAAGGATCTGAAACTCCACCAGTGCCTGTTTAAGACAGTAACATGACTCAGGAAGAACACACAAAACTACACGTTTAATATTTATTCCGTTTCAATTAAATGCATTACATATTCTGGCCGAACCTCCCATTAAGTATTTTTTCTTACATGTTAGAAAATACAAAATAAAATACAATTAGCTTGAGTTTTAAAAAGCCTTTATGGGTACGCCTAGAAACATTAAGTGGTTCTTGATTTGTAAAATTCAAGGAGTCTGTACAAATGACAGCAACGTGTCTGGTGGCCTTTAAATGTGACAGAAGGAGACCATCAACTGTAATATGACCAGAGACTCAGCGGTGAGGGTGAAGAACAGACAGGCGACTCCTGTTCTGTTGTATTTACAATAAACTGCAACATGAGAGATGCACTAAGTAGGAAGTGCAGGACAAACCACAGACAGCAAACTGGTTAAACATGAGAAGAGGAAACAATGACGATGCTCATTCTAAACAAGGCTGAAAGGAGAAAGTCAGAACAGGAAGAGGTGTCCGACATGTTGTGCACGGTTTGGTCAGAAATTAGCAAAAGAAAAGAAAACAAAGGCCTCCTGCTCTTCATCGAGCCTTCCCTTGTTCAGAAAGCGCCTATCACAGTTTAGCACTCAGTGTTAAGTAACTTAGCTCATTTTCTGGGAGAAACACAAAACCACCCAGCAAGAAGAAGAAGAATGACTGGCCAACCATGTGCTGTGAGGGCGTTAACAGGAATGAAGTGGCAGTGCGGCGGCAGCGTTTATCCTCACAACACAGCAGCAGCTTCTTCTGCAAGTTAAGTCCCCACAGAGTCTGAAGTGGACAGACGGAAGACAAACCGTTCGACCGAAACGCAGAGAGACACGGACCAGCTTTGACTGAGTGTGAGTAAGACTTTTAAATCCAGTTAGAGACAACAACAAAAAACAATCAAGTTTAAACAAATGTGAACAAAAGAAGCACCAACAGTGGCAGACACTGAAATGGGAACTGGTGTGGGATTTCTGAAATGGATACTGAGTACTTGAGGAAGTTTTTTTCTTGAATATGCGTCTCATTAAAAATAGTATTTACACAACCAGCACACATGCTGCAAAGTGTCATTTAGCACAACCCAGTCACCAGAAAAAATGCTGGCATTGTACGTGTCTGCAAACCACAGAAATGTCTCAATTTTACATTCAAACTTCACGTCTCAATCTTATGTTGTGTCAAGGCTGTGGTTATGGTCTGGTTAGGTTCTGGCTCAAAAACCACTGAGCCAAGTTAGAAAAAGCTGCTGTTTTGGCTTAAAATACCCAGTTTGGATGCCACAAACATGCCTCATCAAGCTGTCATGCCACCGCCATCCACCCCCTCCCCCCCAATGAGAAAACTCATATACGTGTACCATAATCTGCATCAACAAATTTAACATATCCGTGATTTGCAGAAATGTAAAACACCAGCGTTTTATTGAGGCGACTGCGTTGTTCAGCAAGACACTGATTTAAGGGAGATGGCTCTGTGCCCAACACTGACCTCTGGCCTGCCAGTATGGGTGGATCAATCATGATTAATAGTATCATCAACACCATTAATTTAACGTATGAGTAAAAAGAGCAGGTACAGTGGGTAGAAATCTGTTTTTTCACAGTCATACATTCATTCAGTTTCTATTTTTAAATCATGTTTGTCCGTTAATGTCCAAACTCACCAGTTTTCCAAACATATTTCAGCAAAAAACAATATTCTTTAATCTGAGGCCACACTGAAAAGAGTTTTTAGTAACTGAATTGAAAGTTTCACATTAATTAAAAGATCATAAGCAATTTGGTGATGAAAACAACATTTTTAGATCTAAATCTCAGATTCTGAATGTTGGACTCGCTCAGAAAAGCAGATGTGCTCTTGTTTTGTACAATCCCTTTGTAGTGTGCCCTGAAATTTAATGCCAATCAATATGTAATCATTATACATAATAGATGTAGTTTCATTCCTTTCAGTGTCTCCCCAAAACGTTCTAACGCAGACAGATGTAGATGGTGGGTAAAGCAAAGCACTGCTGATATCTAAAAGACATTTAAGTGACGAGAAGCTGACGGTTGTGATGCATTTGTTCAATTTTTTTGTATAAATCTGCACATGCGATTCACATATGAGAGGTCTGGTAACTTCCAGTTAAACATGAAGAAATGTTGAGTTCTGTCACCCTGTCCTGAACAAAAATATCTTTAAAAAAAATCTCATCGGCCCTCCACCATCATACCGGACTGGAAAAGTGCGTGGTCGCTCCATTTCAAAAGGACTGACTAATACTCTTCAGTTTTATTACAATGCCTCCAAAAACACACATTCTGTCCCCTCAGCTTGAAACTACAACTACTCACAATTTAGTTTCAGAGGATGAACCAACAGCTGGAAGAAAACTGGGGGAATTTGGGGCTCTACAAAATTAGCAACTCTATTTTTAATAAAGGAAATCTCTTGAAAATCTCATTAGAACTTCGGAAGCTAGAACGAGTCGAGTGTCAATAAAGTGTAGTGAGAACTGTTAGTGGACTTTTGACGAGGCTACTTCAATGTAGTTTAGAGTGTATGCTTAAATAAATTACATTCTGGGGAGTTAATGTGGCATTAACAGAGCAATCTTAACAATCTCTAAATCCACATTCACTGCATTTCATTTATCAATCCATCAATCTTGGTCCTCGCCTCCATAACGAGGCCACAGAGACCAACAGGATGGGAAACACGGTGCTGCAGTGAACAGTGAACACGGTGCGGAGAGAGGGGGCGTCCAAAGATTCAGAGGTGGGTTTATTCTCTAAGTCTCTTCATGGGGTCAGCAGGTGCTGCTGAATCAGTCCTACACAGTCCCTGCTTTGCTTTGGTGCTTTCTGTGCTGGGCCAGGCCGTGCCGTGCCGAGCCGGGCCAGTGGAGGAGGGAGGGAGGGGAAAGGAGCTCCTCAGGAGAGTTCAGACTTGCTGAGTGCGATGGCCAGCTCCAGGTCCTCTTGTTCCTGCTGGGTGAGCCTGGCAAGTCGCTCCTTTTCCTCTCGCTCGCTCTCGCGCTTTGCCCACTCTATCATGTCTTCCTCTGTGGGATACTGCTCCGTCAACACAGAAAACACACACATGAACACACACACACGTCACACACGGGGGGGGACAGAACAGCACATGGTGCAAAGAAATATGAGGGTGAGAGGAGACACAAACAGACAAACAAATGTACAGTTAACAGATCCTCAAAGATAAAATACTTGGTCTGCTGACAACAGATAACCACAAAGAACAACAATACCTGGATGATGTAATGCATACCATCATCGCTAAACACTGCAAGCTCCGTAAAGGAGTTGCTCCTTGCAGGGCTGTTGTATTACGTTTGGCACGTGTTTCTTGTGTCTGGCTCTGTCACATCCATGTTATTGTGTTTCCAGGAATAATGTCAGAGGGAATGTTTTCCTGTCGGTGTGGGCCTATCAATACTGTCTTTACGAGGTCAATATTGATATTTTCTGTCTAAATAAACACAACATTTTCAGTTAGAATGCCTAAATGTGGTTATTTCAGTCCTGTGGCTGAGATGAGTGTTATTTTACAGTTTAAAATGAAACTTGCCAGAACTATGTTATAGTTCCTTGAACACATCTTTGGCATTTCTACAACTACAATTTGTCATTTTTTAGGCATTTTTGCCAAGAAATTTGACAGGAAAGGAGGGGAAAAAGGACATGCAACAAAGGTCCCTGACTGGAATCAAACCAGGAATATCTCAGTTTATGTGGTACGCATCTTAACCCCCTAAGCCACTGTGACATCCCCTGAAACATCTCATCACATATCTGTAACCATGTATGCTGATAGCATATGTCATATCATATATCAATGCATCTGTCAGGGACGCAGCAGGTCACAGAGAAAGGCATCTTTAACTGTGTATTACGGCTTATACTGAGCACTTCTGCATCATGGCTGACAATATTTCTGTGGTGCCATGACAGTGCCAGATCTGTCAATGAACTGACACTTATGATCGATATTTTTGACAACCCACTGACAAATGACTCCTGTCTGTCAACGTGGACTTTTTGACGTATAAGCACAGGTGTAACTAATGACTACTGAATAATCTGTAGCTAATCATCTGTGTCAGTAAGCCAACATGCATAATATCGGGGCCCGTGAACTAACACACCTGAATGCAACACAGCCATCACTGTTATTAGTTCCACCTGTGTTTGAGTAGTTGAAATGTCCAACATGAGAAAGGTCCATCACTGTGTGGTCTATATGTCCAAAATCATCATTCAGTGCCCCAACCATAACACAGCCGAACTACAGAAAAAACAAGCCTTTTAAATGAGCACTTGAGAGTGACGGTCTCTGCCCCTCAGGCCTGTGTCACCACACATCTCATGTGATCAGGATAAAAGCACCAAGTGAGAAAACGGAACTCGACTGACAAATGAATGGAAGCCATGTAAACTTTGTAAACACAGCTTGTTGCTTAAGTCCATTAATGATTACAACACCGGACATGCAGTGTCAACAGGTTCATTATTCTCAATGAACGACAGACAGAAGCATCACAGGTCATCACAGCACGTATCCACCCATGCAAAGGAAAAGTCGGAAGCGAGACGACATTCACTACGAGGCGTTTCAGAGCCGATGATTTCGGTGTCGAGTAGAGCAGAACATGCATGACGAGAACATTTAAGAAACACATAACGGATTTAGTAGAGAACATGCATTTATTACTTGCAGGTGATACATTCCACTGCTGCTTTTAAATATGAATGAAATCAGACATCAATAAAGTGCTTAAGCTAGAGGAACGATTTTGCTTAAATATTGCTAAACTTAAAGAAACCCTTCACACATCTGGTTCTTTTGTCTTTGTTCAGTGACTTGTGCTTTGTGGGATTCTGTCAAAATACTTGAGATGGCTATACTTGGTATTTTTGCAGATTTTAGCCCATTTTGTACAAAACCTCTAAGTTTTATGTCATTGGCAAACATTTTCCAAAGCACACCACACTGTAGATTATTGGAAGACACCACAGAGTCACAATACATAAACAGGAACTTGCTGAGATGTAAAATGTGCTTGAGATAAAACTATCCCCATTAATAACGCCTATACCTTCATTATTGTCAGTTGCAACACAACAACACAGAAATTAGAGAACTGACAAACAAAGGTAGGCTGGTTGAAGGGAAGGGAATGATCGTAAATGTGAAGGATGCTTTGGAAAGTGTCTGCAGTGAAGTAAAGAAGTCGCACTTCGCTTTAAATGACGTGCATATGCAAAAACATTGGCATGGCCCTTTAAAAGCTAAGATAGTGGTGTCATGGATGCACATAGAGGCCAGAGATGATGCCCTTGATTCAACTCTTTATTCAACTTTTATGACAGAGGTGGGAAGACACACACACACACACACACACACACACACACACACACAGAGAATACAGGAGATCTGTTTCTCGACCAGACAAGGGCTGAATGAACTGATAAATGAGGGGATGGATGGATGGATGAACAGATGGATGCGTGGGTACTTAAATAAATAGTGGTAAAAGAAAAAAAACAAAACACTGATTTGAGGAATGGCGGAGGCAGTGGTAAGAGTGAATGAGAGCCAGCTGATCAAACACACCGTTAGTGCGTGCAGGTCGAGGTTCAACAGGGACATGCGGGTGCAGTCGTGTGAGGCATCAACAGTCTTTTAATAATAGTCATCCATCCCAAATTCACAGCTTGACAGTACACTGGTATGCAGTCTTACAAAGGGAAGAGCTGAGAGGACTGTAATACTATCACTGATTTATTCCTGATACGTCAACAGAGGGGTTCAACCCATGTTTAGACCGATGTGCGCTGACTCATTTTCCTGTTTTGCCACAAATGCTTCTCTTGTTTTTTGAATGTTAGATATTTTGACTATTTTTACACAAACCAGGAACTGTAATTCCCTTGTTCTTCTTTTACTTGTGAAAAGAGAGGATTAAATGTGGTATTTCTCAAAAAGGCATCTGTTGTGTAGCAGCTGCTGCACATTTCTCCTGGAGCATGTTTAATCAATGAGTTTGGAAAACACTGATTGATTCATTAAATTTCAAGTTCATAGGCTGAAACGGTCTCACTCAGGAGGCAGCAGGCACGACTCTGCATATCTTTAGTCAAGGTCAACTGCTGTGATGCCTTCAGGCCATAATTGTGCTGACTCAGCCACATACTGACTCTGAGCCCAGACACTGGTCAGACCCAGAATGACCACAGTCTGAAATTCACCTGAGATGCAATTTCATTGTAAAAAGGTGCATAAAATGAAACATTTTGCAAGAAAACATATATCTCATTTTGGAATGAAATATGCACATGCTGTAATGTCAGTGTGCTGAGTTGGGATGGCTAACAGAAGCCAAATACAAGCAGCCTCTCATCTCTCCATTCACTGCCAACCATTAAGAGGGATCCTAAAGATAGATGTGTATATAATTCATGAATTTGAGTCTGTTAATACAAATATGTTGCAGACTTAATATATGAATGTATCAATAACATTTCTGTACATTTCCTTTTCAAGTAAGACAGTGCAACTTCAGTAATAGGGCATAAATTAAGTGCAATCCCAATATAAATCAGTAACAAAAAATAATTACAAGTATAAAGAATGTTTACATGGCAAGGTAATATTGCATTCATAATTAAGCGCTAAATATACACCAGCAGCTGACAGGATGCAAGAAAGAAAATCAAATCAGAAGATTTATCTGCTTATTTTAGCTTAGTTCCAGAAAACATGGTTAGCAAATAAACAAATGTAGCATCAAGAGAACCTGTGCTACTCTGTGACACTTTACATCAGCTGATTTCTTCACTTCTTTGGGACTTTTAAATGGCAGTGGATGGAGTGATTCATTAAGCTTGCCTGATTTGCTTGATGGTTATGATTTGATTAAATATGAATTATTAGCAGGAAAACATAAGGAGAAGAGGGCGTAACTACTGAGAGTCAGATGAAGGTGAGGGAGAGGGAGAGAGGGAGGTGCTCACTTTGTCAAAGCTGGCAAATCGGTCAGCTTCCCGTATGTTGTGACGAGGAGGGGAGGAGGGGGCGAAGGGGTCGGCTAAAGGATCCTTGGCAGGCAGGGAAGAGGAGGAGGCTGAGGAGGTGAAGTCTCCTGAGGGCTGTGGGAGGAAGTGCCCTCGTCGTTGGAAGGAGTCAGAGGACTCTGTTCTGGAGAGGGACGATCTCTTACCTGACAGGACACCAACAGACAGACAGACATACAGACACATGCAAGTGTCAATACAGACAATCAGAAACGGAATGGACACACAGAATAAAGACTGCAGAGAGACAGACGAAGCATAGACCATCATAATTCAACACGATGCATCCTGAGAGCACTACATTTAACAACGGTTACCTTTCCTCAGTGCCACTGAACAATGAAAGTACTGACCTGGAGGTGGAGGAGGTGGTCTAGTTGGCGTACCCGTTTTTGGGGGCAGGGCTGGGGGCACATCGGGGCCGGCAGACTGGCCATCTTCCTGGAACAGGTTCTTATTGTTGATGCCAAACTGGTCAGCACCGTTTGACTGAAACAGACAGTTCACAACAAATCAAATACAAACGCTGTTTGCAGTAACTACAGTAGAATCACAGCAGTTGTGAGCACTTGGCGATTTGGTGTTGATGTTACTCAGGGTGCTGTGCAGTACATTTACTGCATATTTGCCGAAATACTCTCATACAAGTATATCATAAATCAACAGATAGAGGCAACATTTGTAGAACACACTGGTCCAATTACCAATAATTTACGATGTCACACATCAAGCATTGTTGCTTACTGTATGAACTGAATGATGAGTTTAATGTTCAGCCATTTCCTCCTATAAACCACAACACACTCAACAGCTCATTCAGTCTTCCTGGAAGTTCTGGTATTACCGCAGAAGTGAGTTCACTGTGTCACAACAACTTCTACTTTCACTGACTGAACTGACAGTCATTATTTCTGACTGATAGTGTGTTTTACTCCATACAACCGTCAGTATAATTTCAGCACTGTGTGGGTCTGAACAACAACGCCAAATTACCTTTGTCAAGGCACTGAAATCTGCAAAGCCCCCTCCAAATGATTCATTACCAAATACAGCAGCAAACGGATCTGAAACACAAACACATACAAGTCAGTGAGCATTTAAAACTGGCAACACCAAAACAGACACTGTAAATAGTGCAATGGGGTCTTTCCCCAGAGGGTGGCGTTATACCACAAGTCATACCTGGGTCTGAGCTGGCGTTCACTGTTGTACCACCTGGAGCAAACGGGTCGTTGGTTGCTGCAGTGTCCTTCTAAAAACATTACATAAAGGATTGTTAACTACCGTGTTTACAAGAATTACTGAACTACTGTAAACTACCTTTAACTGCACCATAAAATATTCATGACTGGGGCTTAATTGCTGTTGTCTTTTTCTGTTTATTAAGAGTGGTCAATAACTTGCCGCTTAATTTGGGAGTGAGGACATTGTGACCAGGTTTTACAGCAGGCGTACTCACCACAGCCAGGTCAGAGCTGGGTGGAGAGCAGCTGAAGGGATCTGACCCTCCGTCCTGAGAACCGAATGGATCCGCCCCCCCAGTGGTGTTCGCTTTACGTCCAAATGGGTCGGAATTGGCCATATTGTTAGCAGTGGAGGTGAAAGGATCCTTGGCTGCTAAAGCTGGATTGGAAGGTTTGGAGGTGAAGGGATCTGGACCTGTTGTAGCTGCTGCGTCATTTAGCTTGGCTGCAAACAGGTCTGGTTCTGGCATGCCAGTAGTGGTACCAAAGGGGTCAGCTGAGGCAGTGAAAGGGTCGTCTGAGGAAAAGGGGGCACCGGGGGTCTGTGCGAAGAAAGAGTCTGCAGCAAAGGGGTCAGACCCTTTGAAGGGATCTCCTCCAAATGGATCTGATTTAACAGAAACAGCAACAGATACAGAATGTGACACACGGATATTCACACATATACATATTGATTTCTTTTTTTTTTAGGATCTTTTAAATGACAGATAAGTTTGCTTGTCCATCACTGTTAAACGGGGGTTGAGCTAACTTACCTGCAACATCTGCTTTTCCAAATGGATCATCTTTGAATGGATCGTCTATACGATGAAAAAAACAGTCATTTGTATGACTACACTGACATCATATTCACAAGCTTTCGTACAACAAATTAGACTCACGGTCAGTAAAAGGGTCTGAATTGAAGAAGTCCATCTCAGGCAGGGAGGGAGGGCTGGTCTGAGGCGGCACAGAGCAAGGGCCCACTTGAGGTGGTAATGAGGAGGAGGTGGTGGTGGTCTCTGGGGACTCTGACGGCTCCTGTTTGCTCTCTGGCTCCGGAGATGCAACCTGTTGGACAGCAACACAGCTCTGCTGACAAGCTTCAACACTACAGTAAATGATGTGAGCATTATGTTTACGTGACACATTTAGATTAATCAGATTGGGTTAGATCCCAATGCATCTTTCCTGTGCTTTTTGCATTTATATCTGTCAGTATACGATCAGATTATACATGTTTTACTAGGAAATCTGCTTGGCTAAATGACACAGGGAATTCAGGAAAGCAAGGAGAGACCAATGTCGTTTACACAGAAATACTTCACTAACTCGGGGGTCTTTACCTTTGGTGGGCTCTCTTTAGGGGACTCCTCTGCATCATCTGTGACCTCCGAGGAGACGTCAGGTGTAGGGCTACTGTGTTCCTGGAGATTTGAGGGGTCACAGCAAAGACTAAATAAGTAGTAAGTCAATTAAACCTGCTGGTTATGCATGATTGGAGGGGGCTAAACAATAAAAAAAGCAGTGCACAGTTGTAGTGGGAAGTGAAAAGTATAAAACAGACTGATAAGTGAGGTGAGTGTATTTATTACCCTGATGGTGTTCTCTTGTGGTTTTGCAAAAGCTGAAACATTGTTGTACATCTCAGAGGAGGCTAGACTAGTATAGAGATCATCCAACGCATCAGGTTTCAGCTTTTCCTCCTCTGGAGTCTTTGGACTCTCTTCCTCCTTCTCTTCTTCCTCTTCTCTTTCATTCACTCCTTCTTTATCCTTTTGACCTGAATGTTCTTTCTGCTCATTGCAGAGAGCAGTTGGTTCTTCCTCCTTTAGCTCTTTAGGCTGGTCCTCCTGGAAGAGGTCCTGCTGGAATGGATCCCCCTGGTGCAGCTCTGCAGTGGGGCCTGCTGATCCGTTGACCATGATGGGAGAGTTGTCCTCCAGGGCTCTCTTCCAGCTGAGCTGGGCAGTTACTGACCTCTCCTCCACCTGTAGGTCATTTAGTTTCTGCTGAACCTAACACGAGAGAGAGACGGAGAAAATCAAAGAACAACAGAGAGAAACAGAAAAATAAAAACACAGTTCCTATTTCCTGCAGAGAAAAGTAATCTTTTTGAGCAAGAGACACAGAATCACACCATAGGCAAGAGCCATTGTGAAGCTCAGTGACAATGGCTCCGGCTGTCACCATCTTCGCAGTGCCTGACTCCACAAAACTCCAGGCTTATTCAAAAATGGGTGAAGAGGTGGAGCGTGGCAGGCCAAATGAAGCCTGGTTGCTAAAACCTGCTGGCTAGCTGTCACTCAAAGCAGCCATGCCCTTAAGTATGCAGAACTTTAAGCTTCAATTTAAATGAGTGAGTTATATGAAAATTCACCACCCATACAGTTATCATTAACGGGGAAATTTGTTATGGAGACCAAAACCATTTTTGTACCAGGCTGTAAACATGTTTATTTCTGCTGTAAATTGGGTATTTTAACAGTGGGGTCGATGGGGATTGCTTTGGAGCAAGGGGCCATTTGAGGAACTGCACTTTTTGACACTTTAGCATTGGTTCCATTTTTCTGCCCTGGCAGTTGCAGCGTGCTTCATACAAACCAACCTGTGCAACTTGTGTAAAGGAGTCACGGACAGACTCTTGCAGAGGTGTGAGCTGCTCCTGAGCAGCCTGGACCTTCTCCTGCAGCCTCCTGCTCTCCTCCTGCAGAGCGAGGAGCTCCTCTCGGGCCTGGACCAGCTCCTCCTCATACTGACATATCCTCTGTTCCTGGTCCTCATGCTCTGACTGCAGCGATGAAATCTGTAAGAGACGTAAAAATTTAGAAAGAGGTTGGTAGGAGTCATGTGACTGGAATGGGTCACCAATTTATACTACTGGTGTGCTTTACTAGTGCTCAGTCGTTCGTGTAGCTTTCCAGTATTGAAATAAATGAATCTGCCTACCAGCTGAGTCTCTTGGCTGGTCTGCTGGCGTATATGAGTCAGCTGCTCCTCCAGAGAGCCTTTTTGTTGGTCCAGCTCATCCAAGGCGTCCTGGACCTTCTGACGCTGAGCCTGGAGCCGCTGCAGCTCCTCGCTCTCCCTCGCCACCTCATCCTGTAAATCCTGTGGACATCAAGCCAAAGAGGAGACAGGTCGAACTAAGCATGTGTTCGTGTGGCACAGAAAGGGAGCTCAATGACTGACTTTAATTAAACAGATTATTTCAAATATGGATAATTAAAAGAAGAAACAAGAGGTTCTTAGTTCTTCCAGCTGCTCAGAACATGGAGGGATACAAGAACACCCAACATGTGAATATACAATAATGTATTTTTCCATTGCAGCCATCACTGAAAAAAGGGACCAAAAGAAGTGCACACAAAACATGATGAAAGGAGGAAGACATGTGTGTTGGTTGAATGTAAGGTCAATCATTTAGTGATAAAGGACAGTTACACAAAGTCATTCACATCATATGCACTGCTACCCTGCTACACAGCCAGCAAATGGTTTCTCTGTGCAACCAATGCTGTTTTGCCGCTGACTGTCAAGTGATGGGTGTCAGAGCTCCCAACCACCATGTGCCACTGCCACAAATAAATTCTGAACCTCTGAGAAACACTGCAGGGGAAGTCTTAGAGTAGACTTTGGGCAGGGGTAACAGCAGCACAGATCAGATCAGAACAGCCACAACATATGATGTCGAGGAATATATTTAGAAAACACATTAAGGTATAAAAAAGCTAAAAGCACTCGAGGCTACACTGTAGTGCATCTAAGAAATTGAGCTGCATCAGCATGAGACTCCCTTGAGATCCACCCTCACACTCCAACATCTAACTGAATTCCCAAAAGCGAAGCAGACTAGCCCTTTAAGCCATCAGCTCCCAAAAATAGAGCCCATCTCTCAGGCTCAGAGTAGGCAGACACGCCTACACAAGGACACCAGCCTCTCCCTCTCTGAGAAAAACTAAATATGTTTCTGAACAAGCGTCCAAGACTGCCGGCCAAATGTATTATTGATCGCCTCCTCCTCCAGCGTGTACATATAACAAAAGTGAACACCTGCTTTAGCACCTACAATTCTTACCATCTGCTTTGTCTGGTCTGGGTTTTCATTTAAGAAAGCAACAAGCAGCAGAAATACATACATGCTCATACATGTACACTAGTTATGTTCCAACACATCCCGTCTATCCATAAATCCCTGTTTCTCTCTGTGTCCACTGCACTGGGAACAGAAAGAGACTCACAGACAAACAGATCATCAGGACCTTACCTGCACTTCGCTGCTGCGCTGTCTGATGGCTTCCTCCTTCTCTTTGATCTCCTCCTCCACAGAGCTCTTCTCCCTGGGTGCCCAGCACAAGAGACAGGAGTATTTAGCCACCAAGGACAGAGAGGGTAGACCCGGTGCTCCAGGCCCACCCAGCTCCAGCCAGCCCTCCGCTGAGCCTTGTTTCCCCTGGCCCTGAACCACCACCACCTCTTCTCCCTGAACCACCATGATGTCCTAAAATCACAACTCCCCAGTAGAGACAGCCGCCTGAACGGCTGCAGTTACAGCAGGTGTGTGTGAGCTGATATGAAGAAATGTGGAGCGTGTGTGAGACTTCAGGGCTGCAGATGCGCGGCGCTGTAAGCGCGATGAGGGTGAGTGTTGTGGAAAGTGAGTATGTGCTCGCTCAGTCAAATGTGTGGGAGATGAGGAGTGAGAAGCAGATGGCTGCCTTGAGGATGGAGGGAGGAAGAAAAGGAGGAGGGACGAGTGATGATGAGCCAACCTACGACATCTATCATTTGTCCTGCGCGTATGTTCATCCTCTCCACTTCAGTCTTTCATCCACCCACCCGGAGAGGAAATGGAAGAGAGTGGAGTGAGGACACAGGATGCATAATCACTCATGTACAAACTGACAATTAATAAATGTTTTATTTTCTACTAAAAGGCACAAATGTTTCAGTTTACTTTAAAGGTGTGCTGCACTTAGTGTGTTACAATAATGTGTAAGACACCAAATTTCAGTCCATTTTGTCTCTAAAGTCATCCAACTTTATCACTTATCAGAATAATATAATATACACTAATAATATAAATGACAACAATTTCAGCTATGAATTAAACCTTAGTATGGAGACAGGGGATCACTGTCCAACATCAGAACGGGTTGGATTTTAACATACTAATATTATCAACTTAGACTTCTAAAACATATTAAAACTATCTTAAAACTGCATAATGTTTGTGTAACAAAAAAAGGAAATGACACAAAAAATAGAAGCAAAACACAACATTAGGGAATTTCCATCATGACTTTGATTTAAAGGTACTTTTCAGTAAAAACATACTGATGAGTATTTATGATATTTCAATTTATTTGTTTTTTAGAGGGAGACTGATCAACCTCCTGTCACTGTTTATGTCATTTTCACCAGGCTGTTCCATTGTTTTCAGGCACAGCTAATTATTTCTGTCTGTTGAGACAAAAATAATAAGCACTGCAGGCTATGACAGTGTGATATTATGTTTTGTTTATGACTGGATTAACAAATTACATATACATTAGTATCATTGTTTCAGTCCTGAAATCTGCATTTGTACACCCTCAACAAAAAGTAACACGTTAGTATGCATAAGGTATATCTGTTGTGTAACTCAAGGCAAAACACAACAACGCAACACAAAAACAGGCATCAACCTTAAAAAGTACTTATCCTTTGCCATCCATTTGAACACCAACTAAAAATAACAGCAGCTATTTTTACATTCTCCCTCTCTTCTCACATCAAAATGCACAATTCCCTTGATAACAGAGCAACTTCACCCAGCAAACCTCCAGTCAACACCAGCTGAGTTATTATTCCCGTTGTCCTCTTACCCGTCATCATCATCCTCACCATCCTCCTCATCTTGAACTGCAGGTCTCTGCCACATTTTGAAGCATTCACAAACACGCATCATCTTTTCGAGCTCCTGTCGAGCTGCTGCCTGTCTGAAGCTCTGACACTTAGTTTCCATTTCTCTCCATCTTTCTTAACTCAAACAGCTGTCATCTAGTCTGTGTGTGTGTGTGTGTGTGTGTGTGTGTGTGTGTGTGTGTGTGTGTGTTTGTGTGTCTGGGGGTGGGGTGGGGGTGGAAGGACAGTTTCCCACTTCTCGTTATGAAATTTAAATCCATAACCACCGATACTGATAGTCAACCTTCAGTGAAACCAAGACTACATACACAAAACAACATTTGCATCTATCTTTAAAGTGAAGACGAAAGCATGAATGAAACATAAGGAACTGTCAGAAAGAGGAGCCATTTCTGAAATCTGTACTTTGGTAGATGATGTGCTCTCTGTCATGTATACTTAATTTACATAAAATATTTGGGGCTAGATGTTTCAGACAGAAATAGTGTATAAAGGTATAAAGGGAAGGTGAATACATGGCATCTGATTCTACAGTTACTCTTCACCTTCCTGTCAAACAGCAGCTATGTAAGTCAGCTTCACAACAGTGAATCAATCAGCCTGCAGCAAAAACACAGTATATTTATTTATTTTCACTGAAGTTGTGGGTGTGAGTGTTCAAAGCAAGTCTGAGAGAGTGACAGTGATATAATCTTGTATACTTGAACCAGTGTCTCCCAATACAGTTTATTTGAGGGAAACACTGCATCCTGCTGGTCAGGACAGGACACAGACACTGACAGCAGACATTCACGTCCTCAGTTTTGATGCAATTTGACATGTTTATTTTGAACATATTTTATCTAGTAATATGTTCACAAAATCAGGGCTTCACACTAAAAATGCATCTTTTCATTTAATAACATTTGATGAACACTGCAGTCAAACACTGGCTTAAATATCTTATTTTGGATGATGAACATCTTTATAAATTACTGGAAACTCAAGCACAGGCCATGCTTTAACTACCTCTTAGCACCACCAGTGACAAAACGTATGATTCATTTTTTTAAATGAACATGAGAACAAAAGCTAGCTTACCTTTGTAGTTCGACAATCTCGTTACTGAGAGAGTCAAGCTCCTTGATGGCAGAGAAGTCAGCTGCCAGGTTAACTACGTTGTTCTAAAGAGGAAGTGAGGCGGAGGATGAAAAATTGATTAAAGTCACTTCTGAAAGAAAAACACCATGACAATGATGACACTGCGCTAAGGATTGCCTCTAATCAGATACTGAAGGTACAGACTCAGTTTCTAACACTAGAGATACGGCAACATTACTCATATGTTCATGAGAAATCCTGCATACTTAAGACATGTTAGAGTGTAAAGACAAATAACATCACAGCAAAAACAAATGAGCAGGAGAGCTACACTGATGGCTTTACAAAAATGACACACAATGGCAGTGATGGGAGGGAGACTGACTGTGTTAGAGTTCACTTTGTTCGCTCATGTTACGAAGGTGGAGACTCTTACAACCTCACTTTTCCTGTCAATTTTATAAGATGAATCAAGTCAACTTCATCTACAGATGGGACCTGGTGCAATCGGTGCATCTCAAAGTACTTAACACAGTGACCTCTGCTCTTGTCAGCTTAACCTCCAAGCATGAATATTTAGATAGCTAAAAAACTCAGGGACAAATGAAGCTGTAAAATATAATTTAGTTTTAGTAAGAGAAACAGAAATTTGGAGAAAATTAGAGGGAGACAAGGCAGAAAGGTGACAAGGAGAGGCAGCATGTTAAAGGCAATGAGATGCCCCTGAGTCAGTAAACTACCACAGACTCACTCAGGATCATCCCGCAGCACACGTGAAATGGAAAAAATGGAAAAATGGAAAGCGGTGACACAGAGGGAACAGCATGAAAGTTTTGCTTCAGGAGGGAAAAAAAAGACAAAATGCATAACAGGAGAGTGTTTCAGCAACATATACAAATGACATCAGTCAGTTATGATAGCATGCTAAAAGACAGGCAAAAACCAAGAAGTATAGGATTAAATGCAGATTAATTTTGTGCTAAACAAGAAAAAAAACTGCCAGATATATATATTATATATTTGATTTTTTTATTTTCTCTATTTTTCTGTATCATCAGGCATGACTCCGTGTCGAATCGAGGGATTAAAAAAGGGATTCAGACGTCCCTAGTTACCTTTCTTATACATGAGAGCTCTGAGCAGCTCACCTGTTTGATGTTCTGTCTGTCAGATGGAGGAATCATCTCAGGGGAGAGACTCTGCGGAGGGTCCAGGCCTTTAGCCAGCTTCTGATTGATCAGATACAGTGCCAGGGCAAACTGCTCTCGGGTCAGTTTCCCGATGTCTCCAATGTCACACAGCTCCCTGAGAACACAAACAGACACAGGTTACATAAGAGAGTAACGATTTACACCCTGGGCAACGGCTATTTTCGACTGCCTGACTGAACTCAAAACACAGGACGGTCACAATAGGACAGAAGCTAATCAGCCGTGTGAAGATGAAAATCCATATGATGTGAGACTGTCCTGGTCGGATGTGTCAGCTGCACTGCAGTGCGGTGAAAACTCCTGTCATTATCCTGCAACAATACCACCCAGGACAGAGCTATTACAGCTTAAATGACAATCATTATTTGTCCACTCCATACATCCTCATTAGTTTCACAATCACAGGCATTATATAGTCAGGGAAAAAAGGTTTTCTTCAACACTGACTATTTCCAACTCTAATCCTTAAATTTAGAACACGAGCATGTGATGTTACACCATTTGTGCTGCCTAATGCCAACAAAATGTACTCTGTACTCTGCCTCTCCATCGTGTGACATTACTGTTGTTATTTCCTGCTAGTCTGTACGGATGACATCTATTACATGTCTTTCTGTCCTGGAAGAGGGATGCCTCTTTAGTTGCTCTTCTTGAGATTTCTACTTCTATTTTCCCCATTTCAGGGTTTTTTTCCATATCCAGATCAATGGTCTAATGATGGATAATGTTATATGCAGCGCAGATTGTAAAGAGCTTCGAGCCAAAGTCTGTGATTTGCGGCAAATATAAATAAACATTTACTTGACTAAAGAATACAAATAATACAATAAAGACCATTTTAAACCAAGTGAAAAGGTTTCACGTCAATAACCAAAATAGTACAATGTGTGTGTGTGTGTGTGCGCGCGCATGTGTATGTGCATGCATTTCATAGCACCAGTCTTATACAACCCTGATTCCAAAAACAGAACATGATATTTGCTAATACTTTTTGACATACACTCAGTTGAAAACAGTGCAAAGACAATATATTGACAGTTTTACCTCATCATCATCACTGACTTCACCATTCTGTGAAACACATTATTGCATAAAGGATATTACTAAATGAGCACAGTAACACTTTGCAAAACTGCAAAGTGAAACAATGTTCATTTCCAAATCACTGCATTCTGTTTATATTTACAGTTTACACTGCGTCACAACTTCTTTGGAATCAGGGCTGTATGCTGGTGGAGCTTTGCGGTCCCTGCTTACCAGATACGTGCGAGCGTGGCAGAAGGCAGCCCAGTCTTGAGGAAGATATCTCTGACTTCAGGTCCAGACACAAGGCCGTCCATGTCTCCGTCTGTCTTGTTGAACAGCTCATCGTACTTTGCTTTGTCTGCTGGTGACACCACCCACTGCACAGGAAACAAAACAGGCTTTTAACTAGCACCAGAGCTTCAGAATAGAATTTAATACAACCTACAGTACAGTACATCAACTCAAACTCAAACCTTGCTCACCTTCACACTCTCTCTGGTCTTGTTCTTTTGAAAAACACACTGAACTATCCAGTTTGAAATCATTTTAAATGTTTGTTGTTGGTGTGGTAAAATAAAGGAAGTGCATGCACAGGAGAGAGGGTCTGGTACTCACAGGGACAGCTGCTGGTGTGGGGACAGGAGCTGGGGCAGGTTTAGGGGGGTGTGGCATGGTCTTAGAGCCAGCGTGGGAGGAGCGACTGTCTTTGGCTGAGGGGGGCGAGGGTAACAGGGGCATCACAGGAGGCACAGAGGGTTTTTTCCTCTTGGAGGGTGGAACCAGGGGAGGTGGTAGGGACATGGGAACAGGCTCCCCCTCCAGAGCTCTGTACACCAGATACATGGCCTGGGCAAGGGCAACAAGAATCAATGATAAAAGACAATTACCAGTGAATCATCCTGCAGTCATTCAGTCTTCACACTTCTTCCACATGTCTGGAATTTGTTCCATTCAGGGCAACAGAAATGATTTTCACAACCTGTAACAGCCTCCAAGATTGTAAGTATAATATCAGCACAAAAAAAGGGTGAAGAAACTTTAAAATCTATTCCTGAAGCAAAAATATCCAGATAGTGATGATGAGGAAAAACACTTTTTTGAAAACAGGTTCGAAAATGTTGATATGGTGTAGATGCCTGGAATATTAAAGCTGTAGTATACTGATGGAAAGAGTGGAGCTGAATATCACAGTTCAGAAACAGCCAAGGCTGAAACTAACGACAGACTGTAACTCATGTGGTTTCTTTCTATCGGTGATATCAACCAATTCCTTACCACAGAAAATTCATCTCTGTCCAACATGCCATCTCTGTCAAGGTCACTGAGCTCCCACACCTTCAACACACACACAGATATTATTGTTATGTATGCATCATTTCAAAACTATATAACACATGTCCCTGAAAGCCCTGACTCACTCCTGATTCTCACTTCCTTTCTGATTTAATTTTCTACCCAACTGATTCTTGATTTCACATCCTTCTTTCAAACTGGCATGGTTTCATTCAGATTCATACATAAGAATCTAAATGAAACCATGCATAATGTGTCAGATACAATCTGTATATTACTTGCCACTTTTTGTTTTGATAAGAGGTGTTTTAACAGAGCAAGCTGGGTTTGTTTTTCAAGCCTCCTGCTCAAACTGTAAGCAGGTCGTATTGTACTGTAAGTATTCATTTCTCCTGTTACTTTTACAACTTCTGCATCTAGTTTTGTCGCTTTGCATGCATGACTATTTTTACTTCCTTCTGTAAAAGTGTCCTGTTTGGGGATCATACCCTGCCGAGGATGTCCACTGGAAGTTTGGAGTTGAGCAGAACAGGCTTGACCTTGTCCCCTGTTAGGATTCCTCCAACTGGACCCAGACTGTCAAAGATAGAGTCAAACTTCATCTTCTCCTCTGGCTGAGGAAAAAACACAAAACACATAATTAGATGCCAACCATCCCAACTTGATGTATTCCGATGTAGCAAACTGTAAAGAAATGACTCCGTCTCTTCCAGACAGTTCAACATTAACAGAGAAATTCAGAAATATCAGCGGAGGAAATAACTAGTTTTAAGGGTTACTGATGTGTGTGTCAAGCAGCACCCTTACCTTGTTTCTGAACACATAGTCTGCATCATATTTGAACTGCCTTGATTTATTTTACATTAACACAACATAAAGATCACACTGTGCTGGATAGATACTATATTCAATGAATTATTTTTTTTCTCTTGTGGCTGTCTTATGGGGAAGACAAAGATATTAAGGCAAACTGGATCTGGAAGCATAGATCACTATGTTATAGTAAGACAGAAAGATAAGAAACTTGCAAGTGCCTCACCTTGACAACCCAGGGAATGTCAACAGCCACTCCTCCAGCTAACAGTGGGCTGCTTGTGTCATGCTGGAGATAAACAAAACTCAGTTATTCTTAGTCTTTTCAAAAAGAAAGGACTACTTCAATGTTTGATTTCAAAACATAATAGGTATTAAAGAAAACTATGAATTTGAGCTGTCTGTCATGATACAAACACTTCTGAATAAACATTTAGAGGTAACTTTAAATTACCATCAGCAGCATTTCGAGCATGTACAGATCATAATGAAGTACACACTAGTAGACTTACAAATTTTGGGGGAGGAACAGCCACATTAAGGCTCTTGAGCGCCACCTCCAGGCCATTTTGAGCACAAGCCACCAACCGCAACGCTATAAAGAATTGCTGAGGAGACGAGAAGTACTGTATTAGATATAAATCCAGGGATCATATGCACTAGATGCACATAAAACAAACAAATCCATTATGATGTGACACCACAGTGCCTTTATACCTGCTTGTTAAGGGAACCTTTGCGTTCAGAGTCTGCCAAATCCCAGATCTATGGAGAAACACGCAGTTTAGATATTTATCACCATCAACATGAACAACAAAGACAACAGAGAAGTGATGTGGATGCACTGAACTGAGTCTTTACTCACCTTCCCCAGAACCAGGTCAGCCAAGCCCGACCTCTTCAGGAACAGAGCTGCATCAGTTGCTGCCACCCGCCCACTGCCAGTCGGATCAACCTGCACACAACCGCCAAACACATGCAGCCGTACACACACTCATTAGCGCTTCTAACACAGCTGTACTACTAAAAAAGACACTGTATTTCTTAAAAACCAATAGTTTACAACACAACACTGGACAAAAGCTGTGAGTTTGCATTCACAGCGGTGAAAGGGAAGCAAATAAAGGGCAAAACAAAGCTGTGCCAATTGCCCTGTGGGATAGAGGAGTCCCAGAGTCACTTAAATCAATACTGATAATAAACCAAAGCTATTTTCTCAGCAGTGTGTTAGCTTGATATTGGATCTCTTAGTAGTCTTTCATGAGGCTCACAAAGAGCTCCCCTGACATGCTGGGTAAAGGGAAACATTACTAATTCATAGAGGTACTTCCTTTACTGGACACAGAGAACTGATAGTGTAGGAGAGAAGAGAGATCACCGCTCGCTGCACCACTACAGTTAAGCGAAAGCTACTTAGGAGTTTAAAGGGTCAGTGCACCCAAATTACTGAAAAAACACATTTTCAAAATGTAAGTGTTCCTCTCTCCATCTGTTTTTTTTGTACTTCATATGCAGAGCACAATATATCCACAGCACAATACAGTAACAGTCGAAGCATCTTAAAATTACTATACCAAACAATAATAATGGGCTCACTACTTAATGATATACTGTACATTTTACCAAGGCCTGAGACATACTGTTTTATAAAAAACGCCATGGCCTAATATCAATAAACCATATTGCAGACTTCAAGAACACATATTTGCATACCTGCCGATAGTACTTGTCATAGATGGGATTTCCACTGGAGAGCTGTTAAAGAAGAAAAAAATTCAATTTACAGAATTAAGTTTACAGACTGAATCCAACCAGGGCTGACTTTTAAAACTCAAACAAACCCACCGTGTCTGCTCATGTGCCCCGTTTTGGGTGTATGCATGACATCAATCAAATCCCCCAAAATGACCTTTGATGTAATGAGACTAAGAATAAACTAATACTGACACTTTAAAATGCTTTCTCAATTCTGCAGATTCAGTTTACAAGCTCAAATGATCAACAAGTGTTTGCTGGCTACAGCAAGTGTGTCATCCACTAAGCCAAGACAGCTGTCCAAAAAAAAAAAAAAAAGACTGATCCATTACAGATGGAGGATGCAGACACAGACTATAACCAATATGTTAAAATTCAGCATCATTTTTCATCATCATGCTCATTCACAGACATTTCTTTCACTAAAACTGCTAAACTTTTTGTCAATGACCCAAAACATCTGCTGGGAAAAAATGAATAGACTTTGATCACTGCTCAGACAAAAAGAAAAAACACAGCATGTCATTTAGTTCACTGTGCCAAAGAATAACTCTCAAAAGCAGTCTCTTTTTTTTTCAGCAACATATCCAGTTTGCAAAGGCTAACCTTCAAGTAGCATGAGGCAGCAGGACTCCACAAATGACAGCATGCTACAGATGTCAGATGAGGGTTGCAAATCATAATTATATTCCTTTTTCATTAATCTGCCTATTATTGTTTTTGATAAAGTGAATAGTTTAGTTTATGAAGTGGCAGCAAATCGGGGGAAAAGCCCATCACAAGTTTCCAGATGCAAATACATTTGCTAAGTGGCACCAGTAAATGTTTGGCATTCTTGCTTGATAAATGACGAATCAAAGTTGTCTGCAATTAATTTTCTCAATCAGCTAATCATCTCACAACAGGCTCATTCCAGTGAGAGATACTGCTAGTGTGTACGTCCTGGCAAAGATGTGGAAATGATCTGGAGACATTCAGTTCGTGTGTTACACCATACAATGATCGTCTATGAGTCATGATGATGCAGAAGGTTTCTACTGGATTTCATGCAAAGAGAGCAATGACTTCACTCTGACTTCAGGATGTAGGCTACAGTTCCCAGGGCTACGGCTGGTCAGTTTTAAACTCTTCCAACAGGGTGTTACTCTGCAGACAACAACTCGTATGGCCTTCTGTCGTATCCTCCCAAAACACCCCCATTTCCTCTGTTATAATCTGTGATACGATTGTCCACGGCTGGGCTAAACAGGAAAAGAATCAGCATTCTCTTCTCCATACTGTATACGAAACTGACAATTAGTTGTGCTTTTAAATCGACAGGTGCAGCAAAGGAGGAAAGGAGTGGACAGTAATTGTCTGAACTGTGAATCAGCTAGGGAGTGGCCATTCAACCAGTGGGTAAAGCTGTCTTAATGTCCCTCCGCAGAGAAGCAAACTGACATACAACATCAATCCATAATGCACAACAAAAAGCAAGAGTATAGCAGCAATCTGTTCAAACATCAGTCTTGTTATAGACTTGCACAAATATGTTGGGCGCAGAAGAAGAGTGACAAGAAAAACAGCCTGCGATCACCATAGCTATCTTTCAGCATTGTCAACGGCCAATTTACAGCGAGATAACTGTCCGCACACACTTATCTTTCTCTGGCCAATGCAACTTATTTCTGTGACACACAATAGTGTGCCTGGAACTGTTGGCGGCTGTAACAGTGTGGTCATTGTACTGGTGACTCTTTAATTGAGCATTGAAAAAACACCCCTCAATCACTATCCAGCCAGCCCATACAAAACTGCAGCAGATAGCAAGATACATTACAGTGCAGGAGCTGAGCGGCCAGGCTGGTTTGTTCTAGAAATTGACCTCCCCAATTCACCAGTGGTAATAAAACACATGAATGTCTACTGAACAGTAGGCCAGTGCGAAGATAATCAAGTGGTAAAGCTGACAACACACTTAAAACAAGCATTACTGCCTGACAGACCAGTGAAGTCTCACAACACAGAGATATCAACACAGGCTTTTGAGCTCGTCTGTGATGGCAGACAGCTTCTGTCTGTTGTCACAAGCAACAGTGGCTCAGGTAACAAGTCTGGGACTGCAACCTACTTATTAGACCTGGCTGCTACCTGCTAAATAACTTATCTACTGTGCAAACAAACACATTTTCACACAAACTGCAGCATTTAATTAAACAGCTAGCTAGCAGCATACTGGTATTACGTGACAGCAGTGCTGGCTACTCATGCTCACTTCCTCTTACTAGTTGAAAAACAACTGACAACATTATTTTGAGTTTTTCTGTCACGGACACAAAACAATCGCTGAAGCTAACGGGCTGACCGTTAACGTTGTCCACTTCCGAAAGGTCACAGGGATAAAACTAACCCAGTCAGTGAAGCATGTTTACTTCTAATAATAGCAGGCTGGTTATTCAGTCTAACCACATAGCAAGCTACATAAGCAGCAGTGAAACACCCGACGTAACGTAGGGCTGCAACGATTAATATCCGTAACTTGCTTGATTTTTAGCGCAATACAGTGTTAGCATGAGCTCTATTAGTTAGCGAAAACATGACAGAAAAGCCACAGCAGAGCCACACATGAGTATCTCGTATTAACATCTCTTTGGCCAGGACCAATACTAGCCTGCAGCAAAACGAGGCAGTACAAAACGTGATAATATTCGTTCCCAGCCGAAACGAAGCCAAGTTACGTTACATGGCTTATCACAAGTTTGATAAAGCGGCTGTAATACAGCCTAACAGTGCACACAAACTAGCCTGTTAGCTAGCAGGCTAGCTAGCTAGCTACGCCCTTACGCAGTCCCCAAAGAGATTAGGCAGAAACTTTTCCCAGTCACAGCAGGACTAAACTTCCAAAAAGAGAGACGAGGGTCGAGGTAAGCTCGCGTTTCCGCCTGACCAGTTTCACTAACAGTGTTGAAATGTCTCCGAGCAGAGCAGACAGAGGCCACGAAGCGTTTGCTGTCGTTAGATTTGAGTTATAAGACAGTGTTACCTGAGTAAGAGACAGAGTGGCAGCCATAGTGTTTCTGTTTCCCACTGCTTTCATGCTGCGCTGCTGCCAGACACAGACAGAGGCCGCTGTAAAACCTGGCACTGGATGTCCAGACGGGACTCACTTCAAGACCACAGCACGACAAGGATTTCACATTTTACTCACACAAACTATCACCTGTCATCCCGTCAGCCTACACAAACCATTGCCTGAAAGACAATATACAGTGCAGATGAAGTACTTATGATTTACTTTGAACAGAAGTAATATAACAACCTGAGCAAGGACTTAAGAAATACTGATGAGTCCAAGTCCCCCCAGTGTACCCCCACCCCTTTTCTTTATATTACATAAGTATTGAGTAATAAATATTTGTCAAATTTAATGTTGCAGTTTAACTGTTGACAATGACACCACTGGCTCTGAATGTAAAAATATATAAAAATAAATAAACAATAAATACTCCATTACAAGTAAAAGTATTCAATAATATGCATTCAATATCTTACTTGAGTAAAAGAACACAAGAAAGCTCAAAGGCCTTTTTCACTCTGTTTACTATGATACTGCAATTATTGCCATTACAGTAGGTGGAGTTCATTTTAACCACTTCACAGGCTGTTCCAGTTTTGTCAAATCATACTGTTTTGCATGTGAAATATGAATCTGTAAACTAGTACCTTTAGCTCAGATGAATTCAGTGGAATAAAAAACACATCCCCCTGAAATGTCAGAGTACAGGTATAAAGTAGTATAAAATAAAAATATGTATTCATATATATATATATATATGTTTGTAAATGAACTTAGTTTCTTCCCACCACTGCTATAAGTAACACACATCAGTCAAATGAACACAAAAACAAATAATGCTAAAACAACAGTCAAAAATGCAAAAAATAGAAAACAAAATCGAGGACGACCTCTGCTCATTTCCTTCTGGTTGTTTTTATTGGACAGAGCAACTGTCTTTGTTTTTGTTTTGTTTTGTTTTTTTACACAGCAACATGAAAATCTTCCCACTTCAGTTACTACCATTAGTACAAAATGCGTCTTTTACAAAAGGATCATCTTTCAGACTGTTGGAGACGGTGCGTTGGGTTACAGCAGCGTTGAGATATTAGCATGAGACATGAAGAGACACCGACTACAAGTAAACCTAAAGTGAACGCGTACCAAATGAACGGAAGCTTTCCTGCTACTGGTGTGCTCTGAATGCACATCTGAGTTGGAGCACAGTTTATTGAGACACGAGAGACTACAGTTATGTGCGCTGAAGTGAAAAAGTGTTAACTATACAGTACAAAACTATGCAAGGGATCACATCTTAAAGCACCCCATATGACCATCCTATGGACGACAGCTTTTTTTGATCAGGTTGTCAAACATATCATGTCGGTCCTGAGGCTCTCTAGTCCCCATGTCCTTAACCCTTGTCTGAATCAGAAGTTTAAATAAGAGCAGATAACCTGCATAATGACGTCTATAATGAAGTCTAACCCTGTCAAATCCTTTGAGATTGACGTAGCCTTTTAAAAAAGGGCATTGTTGGGAGGGGGGTCTTGATACAAAGGGACATAAAAGAATAACAAAAAGGAAACATGTGACACAGATTAATCAAACAAACACATGAGGTAAACCAAACATTTGCATGGTATCATCCACAAACCAAATATAGCTTTTTTTTTCACCACCACAACATTATACTTCATAAAAGCCCAAATCTTTGCAGAACACAAATAACAATTTACACATTTCTGTTGGGTATAAACTGCAAAACAGTTTAGTTTGATGATTTCCCGTCTTGACATTCGTTATGACATCTTCATTTTTTCGATCACTATTCCTTGTTTAATAATCGTATCATATAATAATCATAACAATAATAATCATAATAATAATAGTAGTAGTAGCACACGGAAACAGGAAACAGAACAATAACTGCCCTTTTTCACCTACTCCCTTGCTTTGTAAACAAAGAATTGAAAAAAACCACATCCCACCCTAGCCCCCTCCCCAGGGTGTCAATCACGAGGGTCTATCATCTCACTCTGCAGCCTCACTCCATTGGCTCATTGACACAGTCTCTCCTGCATGGAGTTTATAACTCATCCTTGAGTTTAGAGTCTGTGCCTTCATCGTCCTCTTCGTCCTCCTCCTGCTCTTCCCCCTCCTCCTCCTCTTCATCTTCCTCCTCCTCTTCCTCCTCCTCCTTCTCGTCCTCCTCATCGTCTTCCTCCTTTGCCTCTTCTCTCCTCTTGCTGTCCTCCTCCTCGCGCTTCTTTCTCTCCTCCTCCTCCTGGCTTTCCTTCATCTTCTTCTCTGCGTCCTGGAGAGGATGCACATGGAGAATATGTAATCAGTCATAAATAAAACATACACATGCCAACACGAGGTTTGGAAGGAGAGGAGTTTTGGGCTGACCTTAGTTTTCCCCCATGTGTCGTTGCCTACTTCCTCTGCCAGGTTTGGGTCATTGGTGATCAGGAAGTTATCGAAGATAGTGCCAGACTTGACCTGCATCAAATAGAAGTGATTCACTTTAATTAAATCCCTGTTTGCAAGTCAAATACTAGTTTGTCAGCCTGTACTACTCAGTCATTAAGACAGTCAGCTGCAGCATCTTCTTACCTGCCACAAGTCAAGTCCAATCACGCCGATGCTGTCGTATTTATAGATCTCAGAATCGGCCGTGTACTCCGGGTTGTCGATCTCAGGGTGGATCCACTTGCCTTTGTAGGCAGGATTGTTGATCTCTCTGGGCTTCCACTCACCCTGTTGACAGCAAACAGACACAGAGAGCCAGACAGTGTGCTTAATGGCGGAGGAAATGTGTCATAACATGCTTCAGAAAAAGGGGACATGAAAATTAACAAAAGCGTGCTCCCTCTGCGTGTTTTATGGTGACAGGGTCAATATTTTTAGCACCAGTTTAGTGTTGAAACAAGCCAAACAACACTGAAATAAAACTGTTAATTTAGAGTATGAGTGAGCAAATATGGATTCATTTCAGACACTTACCAACTGACTGAACGTTTGACATTAAGTGTTGTAATTATTTGCTGTTTACCTTGTAATCGGGGTTAGCGACCATCGGCGGCTCCCACTCTCCGTCCATCTCGTCATCCCAGTCCTCAGGCTTCTTAGCATCAGGATCTGGGATGTTCTCAGGCTTGTCCCAGTCCTACCAATGAGATAGAGCAATAAATTAATGCGTAGAATTAGGAAAAAAAGGGCCGAAAGCATTATGAAGAGTACAGACAGATTTCTGGGAAGGCTCCAGCAGACTGACCTCTGGTTTCTTATCATCAGGGTCGGGAATCTTCTCCCTGTCATCCCAGTCCTCTGGCTTTTTGGCTTCGGGGTCCTTAATTTTTTTGGGGGGCAGGAAGTCCCAGTCATCCTCCAGATTGCCGGACTCGACCTTCTTATTGTCGATCTTGACCTCGTAAGTGTTGTCAGGGTTGACAATCAGCGTGTACAAGTGGGTGTACTCATCATCCTGCAAGGTTTAAAGGAAACGTTGGCAGCTGCTCAGCTTGTGTTTTATTCATGACTGATTTACATGTAATGGGTTTATAATGCAAAACACTTTCAGTTCCTTGGTGCTTTGGTTTTATGCTCAGAAGGACAATAGTGGTGTCGTTATCATGAAATGCTGAAGAACTGCAACAAACTTTAGGACTAATTTCTTCATGCAATGGGAATTAAAAAACCTCTGCCATTACTTGAGTTAATATAAACATACTGATGTCTCACCTTGCATCTGATGTCCTTGTTAATCAGATGGTTCTTGCCTTTGTAGTTGAAGATGACATGAACCTTCTTTGTGCCAGGGCCACAAATATCAGGACCTGAAGAAGCAAACAAAAAAATAAGTAAAAAAAAGACCAAAAACCAACTCCTAGTAACTTCATAACAGTTGTGGGTGGAAGAAAGCATTCATTTGCATTTTCTTGTGCACATTTTCATTTTCGTTCAAATTTGCAACACATTTGGATGGAAACCAACCGATTGACTGTAGTCTTGTATTGTCATCACTGAAGAACACACATAAGAGACAGAGCCTAGAAACTACCCAGCACTCACCAAACATGATGTTGTAGACAGAGTCTCCGTGCATGCCCTCCTGGCTGAGGCCAGAGGGGAACAGTTTAATGTAGCCTCCGCCACAGTCAATGCTCTGCTCATGCTTCACGGTAAACTGGATGACGAGAGGCTCGCCCTGGTTGTTGAAGTCATCAAAACGGGACGACATGGCATAGAAGCGGGCGTCCTGGCTCGTCTGAAGACCTGTGGTAAGATACTGCGTTAAGTACAATTCATTCATGTTTCTTCCGCACAGGTTAGTTTAAACGTGTGATGTCTCTTCTGAGGCAAATACTAGAGCCGCTCTCTCAGATGCTCTGACAACAGCCACGGTGAGTAATTTCACTGAGATATGGGCACATTTTCAGAGTCACAGCAAGAAGCCCTACATTCAGAGAAATCCCATTTGAGTGGAATATCTCAAACAATAATGGCAAACGAGGCCACAGACTCCATCAGCAGTGTCATCTGAACTCTTATGCAACTTCAAAAAGTGTCGCTCACTTCCTGCTCTACTCTCCAGGTCAAGACAGAGAGAGCTGCATGGGTAGATTTTGACTTAACTCTCACTTAACCTGTACACCCATGTTCTTAAAAAAAGCTTAGTTAACACCTAACAATGTGGGAGTTAACCACAGTGTGGGCGGACACAAGTCCACATTTCCGCTCACCTTTGTCTTTCTCTGCATCTCCATAGAACTTCCCCGCAGTCAGGACAAACCTGCCGTAGTCAGACTTGTGCTTGGATTCCACCCAGCGACTCTTCCAGGCATCTGCACAAACAAGTACAGGTTCAGCTGCACAGCAGTCACTCAGTCGAGCTGCTAATCCACCATTGATGATGCATCAGTGCAGGTGCACTGGGGAAGTGTATTACGCTGCAGGGGCATGTTGTGTGTGTCTGCAGTGCACGGTGTTTGCTATGAGGCTCGTGATGGAAGGAAAAAACGGGTAACAGTGAATGACCAGGGGAGAGATGCGCAGTGGGGGAGGGACGAGGAGACAGACAGGGTTTGATGATAGCTGGAGAAAGGGGAGGAGGGGGGGTGTCGAGGAC